>JAEQBH010003208.1:0-551513 GCA_016808115.1 Tetrastigma voinierianum
ACTAAACAAAAAGTATTTTGATTATAGTCTACTCAGTTAGTTTGGAAATTATGTCAGCTTGGTTATGCAATAGTGACTATCTTGAGTAGAGGGAGTAGTTAATCTTTAAATTTTCAAATTAATCCTTGTGAATGATATCTGGACTTAAAAATCCACTTTATTACTTGTATGACATGTGCACTTACAGTGATTTACATCAAACCAAATTTTAATTGCAAATTATTACCTACACAATATAAAACAGTTTTAATATCTTCAAATCAACAAGTTCTAGTGGCAATGTTAAGAATTAGTTAATTTGGTATATGTTCAAAATCAATCATTTTAGACAATCAACAATGAGCCACTCACGCTCTAGCGTATGCTCTTGCCTTCATGAGTCACTTATGCTACGGCGTGAGTGCACTCCTGTATGGCATGGCTATGCTTGGCTAATTCCAATAGCTACCCATTTTTCGTCACGCTACAGCACTATATTCGCCACACAATAGCGCTAGATCCGCCACACTACAGCATGGATGTCGGGGCCTAAATGTGATAAAGCCCATTTTTTGCATTCTCTTGGTTGGCCATTAAAAATGAAAATTAGGGCATTTGATGAGGGGAGTCAGGAGTTGCTCGTGGAGGCAAGAAGGAGACGATCCTTTGGGTGTTTCCACCCAAAGGAAAATCTCTCTTGGGGAGATCGGTTCTTGTCTTTGAAGAAGAAGAAGAAGAAAAAGAAGAAGAAGAAGAAGATTTGGAGAGAAGAAATGGGTTTCATTTATCCTCTTCTCCTATTTTCTTGCTTTTCTTCATTTTCTATGGTTGTATTTCTCCCCTCCATGAACTAATTCCATTTTCTAGGGTTTTGATGTAGTCTAAACAATGAACCATGATGTTTAGTTTTGATTTGTAATCTTTGATGTTTAGATTTATATATATTAAATATTCTATTCAATTTCTCATGCTTGTTGATGATTGATCACCATTAACATGATTTGTTACATAATTTGAGGTTGAGAAACAATAATTAGGTTAGACTATGAATAGAATGTCATGTTTCTCCATATAATAGAGATATTTGTGGGTTCCATGTGGCCTTGTGGGTTTCTAATGCTTAATGCAATCTTTGGTTATGATGGTTTGAGGTAAAGATACATTAGAACCCTTTGCAAGGGTAGATTGTTATTGCTTGAGAAAGAATAACATGTGTTTAGGTGAAATCTGTCATTAGTATATAATTTAGGCATCACTGGGACCATTTTGAATCTCATCATAGGAAGTTTTTAGATGCAATCAAAACCCTAAGCTTTCTTGTAATTACATTTTCTATTTTCATGTTAGAATCTTAGATTTAAGATTTCATCAGTTAGTTTATTTTCCATTTCCAATTTCACCATTGTGTTAATCCAAATAAAGTTGAGGCTATTCTTATTTGATGATGGTAACCTAATCATCATGGGATGATACTCTTGCTTTCACACTTTATTACTTGAGGCGACGTGTGCACTTGCGCACATAGGCGTATACATTTTATATAGCACAAATTGAGCCTATCAATTTCCCACTCCTTACTGCTGACCAGGTCTGTGCCATCTAAGCAAGTGTCTTCTTCCTACATGTACATTGTTGTTGGCCATTTGCCTTTTATGAAATTCAAATTCAACGGTACTAAAATTGACATGGTAAGTGCATTAGTCTTGGAAAGGTGAGAAAAGTGATGCGTTGGATATGTGTGGGAAGGTGGAGGTGGAGAGAGAGAGGAGAGAAAGGTGGGATAAAACTAAAATCTATGTATGCTAGGTTGGGTTTGATTGGCCATGCCACGAAGGTGTTGATGAAATTCTTGATCATGAGAGGAAGGTGGCGGTGAATGCTATGATATATGGGTATTAGTGGAAAGTGAAGATCGGGTGCAATGGCTCCTTCTTATGATGCTTTAGAGATACAATTACTTGTTGCCATGGTTACAGTATGCCAAAGGAAGAGTGCCCGCGTGGATTTTTACTCCTTCGATGGAGTTACCAATCAGTTGGGACCAAAATGAGAAGGCACCCCCAAAGCTATGTTTATTTCCAAATAATCGCTAGGTGAGACTATTTAAAGAAAATGAGTTAAGGTTGAGATTATTCATGTTACTTAATCTTTTTTTATGACATCTATTAACTTTTTTTTATGACATCTATTTTTTATGACATATATCAGAACAACTCCAATCATTCTTCATTTTTAATTCCATCTCCATATTTAAATATTTGTACCCAAAAATTGCACTCTAACCATCCTTCATTATGTATTATGTGTATAGTAACTAATATTCCCCTATTATTTTAATAATACACTACTATTATTTAATTATTTTATTCTTATAATAATAAAATAATTATTTTAATATTTTTATAACATATTTTATTTTAAGATATTTATTTTTATTTTTTATTTTATTAATTTTAATTATTTTCCAAATACAATATAACAAAATGATTTTAATGTATTCATATTTGAATATTAATGTAATTTTATTATATAAGCTTTTATTAATGTTACTTTGTTTTTAATATAATATGATGCTCTATAATATAATATTTATTAGTTTAAAAATTACATTTCATTTATTAAATTTTATTTATTTAATATAATTTTATATTTATATTTAAATAAAATAAGCACTCCTTATATCATATTCAGAATATTATAATTTTAAAAAAATAAAGATTTGAAGAATAAAAAACGATTTGAAGTTGAAAATGAAGATTATTGATTAAAGTTAGAACTCTAAAAAATGAGCCCCATCATCTCCAAACATGCTAAAGATGTCAATTTAGAATTGGAAATGAAGATTTGTGGTTGAAATTGCTCTTAACTTGGTAATACAACATGGTAGTAATTTAGTTTCATGGATACTCGAACCTGGTTTTGAAGAAGAAAAGACTTGAAGATTTGTTTCAAGTACATGCGGTATAATAATCAATTGACCGTTTTAATATCATAGCATACATTGACTAACTTGGAACTTTAGCCTAAGAGTGAGGATTTGAGTCCACCTGGCTACAAGAGAAATCTTTTACAAAAAATAATTTGTAGTTGGAGTTGCTCTTAACTTTGCAAAACAACATTATTGTAATCTGGTCTCATGAAGACTCAAACCTGATCCTGAAAATTTGTTTCAAGTACATGCGGTGTAGTACTCGATTGACTGTTTCAATCACGGATCATACATTGACAAACTTGGAACTATAGCCTAATAATACATGATCTTACAAATTCTGAGAGGATGGAGCCATAATTAAGGGTAAGGATTCGAATCCACCTGACTACAATTTAGGAGGGGTGCATGCGGGGCGTGGCTGAGTCATACTATTTCACCTGTGTTCCTATGAACAATCTTGTTTGGGTACAAAAAATTTTGTGATAAAAAGAATTCACATTATAAGACCCTTATTATTCGTTGTCTTGTTTTTACCCCTCACACCAACAGAATTTGCTACATATCATGAAACAGCCTCCTTATCTGGTCGACATTTGCAGGCATCAATGTAATTGGGCATCGCTTATACTGTTTCCATGTGAATCAAAAACCAGAAAGATAAAAATAATATATTCATCAGTTAAAGAAACGCCTCTTTCACCCAACTAGGAAAGGAAGAGAAAAAACTATAAAGACAATAAGCAAGATCATGTTTTGATCCAGTTTGAAACAGAATTTGGTCATTTTTTTTACCAAAATCTGAGAAAAATCAAATAAAAGAAATGACCCCTACCAATTGGAAAGATTATGCTTTTAGATTTCCTTGTGGATGGGTAAGAGTGGGTTGATCATTCGAACTCACATTAAGATACAAATAACTGATTCAACCTGAAGAAACCATGACAGCAGTCAGGTAAAATTACTAATGAAAATGATTTCTCGTATTTGGTTTCATCGTCAAAAATATAAAGAAAATCAAATATAATCGAAATTCGCCGAGAATTTTATATATTTTAAAATTTCTTAGTCCTTATATAGAGAAACAAATAAAACGAGTTTGAATAAAACATATAGAATTAATTTATTAAGTTTAAGATTATTTTTTATTTTCTTTCCTTTCATTTTTAATTTTTATTTTCTTTCCTTAGTATTTTCCGGGTTCCAAACGGAGCGTTAAGGAAAAAAGATGGACTGAAAGAATCTGGAACCTCACACCTGAGAAACATGCCAGATATGCAAAGCATAGCAGAAGACAAACCCTGAAACAGAAACTACCGATGGATTTGTACGCTTCTGTAAGCATAGAGCACATGCTGTTCTATCAGATGGGAGTGGAATCCATCTTTAGCTACCTGTTTTCAAGATTCGATAAAGAAAAAAACCATCCTAAAATTAATGTTGATTTGCTTGATTAATATAGCAACATAAGTGGTTTTCTTTTAACTTCTACATATTATTAACCTTCAGACCAACTAGCTTCTAGAGATCATTTGAACTCCCCCCCAAAAAAAGAAAAGAAAAGAAAAGAAAGAAACAACAATTTAAAGCGACCAGATTTCACCAAGCAGGCTTGTAGGAATTGGGTTTTGATATGAATATTATACGCTGCGCATTCTCACGTGCAGCCCCATATCCATGAAGTGGAAGTGAACAAATCAAGTAGAGTCCTCTATAGACTTTGAATCAATGAATGGAGAATAAAATTCTGGAGAGTAACGAGCCAAGACCTCTTACCGTGAGTGCCGTCTTGTATTAGCAAATAAGTAGTCCTAAGCTTAAGCATATAGGATTTGGGTTTAATATGAATATCATTCCTTTAACAAAACATTTGTAACAAAACTATATATTGAAGTTTTGGCCCACTTAGATTTATTATTGTTATTATTATTTTGGTAAACCATTAATTTCCTTTCACCGAAAGGAGGATGTCATCGCAAATAGGTCTTCTTCTCTTTGACCACAAAGTAACTTCTTTTTTTAGTCCAAATAGTCCTCTTACAAGCCTTTAAGCATGTCATCTTGAACTAATCCCAGCCAAAAACCGGGAGGACCACAGGGGCTATAAGGCTACCCATTTGAACATGATTCTCTTCCCGGGGCTTGGATTAGAGATATTGGTTAAGTTAGACGGCCACGTCGTGCAACTACTTGCTCGGTGGTACAAAGTAACTTTTCAAACTACTTAAAATAGGGAAACAAAGATGTATAAATAGAAAATTCGACAGACATGCATAATAGAAACGGAGGAAGTGGAAAATGGAGGAAAAATAGGTAGATTTGAAGCATATTGAAGAAATGACTCACCTTTGGTGGTGGAGGTGGAGGTGGTGGGGATATACAGTTGGAGCTGACATTCTTTCCTCAGCAGTTGGGTACCACCACTCCATCATCTAAGTAGTTCAAATCAATGGCATGTCAATAGAAAATTTGAAAGAAAATAGAAAATAGGTTTAAACTAAATAAATTAATTTTATATATTTATTCAAACTCATTTTATTTATTTCTCTATGTTGCATAATAACTAAGATAATTTTAAAAGATATAAAATTTTCCAGGAATTTTTGATTATGTTGATTTTCTTTTATATTTTCTATTGTGAAACTAAACATGAAAAAATCATTTTCCTCACTATTTTTTTCCTTTCCTAGCAATTTCGGGTTCCAAACATAGCCATAATAAATGTTAAAAAAGCAAGAACGAATCCTCTTGTGATTGTAATTCATGTCAAAAATGCATAAACATAAATGTATCCAGAATCAATAAGAAAAATTTCCAATCAATTTAATTTCCTAATGAGGTTACATGGAGAGTTTAGGTTTTTCCTTTTTTTGTCAGGTGAAGTATGGAGATTTGGGTACATATACAAACATGACCATTTTTTATTTTTTATTTTTTTGAAGACAGATTTAAAAGTATTCAACATCATTAGAATGTAAGGCCCTAACTCACTTTAAAGAAGAATACTGCTGCAATAAGACCAATTTGTGCATAGTCAAGCACAATACGTGCAACTGAGCAATTGCTCTTTGCAATGTCTGCAAATAAAAACAGATAAGAGAACTTCATTTCCCTGTAGTCAAGTATGTAAAGAAATAGCGACGATAAAGACCAAACTAGAAAAGACATTCAACAGCCTGCCAGCCTTGTTAGCAAATAAATACTTTTGACCAAAATTAGCAAAAATTTAGGCCTGTTGACAAAAATTTCTTCTCAAACCTCAATTCTGTTTTGGACATTCCAAGTCCTGAATTTGAATAAAATTTAAAAAGCTGGCCAAAAAGCAGATCACTACCAACAACGTATCGACATACACACTAGCTGCCAGCAACAGGACTGAGTGACTGGAAAAGCAAAATGATCAAAGAACAAATACAACAGGTTTCTAACACTACCATTGGCTCTAGAGAACATGGAAAAGCAGATGGTATACTACAGTGTAGATAATTTGTCTGATTATTCTAGAAGGACCTGGAAGCATCTAATTTGTTGTAATGTAAACTGACACTGTTAGGCAGTTATCCCCTCTTCTAGAATCTTCCTTCTCCTACTTTATATTTGTATTACCCTCTTGTAACTTTGTGTGAGATAATAAAGCATCATTTCCATTACATACCCGTTTTGTGTTTGGTTCTTTCATACCAGCAAACATGGTATCAGAGCATCGAATCCTCCATTTTATTGCCACAACACTGTGGTCACCTTCTTCTTACTTCCATTTCTGTCGTCTCATCTTTACCATTGATCTTTCCTGATATGGCTTCAAAATGTTTGAGAACTCCATACTTGAGGAGATCACAAACAATGATGCTGAATTTTCTCAAAACAGAGGAGTCAGCAATGGCAGTGACACAATTCAATCTCTGTCCTTTCACAACTCAGATCATCCAGGGATGATTCTGGTTACCGCACCTCTCACTGGTTCAAATTACCTTATCTGGAATCGATTGATGAAAATAGCCTTGATTGCTAAACAAAAGTTCGGATTTGTCACCGAAAAATGCATAACAATGGTTGCGAGTCGACAGCATGGTAATTTCCTGGCTTCTCAACTCAATTTCCAAAGATTTAGTGGATGCATTTCTCTATACAAATACTGCTAAAGAGTTGTGGGATGAACTTGCAGTGAGGTTCAGAGAATGTAATGGTCCTCTCATCTACCAAATTCAAAGAGAATCGCCTCAATCTCCCAAGGAACTATGAATATTTCTCAGTACTATACCAAATTGAAAAAGGCTTGGGATGAGTTAAATTGTTGGATGCCACTTCCTAGCTGCTCATGTGCCCGACCATGTGTTTGTGGAAATGCCAAAGCCATTGCTATTATATTTTCCAACAATCGACTTATGCAATTTCTTATGGGATTAAATGAGTCTTTGGACAATGTTCGCATTCAGATGCTCTTGCTTGATCCCCTTCCTTCAGTAAACAAAGTCTACTCTATGGTGCTCCGGATTGAGAAACAACGTGAAGCCACTGATATTTTTGCTGAAAATGAAAAGAATATTGCTCTGTTTGTTCGCTCACCTTCTCATAAGCAACCAGGCTGGACCTATTCTCGCACTAATCTGGCATATCCTAAGGGACCTCCAAGGGGTCATGGTGATTCTTCTGGTAGAGGATTTGGTTCTCGGTCTGACTTCAGGAAACCATTTCATCATTGTGATTATTGCAATTCTGATGAACGGGTAAATGACACTTGCTTTCATCTCCATGGATACCCTGATTGGTACAAGGATTTTAAAGCTCACACCCCTGTTGCTAACATGGCTGAGACTCCTCTCCAGACTGATTTAGCCCACATTCTCCCAAACTAGTGTGTTGAATCTGCTGTGCGCTCTCCTCCAGCACCTTCCAAGGTCATTAATGCAGCTCATTTTGCCCTCGAGCATTTTGCTGGTATTCCTCCAATGCCCTTACATTTTGCCTTCACAAGTCAGACCTCTTCATCTATCGGGACTTGGATTGTTGACACAAGAACTTCAAATCATATGTGTTCAAACCTCCCACTTGTCAACCCTACCCTTATTACTGACCCCATGCCGTTCCTTACCGGATGACTCCCATGTCTGTCTGGCTAGCAACCTTGTGATTCTTAGCCCCTCTCTCATCGAGTTTTGTACATATTTAGTTTTTTTGAAAAAAATTACTAAAATAGCTTGAAAATGAAAATAATGCCTAAACTAGTGTGTGAACGATAATGCTTCCTGGTCGATGGCGCGGCATTAACCCAAAAAATTTCAATGCATGAGTCGTGGCTGCAGCGTGCTTATTCGCACTAATTTGGGCATTATTTTCATTTCCAAACTATTTTAATAATTTTCTTTCTATAAAACCTAAATATGTCCAAAGCTCTCTCTCACCCTCCATAACGTTCTTTACATCTCCTCCTTTCATTCTAACCTCCTGTCTGTTCCAAAGCTAGCCACTACATCCAATATCCTTTTCAAATTTTATCCTAACATTTGCATTTTACAAGACCTGAAGACTGATAGTAGTCGTGGTCAAGCTTGTCAACCATCTCTACATCCTTGATGATTCCAGCTTCCAGCATAATTCTTCGCCCCCAGACAGTCCCTGCCTGGCTCTATGACTATGTGGTCAACTCCGTTTCAACCACACCTCATTCTCATCCTGACCCTTTCTCCTTCTACCTTTGTCCCATTTTGCCCCTTCTTATGTTTCATTTTCCATGAAATCACTTAGGATCTTACTTCTCTCCCTCCGATAAATCTCCCATTGGTTGTAAATGGAGTGTACAAGACTAAACTCCACTCCGATGAATGCTTGTTAATAGATTTAAAGGCCCGTTTAGTGGCCAAGGATTTACCATCAAATCGGGGCATTGACTACCGTCATCGTTTTTCTCCAGTAGCCCAACTTGTTACCGTACGTCTCTTTCTTACCATTGCTACCACTAAAGCTTGGCCTATTCATCAACTTGACATCAACAATGCATTTCTTCATGGTTACCTTGATGAAGAGGTGTACATGCTTCCTCCCAATGGCTACACAAAGGCGGCTCCGGGTCAAGTTTTCCGGTTACGCCGCTCTCTTTATGGCTTGAAGCAAGCCTCATGGTAATGGAATCATGAATTTTGTTCCAAACTCACCTCGTTTGGCTTCACTCAATCTGCTCATGATCATTGTCTCTTCCTTAAGAAGTCTTCCAACTCATTTTTGGCACTATTGGTTTATGTGGATGATGTCCTCCTAACTGGTACCAATGAAGCCGACATCCTTCATGTTAAGAGTTTCCTTGATTCAGTTTTCAGCATTAATGACCTTGGCAATGCTAAATACTTTCTTGGCCTCGAGATTGCATGCAGCCCTAATGGCATGTTCCTCCATTAGCGTAAGTATGTGCTGGACATTTGTAAGGATGTTGGGCTCCTACATGCTATGCCCACCTCCACTCCCATGCAGAAGGGCCATAAGTTCCTGCTGAAGAGGATTCTCCTCTCTATCTGAACCTAATCAGTATAGAAGACTCATTGTAGGCTTCTCTATGTTACCATGACACGTACCAATGTCATCTTCGTTTCTTCAGCAACTCAGCCAACATGTGAAACCTTGCCACGCCCAGGAGGCTCATTGGGACCTTGGCTCTTTTGTTTGCTCCGCTATCTCAAGCTTGCTCCTTCGACTGGTCTTTTTATATCCAGCAGTATTGACCTCCGCCTAACAACTTACTGCGATGCTGATTGGGCTTCTTGTTCCGAAACTTGTCGATATCTTACCGGGTATTGTATCCTCCTTGGCCATACGCTTATTTCTTGGAAAACTAAGAAGCAGGCCACCATTTCTCGCTCCTCAGCTGAGGCTGAATATTGGAAACTTGCTTCCACTGTTTGTGACCTATTATGGATCTCGAACATCGTGATTTTGGTATCTTTGTTCCCCTTCCTATCTCAGTTTGGTGCGATAATCAGGCGGCCCTCCATATTGTTGCGAACCCCGTTTTTCATGAGTGCACCAAACACTTGGAAATTGATTGTCATCTTGTGCGAGATCAGTTTAAACTTGGCTTACATATTCCTTCTTGGCATAAGGTGGCAAATTTGTTTACAAAGGTTCTAGCTGCTCCTTAATTCCATTTTCTCCTTTCCAAGTTGGGGTTGCTCAATCCTTCCCAACCTCCAACTTGAGGAGGGGGGGGGGCGCTGTAGGGAATTGGTCTGGTTATTCTAGAAGGACCTGGAAGCAACTAATTTGTTGTAATGTAAACTGACTCTGTTAGGTAGTTATCCCCTCTTCTAGAATCTTCCTTCTCCTACTATATATCTGTATTACCCTCTTGTAACTTGTGTGAGATAATGAAGCATCATTTCCATTACATAACCGTATTGTGTTTGGTTCTTCCATACCAGAAAACATACAGAACATGTACAAAAATTTTGATAGTCTGCCAGTGCCTGTATCTGGAAGACAACTTACTCTAGGAAGGAACTGCAGACCAGTACCACCATTCAATATAAACTTCGTTATTAATTCTCAGTGATATAAACAGTGTTGGTTGCCACTGCCGCTTATTTCCTACATCTATCTTCTTCACAGCTTTAAGCTGATGGTGACATGCATATGGGAAATAAGAATAACTAAGACAGGTCTAAAATGATTCTAATGATCCTATAACCCACTTTTTTAGTTTAATCCAAAGCAGGTTGCCTTTGGAAGAATGTTATTATCCTGCCATCCTTGCATTGGACATTAACAGCAGAATTTAGAACAGGTGAACAAATAGAAGTTATGAGTGGCAGAATTGACATGTTGTGGTTTCTACTGTCATCTGAGATGGGAGTTGCACAATTGAATAAGTCTTAATTTACACAAGCAAATACAGGAGAATTAAAGCCAAATGGAAGTAACATTTAGCAAATGAGATGATGTACCTTCAACCATGGAGGGGCCACGAAGCCTATCACGTTCCGGCTCCTTATCTTTGAAATCCTAGAAGAAGTATCCATCTACCTTGACATCAAAAAGTGGTAAAGTTCAAGACTAGGAGGAACAAAAATAAAACAAAAAGGAAAATTCCATTGTGATAAGCACAAACTGATTGGAGGTAAGTCTCTGGATTGCTTTTAAGACTGAATGTATTAAGTAATTGAAGTGAACAGCAATTTTCAGACGTTCGAGAAGTCTGAATCTCTCCTGAGAAAAATTGCTAAGATTTTCTACCCCTCTCCTTCAAGCTCACACCACCTTATACACCAAAGAAAACAGTATATTCTCCCAAACTGAAAATCTTACTCTCCAAAAAGAAAAAAATCACCCTGACCTGCAAATAATTTAGACTCCCTTTTTACCCTTGCATCTTTGTGTATGTTAACTTAGTTTAAGGGTCTAACATATTGTCCATCTAACGGACTAAAAGAAATATGAAGCGAACATAGGGAACTTACAATTACGAGAATAGAAAGAAATTTCGCTATAAGAATGAAGAAACTTCAATATTAGCTGTCTAGGTAGAAAGATATTATAGAGACAAAATAGGTGTAATTACTCTTTTTTATACTATCAATGGATAATCTTTGTAGTTGCTTCATAACGGATCTATGCATCATTTAAGCCAATAACCCTAAATTTTCCAATTCCCAAACAAATGACACAAATAACACATCTTTTTAAAATAAACTTGTATTGCTTAGAAGAAGACCCAAAGCCCACGAATCCATTAGGTGACCCTAAAAATTAAAAAGCAGGAAAAGAAAATTCACAAATTCAAAGAATGTAACATATATCATCTCCAAGACCAGTATTCAAACAGTTATTGAGGCACCTTTTAGTGCTCACTGAGCAAACCCTGTCTTGAAAGAACAGTTCACGATTAAACAAAAATTTGTTGAAAATGGTTCTTCTTTGATAGCATATTAAACTTATGTATACCATTTTCTGTTTCGATATAAGAACATTGTTTTACGTTAAATGTATGATATTCGTATTAAACCCCGAATCGCACAAGGCACTAAACTTTAGTAAGTTGGTTGTTTAACGTGGTATCAGCTTGGTTTAGCAAGAGTCGAGAGTTGAACCCCACCTCTCTGAATTTGAATATTTGTTCTTCATTTGTGTATTTGAAAGTCCATAGTGGACTTCGTTTGCAATGGTTTGTTTCACTCCATGTGCGGGTATGGGGCCATATGTGAAGGAGGTGTTAAAGGCATGATATTCATATTAAACCCAAATCCTACAAGTTTAATCTTTTAGGAAAGTTGGTTGTTTGATATTCTCAAATAACATAATCAATCAAGTTAAAACATGGAATCCAAACAGTAATCATTCACCCAATCCAAGGTAAGAACTCAAAAACACTATCAACTTTGCCAAAGGAAGCTTTTACCTTCAAAAATTCATATAACAAATGTATTAATTTATGGATCGGAGTCATAAGATTCCTTTCTGTTTAAAAATAAACTAAGGCAGGAAAAAAAGTAGTTAGGATCTATAGGATTTGAAATACGTTTATATCAAGAAAAAAAAAAAAAAAAAAAAATATATATATATATATATATATATATATATATATATATATATATATATATAGGATTTGAAGAGTTGTTTGTGGTATCCTCACCATCATTTTAGCTGTCCACAAAATAAGGTTTCTCCAAAGAGTTACTAGTAGGAGTTTCATGTGGTATCCGTTTTAATTTAATTTTTTTTTTTTTGGATAAGTAAAAAGAAGTGTATATCCGTTTTAGTTTTTTTTTCTTCCCCAGAAATTTGTAATATCTCAAATTCTAGCTAGAAGAAACTCAAGAGAACTTTGCAATTCTTTTTTTACGATGCCATAGCGAGAAGAACAATTATATACGCCCAGCATGGTTTTTTTCATAACTGTGGCGTGTGTTTGATTGTCCTTGAGAATATTTCATATACAATCTCTTAACTTCTTGATGCATTTGTGCTTTGGAATGACATTTTAGGTACGTCATTTTTATAAGGAGAAACAAATCATGCAGTGGTGCAAACTTGACTACATTTTTTATAGGTTGTAAAAATCAGAAGAAAAGAATTTGAGGAAAAAATTCTTTAATGTTTTTATTGATTCATGTGAATATATATATATATATATATACAAAGTCAAATCTAACCTTAATAGATTACAACTACATATGACAAGTTTCCTAATAGGTTACAACCGTATATGTAAGGTATATATATCTTGCCATGACTCGCCGAGGCGGGCGTAGATATTAATCATACTTGACTTGTTATATAGATACTTAACGGTGCGCTTATGGCTTTTATGAAGATATCACTTACGATTGTTCTACAGTCTTGCGTATCTATAGAAATCAGCCAAGAGTTATATTTTCTCGAAGAAATGTGTCTATTTGATATCTTGATACATTCGTGGAATCTTAGTTAAATGATATGAAGAACTGATCTGGTTGTCACACTAGAGTTTTGCTAGGACCGGTGTCTCAATGTCGACTTCCATCAAGAGTTGATGAAGCCACATGATCTCACATATAGACTGTATCATCGCTCTATATTCAGACTCTGCACTAGATCGAGAGACAACTCTCTGTTTCTTACTTTTCCATGAGAATAGATTCCCTCCAACAAACACACAGTACCCTGAAGTGGACCTCCCGTCCTCCTTAGATCTGCTTGTCGACATCGAGTGAAACGCCCGGAGTCTGTTATGCCCATGATTACTATATACAATACCACGTCCCGGGGCTCATTTCAAGTAACATAGAATCTACTCTGCAAGCACACAATGATCGATTGTTTAGAAGACATATCTTGGCTTACAGCGTGGCGAGTGAAGCGATATCGGGACAGTGAGCGTAAGGTAGTCGACTTCCCAACTAATAGTCTTATATATCTTAGGATCCTTAAATGTTTACTTCTTTGTGGAGTGTATGCACAAGACCATAGGAGAACTACATGGTTTTACCCTAACTTTCAGTCTCCAAGCGATAGATCGTGCGTATTCGTGAGATAAGAGGTGTGTTGCCCCCCATGAAACTTCAATACCAGTATCTTAGTGATGCAAGTCGCTGTATGGAATTGGTATGAAGAAATGACAAGAGATGAGATGCGGCTAGAGTCATTTCAGCACGTAGTATGATATCGTCGCATATCGCTCTGACAAAATGAATTTTGAATTTGAGAATCTGTAGAAGACGGAGTGGTCGGTTACTCTTCTGCATGCGAATTCCCCAGCGACTTGGTTGGATTTACCAAACCACGCACGTGGACTACATTTCATCGTCTGAAAACACAGGCAATAATACCTCCACCCATCACCGTGAAGCGACAAACGCAGAGGTTCTTCAGTATCTCTATTTCCTCTTGAAGGTCACCATGAGGAAAGACATTTTTAATATCAACCTAGTGGAGATCCCAATTATAAGTGGTAGCCAGGTATCATTCTGTTGGTATTGTATGTGGATGATATTGTTATCACTGGGAGTAACTCTAAAGGCATCTCATCTCTTAAGTCCTTTCTTCAGAGCCAATTCCATACAAAGGACTTAAGGATCTTTAAGATATGGCAGGCGTGAAGTTATCACGAAGCGGCCTTAAATCTTCTTATCCAAGAAAGAGAAAATATGTGGTTGATCTATTATGCGAGAAGCGGAAGAAGTTAGGGGTATAGCCATGCAATTTCCCTATGGCTCCAAGCGTACACCTTACTAGAGAAGGTGAAACATTTGAGGATCCTGAAGGATATAAAAGACTAGTTGGGAAGCTGAATTACCTTTCATGTGGTCGGTGGCTCCAGAGTCAATGACCCAGGTGAAGGAAGAGGAAATATGTGTTGGTTTTACCTAACTTTCGGCCAGTGTGCGATAGAAGTAGATGCGAGATTGGAAGTGATTTACGTTGATAAACTATCTTGAATCTTCGATTTTTATTATCGACTTCCTATAATGGCATACATGTCCTTGATTGTGGCGATAATGACCTGACTTCTCTCGGCTGTGTTAATCATAGAAGCGAGATCTAGCACGTCTGAAGCTCTCGAAAGAATCGAAAAATACCGGAAAAATAGGATCTTTGCTGATGAAAGCAATGCCTTTCCATGAAAACCTTTGTAGCGAAATAGAGACTTGGTCTCCTGATCAAAACACCTCACGAATCTCAAAGACATCAAGGAGAAAGGTGCGAAACCTAGAAAAACGAGAGTACATTGGACACAATGTTTTGAAAATCATTGTTCTGCGGGCATTGAATGAGGGAGGCCCAGTGGTAGGAGGACCATCGTGGGCGATCTTTGGAGGAGGAGTCTCGTTCTTTGGATGTACCTCCATGCGCCCTGCAGCGCCCCCGGCGCCGGCGCGTGGGAGCGACGAATCCTTGTGGTGGCACGTGTAGCTCAGGCGCACACCTTCCGGCCACCAGACTTGGTGGTTTAGGTCGCCGACGGTCGGCGCACCTTCCTGTCTGGGTGGTGTCACCCCATGCTCCCTCGAAGTGCGTGGTTCAAAACACCAACCTCGGCGGCCTGCCATGTATTCGGAGATGTCCTAGAATTTTTTTCCTGTTTTGGCTCAAATTTGAACCCTAGGCTCTAATACATGTAAGCCAGAATAGTGGAAACAAATTCCTGGTGTTTTTCATTGATCCATTATGAATATATATATACAAAATGACTGTACATTCTTGATCATATAGTATCGAGACATGTCGCGTTACAGGATTCTTCTGTGCATTTGAGGCGCATTGTCGATGGGTCGTCCCTCTCTTTTATGTTGAAAATGTTGTCTCTGATTTTCAGAGTGCATTTGTCATTAGAGTGTGAGTCTTGTCAATTGTGAAGCATCATCGTCTTCATTCTGAATCACAGAGTCTATAAACAGCTAAGTGCTCCATTTGAATTAGTCGTTCGGATCACGTGGGTTTGTGTCTGATTGTGTCCCTAACTGGGTTTCGATACGTTGTTACTTTTATTGATGATTATTCACGAACTCTTGTTTATATCTAATGGCTTAGATTGAGTTATTTTCTCATTTTTGTGCCCTTTGAGATACACACTCAATTTCATGTTTCTGTTCAAAGTTTGAGAAGTGATAATGCTAAAGAATATGTCTCATAACAGTTTCAATCATTCATGCTTCAAAATGACATCCTTCATTAGACCTCATGTGTTGACACTCTTCAGAATGGTGTGGTTGAGAGGAAGAATAGACACCTCCTTGAAACTGTCAGAGCTCTATTATTTCAAATGTAGGTGCCCAAGCATTTTTGGACTGATATTGTTTACACTGTTTGTTTTTTTATTAACCGGATGCCTTTCTCAATCTTGAATTGGGACACTCCGTATCACATCCTTTTTCCAAATAAACCCATGTTTCCCGTTGAGGCTTGGGTATTTTGGTGTACTTTATTTTATTGGATAATTACCGTCGCATGTGCTCTAAAAGCTCAATCCTAAGTCATTGAAGTGTATCTTCCTTGGTTACTCTCGAGTTCAAAAGGGATATAAGTGTTATTGTCCTAGTCTTCGCAAGTACTTGGTTTATGCTGATGTCACATTTCTTGAGAGTACTCCTTTTCTCGGGCCAGTCTCACACTAGTTAGGGAGGATGATGATTTGCTCGTTTATACTGCCGCGCAAACAGCTCTGCTCCTATCCTTGCTTAGAGTAAAACCTCACATCACTCGAGTCTACGCCAGCGCCACCCCCCCGATCTCGAGCCCTCCGCGATAATGCGCCGTCATAGGATCCTGAAAGAGACAAAAACCAGGGAAGAATGAGATATAACATTTAAGTGTTCGAGTTAACTTACTCACAGAGATTAGATTAAAAGAGAAATGAGGTAAATTCAAGATAGATGTCAGAGGGAGAGATGAAATTAGGAAAAATTGTGTCTACGACCCGGGGAACACATAGTGTGACCTACGCGAAGTGACGGAGGAAGTTGAAGGATGTGAGGCGGAAGGTAGAGAATAAGTGCAGAATTACTGTCGTAGCGATGCGTGGCTCTGGGAATCAATGACCCGTTTGGAGGATGAAGAGGAGGCGAGGCATTTGACCGAGTTACGACTTCGTGATAGCAATAGTGGGTAGATGGAACTGATGATTCACAGTACAGGAAGTGGAACCTAACTAATTCACTATCACAGTAGAATTAGTTATGATCGATCGCATTAGTGGAAGCTACATGAGCATACTAAAGTCTCTGATTCCGACTTTGACGCTTCTTATAGTCTCGTATCACATATCCAAGCTTATGGCATTAGTAACAAACAACCCCTCCAGAGTTTGTCCCTGTAGAGTTACCGCTTGGATCACTATTTCTGTATTGTTGCGTTTCTGACTCACTACTGTTTTGACCAACAAGGGCAATGCTCATCTCGGTAGAAGGAGTACATGAGGAGGTCTCTATGCAAAGTATCCTACTGAATGTTTCTTGGAAGGTTGAGATCTCAGGGTTGGCTAGAATCTGCGCCTTAACAGAATCATACTCCGAAGGGAGTGCGGCGAGAAAACCCATCACTGCCATCTTTTCCCGTTGAGCCTGCTGAAACTTAACATCTGGACTAAATGGTAGTAGTGTATTCGTTTCTCATATGTCTTCTTATAATCCATGAAGAGTTTTGTAAGGGACCGATCTTGTTTCTCAGTACAATAAAAGGCTCTACATACATCGAATATGCGAGAAATATTCCCTTTGCCCGAATACACAAATTCCAAATATTCCATTAGTTCCTCAACATACTCACAGTGATTAATGAGGGTAGTACTTTGCAATCCCGATAGATTCTGAATTTGTAGGAAAGAGACGGACATCATCCTCTGGCAAGTGATCTTTCGAATCATCGTAGGAAGATTACATTATCAAGATGATGGCCATCTGAGAATACTCAGTAAGTAGGCGGATTGTTTTACTCCAATCAGGAGTAATTGGGACCTAATCGGTTGTCTTCCGTGATTTTAGACATAATTGGGACCACTTCAGGTGCCGAAAGGGCTTTTTATCTTTTGAAAAATCTTAACTACTCATTATTTAGTCAAAGATAAGAGATTAAGGCAGAAGGACACCTTCAGAAACCAAATTGAACAGGATTCTTGTGAAAAAACCTTGGATCCCACAACAAAAAGTCTAAGAAATCCCCAAAATACTTGGAATCTAAGACCACAAACCACACCAATTGACTCTTGAGAGAGAGATGCACCCTGTGATATTCGTCGGAAGGGGGTCGGACTCTCCCGCATCACCATGCGGCGGCAAGTGCGTACCGATCTTGAAGCCTGAAGATGGGTGCGTGGGCATCACCGCTAGGGTTCAGGCGAACTTGGTGAAGCGACTTTCGTCGTGACCGATGCTCCTTCTGTCTTGGCTTAGTGTCGTTCACGTGCCCTTGAAATGGGTGTTTAAAAAACTCCCGCCTAAATTTCACGGTGTTCTTGGCGTATGAACTCTTCTCAATCCAGAGGCCCTAAGGCTCGTGCCATGTAAATGTCGAGATGCTGAAAGGAATTGGAGGAAAGAATTCCTTAATGTTTTTATTGATTCATTGTGAATATATATATATACAAAAGCCAATCTAACATTCCTAATAGATTACAACTTTATATGACAAGTTTCCTAATAGGTTACAACTGTATATGGAAAGTAGATATATGTTATAGCATTAGGTAAAATAGCATACTATATTAATAAGAAAAGATACATCGAGCGTCTAAAGCATATAGGAAGTATATTAAAAAGTCAAAAGGGAGATCTGAGAAAGAAGAAGCGAAAATAAACCCCTTGACCCTCATCTACACCCCATCACCGTTCTAGTTCTAAGCTAGATATATGTAGGTTAAAGATAGCTAGAAGAAATGCTTCTGGACCACCCCCGAATATTTTCGCCGACCAATCAGCATGCCTTCTTATCGAGAGAATGGCTCACCATGGAGTTGAAGTTAATAAGCGATACATAATCAAATCAAAACAAAGTAAGTGAGTCACAAAACAAGTCACGATCATCTTTGAAACGCAGCGATTCATTACTTACACTACGATACCCCTATTCATAAGCCCACTTTCAGCGTCAATTCGGATTCTATTTGGCCCTAGTAGCAGTCAACGCTTTCGCGTCTGCGGAAACAAACGAGGGCGTTGTGTGCGCGTGGGGTAGCATTTGTCGCATCCATGTCAGATAGGGAGAAAATTCTTGGGACTATATAAGTATGGGCTCCTCTCAACCTAGTAGATGCGTTTTAAAACCATGAGGGCCCTTGGGCCCGAAGCAGATAATATCTACATGGTTGGGCCTCTTAGGTTGGGTGATTCACAAATGTTATCAAGAGATTGATCCTTGGCCTCGGTGTCAGGGGGTCCGTTCTATTTGGGCAGTAGAGAGAGGAAGAGGGGTGTTGTCAGTTGGCCCTCTGATCTAATGGGACATATGAGGACATTGCTCTATCTATGGAGGAATATTTAATGTTTAATACGTCCCACATTGGATAGGGGATAAAGTTCCTGACACTATATAAGTATGGTCTCCTCTCAATCTAGTAAACGCATTTTAAAGCTATGGGCCCCTCCAAAGCGGATAATATCTACATGGTTTGATCAAATCATTACACTTTCAATTTTATTTATTTACTCGTCTTCATTTCCATTTTTAGTATAAATCTAACACCCAAGAGCATAAATATAAAGTATTTGTGTGTAAACAATAATTTTTTTATATGCTACTAGAGAATTGCTCAATACTCAAGAGACTTAACCATGAAAGGTTTTCAACTTCAAACTAATCAGCTTCTAGTATTTTGAAAAAGAGTAGTATAATATAAGGCAACAATGACTCAGAAAATTTTGCTAATAGCTTATCCATATATCTGTATGCAACTAAGTAATCAGAAAAAAATAGATAAATAAACTGAAACAAATGCTTGAAGAACAACTCAATAAAATAAATACCAGCTCTTGTCCTGTAGCTCGACACACATGAATCCCAAGAGCATGTAGACCTAGAGAATAGAAGCCGGTAGCATCCAACAAATATAATAGCTGATAGGCAAATGATAATCCTGGAGAAAAAAACATCTAACTCAGTTTGGAGAAATGAAATGGAGATTCAAATAACAAACATGCGAAGACGTTCCAGTGAGGGTGATCTTTTATGCATGAGAAGCACTTGGAGCAGAATCTTGACTTTAGATGAATTAAAAAGCATTGGAAGATCCCAAATAGGTGCTGCTTGTGCAAAGAACAGGAGGAAACCAATGACCACCAAATCCTCTTTTGTAGCAAGGCTGGACTGTAGTGGAAGTTTATCTTTTCCTTTTTCAAAGTGCAGTGGCCTATGCATTCCTTGTTTAGAAGGATTTTTTTAAGTTGATGTGGTTCTTTCATAGGTACAAAAAAGGAAGAATGCACAGAAGGCCCTTACATGATGGACCTTATGGAAGAAAAGAACAGGAGATCTTTCAATAATATTGAGTGGTCTAATCAAGCAACAAAATCTTCATTGTTAACATAGTGTCTTTTGCATTGTTGGCACTGTTGTTCCAATTTAATATTAGCCATATAATTCCGTTAGATGGTAACTTACTCTCCATGGAAGATTAGATGTGGATGATCATTCAACCAGAATGTTAGAGATAAGTCTAAAAGGTCTAGCTTGTTGTTATTCAAGGCTCTTTGGTATTAGGAGTGACTCCATACTAGAAACTCATCAAGAGGAAAGCCTTTGACCCCTCTGATCCTAGTTTTTGGGATGTAGATTGAATACTTCGTGTAAACTGTTCTTACCGTTTGCAGGTGTTTTTGAATCTACCAAGCCCTTTTAACTATAAGTGGAAGATTAATTAACAGCTCCAAAAAGAGAAATTTTCAATTATACCCCATAAGTGGAACTCTAAATAGCTAAAAGAGAAAACATCCTTGAACATTTAACAATGGTTTCATTTCCTTTAATATTCTGAAAGATGGAGTACCTCAGCTATCTAGAAGGAAAGTAAAAAAGATAAGTAGTTTTTTCCAATAACATAATTCAGTCCTCAATAGCACATGTACATTTCTCTGTCCGTTACCTTATATAGCAATTAGCTTTAAAAAATAATAATAAAAGGGTATTAAAGTAACAAAATAAAAAGTTCAATCAAAACATTAAGCTTCGTAAACCACTTGGACTTCCCTGTACTTAAATAAATTACCAAGATTTAGTGGCAAGAATATAAACATATAGATGACTACTGAAAGACAAAGAATAGCACACAGCATGGAGGTACCTTCACATGGAAGAAACAGAAGAAAAAAATAGCCTCCGCAACAACAAAGGAACAGAAGTATGGAGTTTTCCAGCAAACGATAGCCAGACTACAAGGATCCTTTTTTCATTTCTGAGGCAAACAATGATTGGAAAAATAACAATAATTCAGGATAAAGACACGGGAATGTTACAGTAGGAGTTATCAGTGCTGATCCATACATTAGGTAAACATTAAAGGAAAATTACCTCATAAATATTCTTTTCCTTTGAAGCACATCACAGTTGTAAATGGTATTAGCTGACTATAACTTATGATATTTATGTTCATCAGAACCACATAGTGACCTTTTCATATTACACCAGGAAGAGGAAACTTAAATACTACATAGCTAAATTTTAATTTCATAGAACAAGAAGTGCATGGATCAAATCATTCCAGATTAAGTTCAAATTTTTGTCATGGTTCAGACAGATAATGTTGGTTGTTTAAATGAATAATAAACCTAAAACATCTGCTGGAAACCCTTAAATTGCCAACATGAAACCATGGATTGAAAAAACGCCTACAAATTTTGAAATCTCTTTGCCAATCGTGCCCTCTCACTGACATTTCAACATCTGAATTTCCTGTTGGAATGAGAACCCTATTCCAGAAAAATAATCGGCATTGTTAAATCGTTCATCATCATGACCCCATAAACTAGCTTGAAGTGTTGCTTCTCTTTCCTTGTTGTAGACTGAATGCAACTTTGACTTAAAATATGGCAAAACAACCTAAATCAATGCAACCAATTCTCAAGAGATCAACTCCTTATAGTCCAGGGATTTAAAATGGAAGAAATTAATTGAATTATTCAGGTTATCACTTGACAGGTTAGCTATAGTAACAGATAACTACAAATTCCAAGATAATTGAGTAATTCACAAAACAACTTTACTAGGATAAAAGCTCACAGGGAGAGAAAATTAGATGTATTCAGATGGAAGTGTTTAAAAATCATCATATCTCTATCTATTCTTTCCGGGATGAGAATTAGAGTTAGAGGTAGAAGGTGAGAATTCATACCACTTACCAATGGATGCAGAGAGGTCAGACTCGGGTAAACTGCTTTTGCATATGTATGAAGGAAGTTGAGCTGACAAATTATATTCCGATTCTCACTCCAGTTTCAAGAAATCATCTAATGACGGTTCGTTTTCATTTGTTTTTCTTCATTCATCTTTTTCAGTTGCTTCAGCTGGATTAAGCCAAGCCAAAAATATGGATACAGTTCTCTGAAGTAGACAAGGCAATTTCATCACCATTACTTGGAGAAGGATACAGAAGGATGGCTCCACTTTGTGTAGCTTGGTGCATTCAAAAGGACCACACTCAGAAAACATTTTAAAGTTGGCGAGAAAAGGGGTTTGGAGGGTTGTTTGCATTCATAGTATTAGGAGAAGAATCCTTTTAATATTAGGAGGCACACTTTCTTGGATGGTGGGATACCGATCTTTTCCTACGCTAGTAGTGCATCATTTCCCTCCTACTCCATCTTTTCTCCCTATTCTTGCTTAATCTCATATGTTTCTTGTATACCAGGTTTGTCCCCCTAGTCACTTTTCTATTATAATTATCAAGTAAAAAATAAAGGAACATGGAAATGAGGGCCTGTTTGGTAACTATTTTCAAAACATTTCTGAGAAATAGTTTTCAGAAATTTTTTTTTTTTGATGAGTAAAGGCAGAATATATTCATCAAAAAAGAAACCTTGGAAAGCCCACCGGGACCCTCCAAGGTTTTTCAGAATAATTTTTGAACTTGTTCTTGATGTTGTATAGAACAAATTGACAAAAAACCATTTGAAAATTCGAAATGTTTTTAACTTATTTTTAATATTTTTAAATATGTTTTAAAAATAATTTCATGTCTAGTATTTTATTTTTAATCAATCATTACCCTTGTATTGTTATTTTTTAAAACGAGTCCTCAAGAAAGAAGAAAACAATAGAAAACAACTAAAAAATTGTACTCCAGCTTACCTTAAAAGTTTGCAGTAATCAGATGCTTTTTTTTGGAGAACAGAAAATATTCTTAAAAAATAAAAGAAAGAAACAAACTGAGGCTCTGAACTTCTCAAATATCATTGGTTTCTAAGAGATTTTCATATGTTCCATGATTTTCTTATTATAGAAGTTTCCTTCTTTTGAACCACTTTGCATGTTAGTTCTAAGCATATATAATATTATGGTCAACTCCACCTGATAATCAATTAACTGCAATAAATGCTATTTCAGTAAGTGGTTGTAGAAGTTTTTCTTAGGACTGAAACTACAGTAGCAAGGGCCAGGTCACAAAACAACCCAAGCCCATCTGACCTTTCATCTGCTCCATGAAGCACAACCACTAACATTGATCACTCATAAGATCCTCTCATAGAATGGAGTCAATGACTTGAATTAAGAAAAGATTGAAACAAAAATTTTCAGAATATAAATATGCATGCAAAAATTTAGGTTTAAGAAAGTGTTGAAAAATGCAGTAATAAAGCATTAGAGATGCAGTTCCTTTATTTTATGCATGAACTATGTGCAGCACAGTTACTAAAAGTGCATAAAAGATGGAAGCTTCAAAATATAAAAAATGAGCTAAATGTAAGTTAAGTTGTAATGAACTGAAGCAATTTGGGTAGAATAATGGTGGAAATTAAGTTTGCTTTTATTGATGAATATTCTAGCTTTCGAGAGGCTAGTCTCTCCTCAGAGCAAAGCTCAACAAGTAGAATCAGAGGAAAAAAGTGTCCCACTCCACAGCACACCCCAGCCTTAAACCAACCTCTCCAACCGAAAGGATAAAAAAACTGAAAAGACACTTCTAGCCCAGCCAACAAAAGAAACACAAGTTGCATTAGGACACCCTGCTCACGTGGCTCTTCTCCTAGCATAAGTAGACCGGATTGGGGACTTATCATTAACTAAATATAGATACTGAGTACAAAAAAGAAGAAGCATACTCAGTGATCAGCTCTCACCTATGACTTAAATTATGAGCACTGGTTGGTGTTTGAAACCAGTATTGGATTGTTTGATCCCCAGATCCTAAGACAAAAGGATAGGCTAAATAACTTAAGATTCTTCTCTCTGATAATTAATCCAACCTGAAGAATATAACTGAAACAAAATGACCAGTTTGAGCATAAGATCAAACAATGAGCCAGGGATTCATGCTTCTGTACATATAAAACAATTCCATATGAGTCTCATCCTCTTTTAATTTATAGGTGAGGAAGTTTCCCATACAATTATGATCAGGGTTTTTTTAGAATCGTGGGGAGGACTTCTCATCCTTCTCATGTTTTCATTAATATAAATATATACATATCTTGTTTCTGATAAATGAAAAATGTTTCCCACACTAGATCTATGCTTCTCCTGGTAACCAGCTCGAATCCAGTAATTAATTACTAACAAGAATTTCAATCTCCTACAACAAAGTAGTTTTTCATGGAGTAAGAAAGAATAGGAGTAGTTGTACCAGAAATAAAACTGAAAGGCGTTTTTGATACTTCTCTAATCCAGAGTGATGAATCACATCTTTGGAGTCGGAAAGAGTATTATCCTTCTTCACCCTTATCTTTACAGCTCTCCTCCGCAAGCCATATAGAGACTCAGAAAAAGAAGCATCTGAAGAAAATCAAGATAAAAAAGAAAGCTCAGAAAAAGGGGAAAAAAGATGAATAAGAAGAAGGAAGAGGAGAAAAGAAAACAATCATATTTGAAAAGAATTCGAACCATGATACATCAAATTGAAAAAATCCAAACCACCACAGCTCAGTACACTAGATACACAGTAGTGATGGGAGAAGTATTTTAACGAGAATAGAAAGTGTATAAAGGTGGATGATTATATGTGGATCAGACTTAAGACCTAATCTGTTGTCAGTGAAAATGTCCACTTCCATTCGATCTTTATTTTAACTAACCATATATGTAAGAGAGGTGCCATCACCATTCCTTTCTCCATGTTTTTCCCCTTCCATTGGTTTTTTGCATGAGCTCAACAGAGGAATGGCAAGGACAGTTCAGAAATCATATCTGAACTTTCTCTTGCCTGATGAAACAATAGAAAAAATGCCTGACTACAAACAAAGTTGTAAATGCAAGAGGACCAGAAGCGTCCAGATCTCTATTGAAATGAAGAAAATATTCCATGGGATACTTGGAAAATAAATGATCCTTATAATCAATGTGACACTAACCCACAGGACATAAATGATGGTAGATGACTAACGACAAAAAGGTGAGATAAGTCAATGGTCAGTCATCACGAGTCACTGCTCCTTTTTCATTTGAAACAGCTCAATAAATACCACTAGACTGCTTTGAAACATGGATATACCATGGAAGTCCTTCACCTTCATGGAGCTCTCTAGAGCACCTATCATCCGTTGCTCCTAAGAGTTATCTCATCTCATTACTAGAAACAGCTCAATAAATACAACTAGACTGATTTGAAACATGGATATACCATGGAAGCCCTTCACACCATGTAACTCTCCTCATATATTTCAACTACCCTAGGCACCTATCATCCATTGCTCTAAGATGTATCTCTCATATGCAGTTCTATCCTTGAGCTCATTCCTTAAGCTTCTCCTCTAGAGGCACAAAACTAAAATGTGTGGAATGAAGAAATTCAAGTGTATTTACATAATCATGCGTGTGACTTCACAATTCTCTTTTTTTTTTTTTTGATAAATCAGAAAATTTCATTAAAACAAAGCTCAAAGTGAGTCAGACAGGAAACAAGTGTCTCACTGTTCTGTTATCAATGATGTGGAACAGGGTTCATCTGTTTTGTCTATACCTCTCCATTTTAGTTCTCTGCGTATTACATTAGAGATCATATATATTAATCTATGGTTGTCCTTTTCACATCTGATCTCATCGACATTCATATTTGAATTTCACGTTAAATGAACATTCATTTTTCTGTCTTAAGTAGTCTCTGTTCTCTTTGTGGAGATATTTTGAGGTCTATAAATAAAGATCATTTCATCTCAAATCAATCTCAGAACATTGTATGAACTCTCATGCCGTTATCTCGCGTGGTGTTAAATCTTTTGAGGAAGAGGTTTGCCGTCATAAACTAATCTCCTTTAGCAACACCACATCTAGGGCCCTTCATTTTGGTGGTTCTGGAGCGGCATCGTGACTTATTTACCTCTTTGTGAAGAAACGAGCCGCAAGGGCATTTACCAATCTCAAATCACCTCTATGGCGATCTCTAACGGTCTGTTATGACCCATTATGAGTCCCACATCACTAAAGTACGACTTGGCCTTGTGGGTTTATAACCATTTGGGCTCCCCCTCCCTTGACAACTAGTTTTTAAGGGTGAGTTCTACCCACCTAGACAACTAGTTTCTAAGGGTGAGTTATACCCAAGTGGTTGTAATAGTGTAATAAGAGCAATTCATTCACATACTTAGGATGACCCTCGTCGGGAATTGTGGAAATTTACTACCATGAAAAGAAAGTAGGACCACATGATCATAGCCGTGATGGATGTCGGTTACGAAGAGGGGATGAATTGTTGTGACTCGATACAGATCCGCATTTGCTAAGTTACGGGATTAGCTAGTGGGTTTATAACCACTTGAAAACCACCACATGTGACTAGCTTTAAGGGTAAGTTCTACCCAAGTGGTTGTAATAGAGTCTTCATATTGATGATGCCCTTCAATAGACAGTGGAAACTTACTACCTCTATAAGAGGGAGGGAGGGAGAGGGAGAGGGAGAGGGAGAGAGATGGGGAGAGGCAAAGAGGGAGGGCACACACCTGGCTTGAATGTACCCTTGAAGCCAAAACATTAGTTTCTATCTCCACATTGAGACAATCTCAAACAAATTTTTGCTTTTTACGGAGCAATTCACCTTAATGCTACCCAATAGACATTGGTGACTTCTGCTTTCTTTTTTGTAGATCCCATTGATCTCCAAAATATTACCTCTTTTTTAAACTCATTAAACCAAAGCTTCTTTCTATGGTTAACTTATGCAATAAATATTTCCTAAAAATCTGAACTTTTACATAGGGTGTTTACAGGTTTAGGCGATTGGGGAGGCGATAGCTAATTCACTAATCACCTCTTATAAATTTTTGCATGGTAAAGACTCTAATGACTACTAATAAATGATTAGGGGCTAAACAACTCTTGATGGAAAGCCTCTGTGGATCTAACATGATATGATAAATTCCTTTGTCAAATATCCCATTCTTTTAACATCCTTTTTATATTTACGTAAAAAATGTTCACTATTCCAAATTCCCTTTTTTGTCTTCTCTCTATTTAGAATTCAATGATTCAAAGGTACATTTAGAATAAAAAAATTCCTTTATTATGATTATAAATTTAATAATTTCACATTTTTAATTTTTATTTTTGGTCTCTTTTTTCTATATATATGTGCATTGTTTTGATATCTCTCTATCATGTCTATATAGGTAAATTAACCTTCGATCAACTACTTCTAATCAACTACTTTGCCAAGCAATAATTTATAATCAGCTACCAACACTAGCTACTAGGCACTAGCTATCAGCTACATAGTCCATCCTTCAAACTTTGTATGATTTATACTTATTTTTTATTACTTTTATCCGGCTTTTATACATCATAATGAAGAACACACTCTTTTTCATGCCACAAATAGGCAAAGGTAATCTTGCAAATGTAGATCCGGATATCAAACTTGTGCACCTAGATCGCATAAATAACAAAGTGCTAGTTTAGCTAGCAGGTGAACTGCATCAACTAGACTGAAGTTCTAACAGTGAATACCATTTAGAAAATGCCTTTCTGAGACATCCATAGACAGCAGACATAAAATGTCAAAATGAATTTCTACTAGTAAGTACTTTAATATCTATAAAGCCCACAATGTTTGGAAGTAACATGCAGAGGAAAAGTGATTTCTGGTAAACTAACTAACATGTTCAAAGCGAGAAGTTGACAATAACAAAATGAAAAAGGCCAAAAAAACAACAACAGTAGGCAAAATTAAAAAAAAAACACCTTTTATGGTTTCTTATTACAGCTGTGTATCTAGGTGTTAAATTCAACAAATTCCCCCTTCTTTGAACACAGGGGCATGACTGAATTTATAAGTGCTGAGTCTTTTTGCCTTTGCATGCTAAACTAAGCGTAACTCTAACATAACGTATCTGAAATGAGTGTTTCACTCACTTTAACATATACATGCATCAAATACATATTGAGTACGTTTTTGCTGCAAAATTATTGAAAGCTCAGAGGACACCACCATAATTCCATATTTATGCATCATCAACAAGAAGAAAACTTGTATTTGTCTATAAATACCAGCATAAAACTCAAAATCAGCATAGACAGAAGAAAACCTGTGGTTCTTAAGCTATGAGATTCAAGAACCAGCATCAACAGGGCAAAGAACTCGTCTTCATAGTCTAACACCCTATGGAGAAACGGTCTCCTCAAAGCCAACACCTGCGAGCATACAGATAATGTAAACCCAAACGTTGAGGATTAAAACGAACGAAGCTCTGAAACTGCATCACATATCAAATATCATTCAATCCAAAAAAAAAAAAAAAGAAGAAGTGGAAATGCAGCATAACCACCACACTAGAATAGCAAAATATTCAATTAAATCCCTCAAAATAATTCTGAAAAACCCTTGAACAAAACCAGCATACCCATTTCATATCCTGTGAAACAGAATTTGGGAAATCATCCAAGAAGTTGAAACTCATTCTCAATCGTAAATTAAATGGGAAAAAACGAGTGAATGAAAGGAAAGAGAAGAAATTGGATGTATAAAAAAATCACCCCGATAGAGTAGGTGAGGGCAGCTCTGAGGCTGGCGGGAAGCTGCTGAGCTGCGGACATCTCGAAGATTAGGGCAGGCTCCTTGCCCCCATAGTTCCAACATCCTCTGCATGTGGCCTGAAATTAACTCTCCTCTTCTCTCCCTAAAATCTCAAAGTTCGCTTCCCTTGACCTTTCTTCAACCTCGTCATCTCTGGGGAAGAATGGAGATAAAGGAAAGAAATGGGTAAGTTGTTATTTCTTGAAACTTGAGGGACAAACAAGTAATAACAAATCTATTAGAAAATGCTTTCAATTTTGTGAAATTGAATTTTTTTTTTTTTTTAACAACTGAACAAATTGTTATAATATAGTCAACTGTCTTTAACATGACTCATCCCCCTCCTTCGATATCCTACCTTTTTTGTGAAGTTGATTTGATTTTGAACCTATATAGCAATTGTTTTCAAGGATCCTTCAAGCTCTATATGGAACCTGGAAATTACTAGGAAAAGGAAAAAAATGATAAGAAAAATTATTTTCTCTTGGTTTTATAGTGGAAAATATAAAATAAAATTAAATATAATTCAAATTTTAAATATTTTTAAATTTCTTAGTCCTTATATAATAGAGATAAACAAATAAAATGAGTTTGAATACTGTAAGACTCGAGAAAATTCCAATTTTCGGAAAAATGTCAAAGCAAATCGTAATTCCCGGTAAAATGCGGAATTTTTACAGATACCGGATAATGAAAGCGAACTAGCCGTAGGAAATGTGTTGTGAAATTTAAATTCATGACAATTTCGTCAGATTAAAATAGTCGAAATTTACTTGGCGTTTTTAGTCGTGGGTGTCATAAAAGGCATGTGATATAGCAAAGTCGCGCATAACGTGTCTTCATTATGACACATGTTGCGAAGTAGAGATGATGGAAATGGACCAGCAGATAATGCCAAAGTGTCAAAATTCCAAGAGAAGGGACACGTGGGAATTTTGGAAATGTTAATGAGAATAGGAGACAAAGGAATAGTGATCTTGGCACCTTTAGGGCCCATGACGTGCGGGATGAAAAATGGGATGCGTGAAAGTGGAAAAATCGATTTTTAGAGAGGAGAGAGAGTGGTAAGCCTATACAGATTTTACTAAATTGTCAGTTTGTCGGTTACCGACAGACGAAGTAAAATTCTTCTACGCGGCGAGAGGCTGCGCGTGAGCCTTGGAGTTGGTGGGTTCAACAACTCAGAGAGGCAAGGATCTTTCCCTCTTGAGTTAATCTTTGAATTTAAGTATGTAAATGGTTAGGAATGTTTTTGAGAACTTTGTTTTATCAGTAGGCTGATGCCAAGAAAGCTTTACGAGCTTAGAGTGGAGAAAATTTATTTATGTGGTGTGAACAATAACTTAGAGGGTTTCAGCATTCACATGAATAGTGGCGTGAATATTTTTGGCACTGAATTTTTATGATCTTTGAGTGATTCAAGAATGAATTCTTTGTGTTTAATTAGCTATGTGGTAATTTGGAGTAATTAGTTGTGAATTGCATGCGCATGTTTTATGTGATTTAATTATGTTAATATATAAACATGTAAATATATTGAAATATGAATGTATTGGAATTGGCTTGTCATGCATTCATTATATCTTATATTGACTTAGAATATTGAGTGAGTGCGTATGGGCAAGAAATTTAAATTCTGGAAAAATGGCAAAATCGTAACTTAGGTTAAATTATAATTTCAGTAAAAAAAAATTCGAAATTTATTCTGTAGATCTCGGATGATGAAAGCGGATTGTGGATTGGAATCGTCTTCTTGAAAATCTAACTAACACGTCGAATTTTGTCGAATTTCGAGGACAATCGGGTGTACGTTTTGAGAGCATCGCGGTTAGTCTTGATAAAATGATTACCGATGCGATGAAGTCGCATATAACAACATCTTCATGTGTAAATACAGTGCATAGTAGAGAAATGATAAAGAAAATGGGCTGTAGAGATAGTCAGAATGTCAAAAGCTAGGAAAAGAAGGACATAAAGTCGTTTTAGAATTTGTTTTAAATGAGAATAATGCGAAAATATGAGCGACGACCCATCTCCTTCAAATGAAAAAGGAGCAAAACATGAAAGAAAGGAAAGAACCAGTAGCCAAAAATTGATTTTAGAGAGATTATCTGACTTATATAAAATATCAGCCTTGATCAAACCGTCGGTGATGCTTGAGTGAAGGAAAGCTACTCTCGGCGGGCGAGCCTCTGGCGCGATGGACAAGCCGGATTTGGGGTTTTGACAAACTCCGTGAGGTAAGGGATTCTCCCTACATAGGTTTCTGGCTTTGTTAAGTGTTTTTTGATATTTTAGGTTGGTTTGAGCCCTTGAATGGCCATTTGATCGGTCCCAAACTTGGTGGAGAGTGTAAATTTTGAAACCCACATTTGTGCGAATCCATCATTGGGCATGGGCATTGGGTTGATTAATTGTGTAATTTATTGAAATAAATCATGTGCGGTGGAATGAAGGAAGCTAGGAAATGGCCATGAAATTCGGGTTTCACAAAGTGAGCCAAACGATTATTGATTTTAGAATAGTAGCAGAGGGTTTCACTATTCTCGAGAATAGTGTTCACAAAATAAATTTTGTGAATTAATGTGTTTAGTTTGAGTAATTCAAGTAGAATTTTAACAAGTGTTTGATCGTTAGCCCACGTGAGCTAATTTTGATATGATGAAATGAGAAATTACATATGATTGTGTGATTTAATTTTTATGTGAATATATGTATGTTTATATATTTGCGTGTTATAGATTGTAATGGAATTGACATCATGCATTCCATATGTCTTTGGGACGCACCCAGGGCTGGTAGGAGTGAGTGCGTAGAGATGAGTCTAGAAAATGGTTTGGTTGGCCTAAAAACTAAAAATGATCGGAGGGTGGTCAAATCTTGCAAAAACCTCGATGCGTCGGAGGCGACTTGATTGATATACGTCGGAGGTGAGTAAGTAAATAATATCAATGTTCCGGGCGGCCCAGTGTGACGAATTGATATATATATATCGGAGGGTTGTCCACAGAAACAAACATAATGAATTCTTTCATCTGAGGCTTAGGCGAGGTGTGAGGGAAATCGATGAGGACCAGTGCGAGATGATTAGTTAGACATTAGTAGGATCATCGTTGCTTGAATGTGTGTTTATTTAGGTGGCTGCATATGCGCTTAGGTGGAGAGTAAGCCCACTTTTAGGGTGATCCATTTCATGAGCATTAGCTCACCTTGTCGGAATATTATTTTAATTCTGAGGAGGCGTGCGAGACGACTCATCCTAGAGGCGAGCTTTAGAAGAAAGCCGGGATTGTGGCTTTAAGGTTATAGTCGTATGACATGTATTAAATTCTCTATTTTAATATATGTGTTGTATAGTAAAAATTTGAACTCTTGAAACTATTGGATATAGTTGGATATATATGTTTATGAGTATTGTTCATGGGCTAGTGGTCGTTTTACTCATGTTATTGTTATATTGATGTTTGGGACGAGTTATATCTGAGGTTTTGTATTTGGGTAGAGCTCCGTCTGAAAGGAGACTCCTTGATTTTCGTGTGAAAATGTCGGGTCACCCGACATTCACGAGTATTCAGCGGGTTGACGGGTAGTCAACGGACCCCCGGGTTTTGGGGCGTCACAGCATGACATGAAATTGAAAGAAAAACGAACATGGTTGTGAAATGAATTTCAATGGATGATTTTCCGGAAAATTGTGTTGGAAGATGGTCTAACAATTACACGTCGGAGGAACCCATGAATTGTTTAGGAAGGTTCTCTAACATATTCGCCTCGGAGGGTAGTCCAATACTTTTACCAAAATTCGATAGTGTGTTTCGAGCGACAAGTTTTGTTTGAAAGCGTGATTTCCTCGCGTCGGCTTAGGCATGTGAAATTCGGTGATGACTCGAGACATGGGTTAGTCATGTAGACATTCGAGTAGGTTCAGTAAGTAGCAGATGTGATTGTTTGTCATGCATGTGCACTTAGGTGGGAGTAACCCATGTAGGAAATTATCCTCTTGGGCTTTGCTCATCTTGCTTCCGAGGATCACTATTTAGTGCGAAATTGTGCCTGGGACCGGCGCTCACTAGAGCCCTTTGTGATTTAGAAGAAAGCTAGGGTTGTGAGCTTTTGGGTATTCATTTTGTATAACATGTATTAGAATTGTAAATTTTAATATATGTTTTTGAATTAGAATAATTTATTAACTTTTGAACTATTGTATATAGTTGGGATATATTTAGTAGTATTGATGCGGGGCCCATTGTGGCCATTATTTTACTGCATGTGGACCTGTGAGTCATTGTGAACTACTTGGGACGGAGTTACGTATTTGGGTAGAGCTCCTCATACAAAGGAGACTGCTCTTGATTTTAAATGGTGATGTCGGGTGCAGGCATTCCGCCAGTATTCCTGGGTTGTGGGTTGTCAACGGACCCCCGGGTTTTGGGGCGTCACAAATACAACATGTAGATTTAAGTTATTAAGTTTAAACTTATTTTTTATTTTCCTCCAAACAATTTTTCCTTCTACTTTTCCTCTCTGATGGAGGCATGACTAAGGAATTGAGTGCAGATCCGCTTGAAATCCGAGCTAAGAGATTCAAAGAAGCCCTTAATGTTTTAATTAAAGATGTCCAAGTGGAAGAACCTCACGTGTTCAACTCCAAAGAAGAAATAAAGATGGTTCACATCATTAAAGTTGTGAGACCCCCACCCTTCGTGACCACCTCATGGGTACCCTTCAGGTGGAAGCTCACTCATAGGATATCCTCATTCCCACTGAGTTCTTTTCGCCTCCTCAGAGATTCGAACCCAGGACCTAGGGTCTTTGTAGTCAATGGGAAGCATCTGCAGGCTCCAGTGAGCTGGCTCGGTTGGTGCGAAGATGCTTCCCGACAGACAAGAACAGATGCTGAGTGAATCTGAGGCGAAAAACTCGGTGGAATGAGGAATCTGAGTGGCTCCCACTGAAAGAGCCACCCGTAATTGATCACAAAGTGAGATCTCCAAGCGCCTTTTATTGTGAGACCCCACCCTTCGTGGCCACCTCATGGGTACCCTTCGGTGGAAGCTCCTCATAGGATATCCTCATTCCCGGTGAGGTTCCTTTCGCCTCCCCGGAGGTCGAGACCCGGGACCTAGGGTCTTTAGTCAATGGGAAGCATCTGTGGTACCAAGCGAGCTGGTAGCTCGGTTGGTACCGAAGCCTGGACTAAGGCCTAGATCGGCTTCCAGTGAATGGATATCCCTATGGTGGCTTACTGAAGAGTATGGTGATCTAAGGAATGAGGGTCTCTAAATAAACCCCCAGGTGGACCAAGAACTAGGGCGTTTGTTAACTTGATCCTTGGGTTGATTTGGTGTTGATTCGTTGTTGATTTGGAGCTGATTTGGTCATGATTTGTTGCTAATTTGTTGTTGATTTACTGCTTATTTGATTACCAAGTCTTGTCCTAAATTATCAAGTTTCCTTTCTTTGTGGACATTTAAGGTGTGAGTAGTTTAGGAAGATAAGTTAGTTTCCTTTCTTTGTGGACATTTAGGGTGTGAGCAGTTTAGGAAGATAAGTTAGGTTCCTTTCTTGTTTTTGCCGAATATTTACTTTCCTTTTTGGCCAAATTTGGTTTTGTTTTTCATATATATTTGGGCCTATTTATAGGCATGTTATCCTTGTTTTCTTCAGATTACGAATTTATAAAATTGAGAGTTAAATTTCTCTTTGGTTCTTAAAATAATTATTTGAACTTATTGGTTATTTTGTGGCGTTCATCAAGACTTATTAATCGGATCTCCATCACCGATTTGACGTCCTCCTATACCAAGGTTCCTGCTTCACTATAAGCAATGGGTCAAGGTCATTCATAAAGTTGAAGACTAGAGCGGTTCTTTCGATATTAATTTGATCATGGGTCTCATCACAAGTTGGCGTGGTTCGTATCATTTGGTATTAGAGCAACAAGTTCTATTTTTTGGTTTGCCCATCTTTTACGATTTTTGTCCGAACTCAACCTAGTCACCACTTTCATACGTTCAACCTAAATTTCATCCCACCTCAAATTCCATTCACAACTTATTTTCTACTTCATCCCAAGTCCGATTTTCCTTATTCTTGACCCGACATAATTTTTTTTTGCCTTCCCTTATATTGAACCGTTCATCCCAAGTTATATAAAAAAAGAAAAGAAAAGGATTCGATAGGCAAAAAAAAAAAGAAAAAAAAAGAGTCTAGAGGTGGAGAAATTTTTTTTTTCCTATAAGTTTATCATCCTTTTAGTTGTTGGAATTCAAGTCACCACCATAGTATATAAAATAAAAAAAGGGGTAAGCGGGAATTTTTGAGTGACAACTAATATTAGTGACCTAACTTTATTCTTTATTAAGGCTTGGCGTAGTTAATCTGTAATATTATTTAATTGGTTTCAATTGAATTCTGGAAAAAAATTGATTAGTTTGATTAGTTCCAAAAGAATTGAAAGAGATATTATGAGTAGAGAAAGACAAGAGTGGTAAGAACATTAGAGTGAGAAAAAGCCAAATAAATTGTGTGAAAACACTAAGTAAATCATTTTTTGAGTGAAAACATGTGAGAGAGTGATTTGTGAGGTCACATTTTTTTTTTCTAACTGTGACACCCTAAAACTCGGGGGTCCCGTTGACAACCTGTCAACGTGCGAAATACCACCATATTGCGTCTCATTCACTGAGATCCATTCATGTATATATATTTTAGAAAAATATACAAATTTATCAAAACAGTTCATAAGAATTCAAGTTACAACTCTCTTATATTCAAAATATTACATGTAAAATCTAGTTTTTTCTAAGGTTTCCCAAAGTCACGATTCGACTCTTTGCACTGCGGTCGGATGAGGTCAGCCTTGTACATAACCTACACGAGGGTCCACATTTGGGTGACAATGCCCGGTAAGGATAACTCTGCAGGGCTACTGCAGCAAGTGCCGCTGCGCCATGTTCACACAATAATACACATATCGACATTCCAATGAAAGATATGCGATTCTAATGGAATCTTATATCGTCTTGTAAGATAAGATCGACTCATCATAGCACCATATTACCCAGGGGTCCTCATAGACTCCTCCACAAATCTTAAGCCCATGTGGGAAAAACCGTCATTAAGATGACATCCCGATAGCGATTTCAAAACAAATTTCATTTGTTTATAAACTAAAAGCTTTTGGATGATACATGTATGTGAGTTATTTTATATTGAAATCCATCGCGCTTTTTATGGGTAGCGGTTTTGGTGTGATGTCTATTTGCGGGCTCTTGCAAACGGGCAACACATGGCGCTTTTCGTGTTCAGGGACTATGTTTGACCATAATTGGCCAGTTTTTCGCGCGAGGATTTATCCGGCCTTTGCGTGCGAACAAATATTTTTCTTTTATCATTTCAATCGGTTGTGCGACTTTGTTGGGCCGTTGTCCCATTCAGAGCCCGCCTAATCAATACTAAACGCCAGTGTCGGTTACCAATCGTACTCTTTTGACTCGATGCGATGTCCTGGAATTGCATATACAATGCTAAATGCCACTACGAGGTTGTCATATTACGTGTATAATGACCATTCACGTAGACGATTTATAAATGCCGTACTTTATGCTAAGTACCATGGATAGTTATATTAAAGCATATAATTTACATCAATTCATGTTAATGTACTTAACACGATATATCAGCATATTCTGACACATTTCTTATTTTATGCATTTATCAATAACACACAAAAATAGTCCACACAAACTAGCCATTCTGGCCTCATCCAATATCTTCGGTCTTAGGAAATAATAATTTCAATGAAATTTATTTTTTATTTTATTTTATTTTTATTATTTTTTACAACTTTCAAGATTGTCATTACTTATTTGTAAATTCAGCCGTGGCGATCCTCAATCAATGGATTCAGCAGTCCCAACGTCCGAAAACTTAGTCTTATGGTTGGGGCTTAACCACATGGCCATTTACGACCCTTAGGTGGGAGGAACTGATTGTAGGAAAACCTACCTCTTTATGTTTGGCACCTACTCAGCTCGGCTTGTAGATAACTTTAATTCCTCGACCTATCGACTTCAGGCCAGTGAAACAGGAATCAGACCATTTCCTTTCTTTCCCACGCACGTTGTTTTTCCTTCTCTCTTTTGTTTTACTCTCCTTTCTTCCTTTCTTTTTTTTTTCTCATTTTTTTTTTTATTTTTCTCATTTCCTTTCTTTTGTTCTCCTTTCTTTTCTTTTCCTTCCATCCACCGAATTCTTTCTTCTCTCCTAAACTATTCCTTTCACTTTCTATTCCTGGGTTTCATAGTCAGTACTCCGTATGTATGTGTCACATGGACGCATGCACTAGTGGCAAATGCCACACCATATGACTCGTATAAGGTATGCATCTCTAAGCTTGTCATGTGGCGTCAGTGAATTAAATGTAATAATGACAAACCGTGTCATCAGAAGCCTTCATCTTATAATCGTGAAATTAAGCATGCAGAATCTAAAGAAATCGTGCAGATAGCTAAATTTTGCGAGAGACAATTCAGCCAGTAAATGCATTTCGTAAATGAGATACAAAAAAATTTGAGGTTTTTCAACACAGCTACTTGATATAATTACCGTTTTGCCATTTTAGAAAAATTGCATTTTCTGTGTTTTACGAATAACATTGTTTTATGTGATCAAGGATGAAATATCGGTAAACGGATATGTGGAATTTACTTGGATTTTATCGAAAATATTGATAAAATATAAATTTAAATCATTAAAATGATTTAAAAAGTTTAAAATTTGATAAAATAAGTAAGAAGGCTTAACATTTATTTTATAGATATAAATCTATATATTAATACTTAGATTTTAAATATATAAATACAATAAATAATTGATTTATATATATATAATCTTGGTTATTGGATAACTTGGATCACATGAAGAAAGATAAATAAATGTGCAGAACACTTAAGTAATTAAATTGTTTTAACGTATAAAATAGCATAATCTTATTATTATTGTATATATTTAAGCAACTTTTAAAAAAAATCATATTTTTATATTTCAATAATATGCAAAAAATAAACAAAAGTAAATGGATAAACATAAAAAATTAACAATGAAAGTATAATAATTTTCAAGATAAATGAGATATATTTAATACTAAAATAACAATATATTTAATTTAAAGGCATTCATAATTTGTGATACGTGCACATTAAAATATAAATTTAGGATATTATTACAGTTTTATTTTAATATTAATATCTTATAGATAATTATTGATAATATAAAAATAGAAGAAAATATAATGATAATCCATATATTAAATATATATTTTAAGATATTATTAAATTTTAAATTAAAAAATATATTAGGATTGTTAATTAGAGACAAATTTAATCTGAAATTTAAAAGGCAATATATGAAAGATTAATTAGTTCGTATAAATTTAAGACATATTATTAAGAAAATTTTAAAACAAAATTTAAGGGCATTGATCTAACCATTTTTTCAAAAAAAAAAAAGGAAAAAAATCCTGATAAATTGGCAAAAATATTTGATAAATTGACGATATTTTGTTGATTTTTTTGCTACCTTTCTCTTTTACGTGGGCCACGCTCGATATTTCGTCGATATATTGATTTTTTTTCCGATATATCGTCAAAATATCGGTGATTTTTTCGATTTTTAGGAGATTTTTTCTCCAACCAACTTTCGATTTCCAATATTGTGTCAATGACCTCCGATATCCGATATATTATCGACATATTGGATCCATGGTAGCAATATGTCAAATAACGGCGCATCCCAAGGTGTGACGGGATGAATTGATATGAAGTTCATTGTGAAGGTGCTTAACTTCGCGAAGTAAGAGAATTTTGGGGCAGGAGTTGAACGATTCCATGAGAGGGTAGAGTGAGCTTAGGCGACCACGAAACCTCAGCAAAGCGTGAAGGAGAGACTACCAAGAAGAGGGGTGTGGGTAGGAGAAGAATAGTATGAAGGGAATGGTTTTGAGGATGAGATTGATCATGATTTGGTTGTTAGTGACAAGAGGTTTGGGGGGAGACTTAGAGAAGCTAGGAATTGGGAAGATAATAATTTAGGTAGCATTAAAATGAAGATTCCATCTTTCCAAGGAAAGAATGACCCCGAGGCATAACTTGAGTGAGAGAGAAAGGTGGAAATGGTTTTTGATTGTCACAATTATTATGCCATAGTATGGTGGGACCAACTAGTGTTCAATAGGAGAAACAATAGGGAGCCCAGCCCAGTTGGAACGCCGGAAGAGATGAAATTTGATGCAAGCGATTTGTCTGATATACTACTCTCAGGGGTTGTCTGACAAATTGCAAAACAAACGAACAAATTTGTAGTATGGAAGATTATTTTAAGGAGAGGGAGGTGGTAATGGTAAGAGTGAATATTGACGAAGACCGAGATTCTATAATGGCGAGGTTTCTAGCGGGTTTAAACTGAGAGATTCAAAATGTGGTGGAATTACAACATTATATGGAGTTGGATGACATGGTGCATATGGCTATCAAGATTGAGAATCAAGTCAAGAGGAGGGGTAGTAGCAACACACGTTCCGCACATAGTCCAAGTTCATCCACTTGGAAGTCGAATCAATGGAGGAAGGAAGAGAAGTCACCCAACGCTAAGATTAGAACAGAATAAAAACAAGAGGTGACCAGCTAAGGAAATCAAGGTAAATATGATTCTTCCACTACTCGGAATCATGATATTAAGTGTTTTAAATGCCAAGACAGGTGTAATATAGCAAGCCAATGCCCGAACAAAATAGTTATGGTGATATGAGATAATGGTGAGATTGAAATGGATAATGAGTCGATTGGCGATTTATACTATCATAGAGGATGTTGATGAAGAGGAATCGTTGTCGAGGAGCATTGTTTAGTATAAGGAGGCTATAAGTGGTACAAGCTAAGGAAGATGATGAGGTGCTGACAGAAGACATTTTTTTCACACTAGGTGCCAAGTCCAAAACAAGGTGAGTGTGATCATTGATGAGTGGTAGTTACACTAATGTCATTCTTACTGACCACAGTCAGGAGGGAGCTAGAGATGCAACCAGTAAGCATCATAGCATATAAGTGCAATGAAGTTTGAATGATAATTGGGAAGTGAGATTGAATAAACAAATGTTAATCTCTTTTTGCATTGCAAAATACGAAGACAAAGTTTTGTGTGATGTAGTTCCGATGCAAGCTGGACACTTGTTATTAGGAAGACCATGACAATTTGACAGGAAAGTTAAGCATGATGGATTCCTGGCGGTACTCATTCATACTGACCGATGGACAATCCTCTGTTCCTTTGACACCAAGTTAGGTATATGAAGATCCAAGTGAGGTTGTAAAGAGAGTGAACAAAGAAAAAAGTGAAAAAAAAGAGTGAAAAGAGTGAAAGAAGAGAGTGACAAAAATTGACTAAAAATTTAGAAAAAAGAGAGACTAAGAAAATGAGAGAAAAAAAACGAGAGGCGAGTGAATGATGGGAAAAAATCGAAAAACCAATTTCTATGCAGGCAAGTGAGGACAAAAATTGTTCTCAAACAAGCCATGATTGTACTTTTTTGTACAAAAGGGCGTTTTTAACACTAACTGACTTGACACTTCTTTGCTAGTTCAATTGTCTATCTTTGCGGGTGAGATATCTTTCGAGGAAATTCCAAAGGGATTACCTCCTATCCGAGGAATTCAACATCAAATTGATTTTGTGCCTTATGCTACCATTCCAAATGGACCCACTTATAGGAGTAATCCTGAGGAGACAAAGGAACTCAGCGGTTGGTGGCCAGGCCAAGGATCGTGAGGAAGCATAAGTCCATCGTCGATTCAGGTGATTTTGGTTCTAGAAGGATGGGATGTGGAATTGTGATTTGATTAGGTAGACCATCAATAACATAACGGTAAGTATCATCATCCCATTCCTGATTAGATGATATGTTTAATGAGTTGAATGGTTCTTGTATTTTTCCAAGAGTGATTTGAAAGTGGATACCATCAATTAGAATGAAGAAGGTGATGAATGAGCTTCTTTCATGACGAAATATGGTTTTGCTATGAGTAGCTAGATCTGCCTTTCGGGTAAACTAATGCACCTAGCACTTTCACGAGATTAATGAACCACGTTTTGCATGCTTTCATTAGAAAAATTGTGATTGTTTATTTTGTTGATATCCTCATTTATAACAAGAACTTAGATGATCATTTGATTAATTTAAAATCTGTTTTGGATGTGCTTCGACAAGAAAGATTGTTTGCTAACCTTAAGAAGTGCACATTTTGCACCGATAGGCTTGTGTTTCTTGGTTATGTTGTTGGTACACAAGGAATACAGGTTGATGAAAAGAAGGTTGATAGGGGTGAATCATATTAGCATTTATAGCGTGTTTCTCATGTGCTTATGTAACCTAAATGCTAGATTCACACCTTTATTTGTAAATATTATACTAATCCTTCATCTCTTTGAGTTTTGCAGGCATTGAAAGTAAATTAAGCAAAGAAAATGGATAAAAACGAGGCATAACGATATCAAAGGCCTTTGCCCTTGAGCAAAGGAATGCAACTGCGGCGGCGAAGAGCCAGCCGTTGCGAGTTGGAAGTGTAGAATGGAAGCCTTGGGTTCCTGAGGCGAGCAGCTAACCTTCACCTCGGTGAAAGGAGCTACCTTGATTATGCAGAGAGGCAAAAACTACTGCGACAGAAGAAGCATCTTGCACACATGAGTTTACGGTTCACTAAAATGACAGGGTTTACCCATGTGAAACCTTCCAGCCCCGAAGCGAAGGAGAAGATTATTGCAAAATAGAGGACACTTGTTTTCACGAGAGAGATGGTTCGCTAAGGCGAAGGATAGTTTACCAAGGCGAAGGATGTCGGGTTGGGACAAAAATGCTTCCATTTTTAGCCCAATCTTTGGCTCTTCTTCCCTATGTTATAAATACCATACTTGTAACACCTCTAGGGAAACCTGGAGAGGACTTAGAGACTTGAACAATTCCCATTTTTAGGGTTTCTCTCTAAGCTCACAATTTTAGGGTTTGTAGATTTGCTTAGATTTTTAGCTTGTTTTTGGAGCTAAGTTTACAAGATCAAATTGCTAGGACTTCTTTGTAGTGGTAAGTAAGGTTTGGAGGGACTTCTACCTCACATTTGTTTTGTATCCCTAAACTCTTCTCTTATCTCTTAATCTTTCAGTATTATGTTTGGTGTAAACATGATTTCGTTAGGTTTTGAGGCCGCTATGAGTGGTTAGATCCTCCTCTAGGGCTGGTTGTTGACATTGTTGTTTGGATTATATGTTGTCTTGAATGATTTTGTGAATATAATCTTATGTTAAGGTTTTATAGATGTGGTTTTCTGAATTCTTGGGTTTTTATTCAATTGTTGCATGCTAGGTAGTGAAGTTGAGACCACAGAGCTCAAGAGTTTCTAGAGTATGGAGTTGGAAGTATTCTCTTTGGGACTTGATTTTCATTTCCTAATATCTTATAATTGATAAAATCAATTTAACTTAATCGAAAGAAATCTGAAAATTAGGAAGGCATCTTAGATGGATTGCAATACGAGGACATCATTTAACCTTATGTGATGATTGTTGTATGGATTGGGAGGTGATCGATCTGAGCATAACCCAAGAAATTCCATTGCATGGACCGAGAGGTGACAAAAAGAATTTCCTAAGGACCGATTTACCTAAGAACAAGTATCACATTGTTTGGCCTAGATGGACCGAAAGGAGAATAGGGATTAGGTGTGAGAAATTAATGAGAGACTAGAAAGAGGTGATCTAACACCTGCGAGTTCATGAAATTGAAAGCACAATGAGTATTTTCACTTAATTAGCACTTAATGGATATAGAGTCATAAAAATGCACCAATAGAGACAACCGACCTAGTGTCATTCCTTAGGGTTTTCTTACAACAATCTAATCATTTGCTATCTTCTAGAAATTAGATTTTTAGTTTAACTTAGTTTCACTTTTGATTTAAAAATCAATCGATAATTTATTTTGCTTAAATAGTGAATTCTCGACTAATTAGAATTACTTAATCACTTAAGCCATCCTCTTATATCTTGCTTCCGTCCGGGATAGTGTCTGATGCAGTGGGCTAATGAGTGAGAATAAGAGCACTAAGTGTCACATTGTAGTATTTTGGAGACTAAATTATAAAATGATAAATCATGAAACCCGGAATTTGTGGTATTAAAACAAGGGTACAATTGTCATTGAGCATAAAGGATATAAAAAAAAAAAAGTATTAAGTTATGGGAGTGTTTATAATAAGTAACATAAAGTTTACAAATCCAATAGTTAAATGCTTGAGGACTTAAGTTCAATTATGAGGAAAAATGGGTTTGTTAAAGGAGGGATGAGACAAGCTAATCATATAATTTGGTCTCCCAAAAGCTAGGCTCCACGATTGAAGAGGAAGAAGAGGCTTGGAGAGGAGAAGAGGAAGAAGAAGGAGGAGGAGAGTCAAAATCGGGTATGTTTGTCTTGGATCCTTATGTCTTTAGTTTCTAAAGTTTGGTATGGAGGTGTAGCTCAACTGAATTGGTTTTATTGTAAAGATCCTGCAGCCTTTAGTTATTTAGGGTTATGGTGACTGAATTAGGAGAAAATAAACATAAGGTCATCACAATTGTGGTTTTTATAAGGGTGGTGGATAGGTTGGAGTTCTTGGATTTTCACCTAGGGTTTTGTGATTTAAGGTTCCAAACCACCAATTCAAGTGTTGTGAAGTTGTTTTGAGATGAATTCCATGTAAATTCTTGAGGTGTTATGAATTATAGAAGTTGTATGGAGTGAATTGGTAGCAAAAGTGGCAAAAATAACAAATATGGGCAAAATTTCGAAGTGGAATGCGTATGCGAGGGGTGTACTGTACACCCCATAGGCGACGGCAGCTATGCCGTACATGTCGACGTAATCTTAGGTACATGCGCCAGAATGCAACATGTCTTAGGTACATGTTTAGGAATATCTGCGAATACCAGTGTGCTAATGCCCATAATGCTATGTTTTTGTATAATTAAGCCCTGATTCGTACACCGATAGTTTAGGAACCTTATTAAATGATTAAGATAGTTTTAAATAAGATTAGAACTCGACGAAAAACGTAGCATACCTCGCCGCTTGTGACTAAGTCTAGGAAGTAAGTTAAGTTATGCAATTAATTTGTCGTCGTATTCGGTTGAGTGTGTAGGCTAAAAAGAAAAGGCGGGAAAAGTGTGGGCTGTGCTTTCGAGTTTATAAAGCTGAATTGAGTGTTCTAAACTCATTTTTTCGAATACTAGTGTATTATTATTATTATTATAAAGTGTTTTTACGCGGTATTTCATGGTTTTGATTGCAAACCATTTTCAAGAAGCAAGCGATGAATTAGAAAGCAAGCGAATGGTTTTAATTAAACCATTTTGAAAAGCGTGGTTTCAAATTTAATAGAAACCATTTTTCAAACTTGGCGGCAAGTAAGCAAATGGTTTTGAATGAATTAAACCATTTTCAAACAAGCGAAGCAAGCGGAAATGGTTTTAAATTGTGACCATTTTTCAAAAAAACAAAGCAAGCAAGCAAAAGAAAATTTGCGCCGAGGCCTTCCACCAGTTACAAGCAAGCGGCCGGTCGAGAGATATTCGGTATGTGCGGTGGTGTTAGGATCTCATACATGCATTGTAGTTTTGCACGGTCGTGAGAATTAGGTCATACATCATGCATTTAAAGGAGGCGTGCAACCGTCTGTGAGTATATAAGATTATGAGCTCTAACACTAAATTATGGGGATGATGGCGACACGAGGTCGATTCCACCATATTCACTTGGGAAAAAGGGTGATGCGGGACAAAGGTCCTTCCCTTGCCGCGGTCGATGCCGCAGGCTCAGGTGTTCACTGGGTACGGTAAGCGAAAATAAAGCTCAGGTGGTTGATGTTTTATAAGCATGATACCTGGTTTTGAAAATCGACCATTGGTTCACGATCGCCAGGCTTCCATAGAGTTTCGCCAACGGTTGAGCGAGCTCAGTTTAGATTTCTTGATCGTTTGAGCGACTCGTGGGATTTTAAAAACAAGCGGTTGAGCAGGGCTCCGTTTTATTTTTTCAAAACATGCGGTTGAGCCCCGAGGCTCTAGTTTTTATGGAAAAGTTTTGAAACTTTTTTAAAGCAAAAGGTTTGTGAAAGGTTTAAGAAACTTTCAAGCAAGATAAAAGCAAAGCAAGCAAGGAAAATTTTGAGAGTTTTATAAGCTTCTAAGCAGCCAACGATAAGGAGTTTTACATAAGCTTTTAAAGAAAAGTAAATAGCAATGACAAGTAATAAAAGTTTTCTAAACTTTTTAGAAGCAACAACACAAAAACGAAGCAAAGCAAAGGTAAGGATTTCTGGAAAATATTGTAAAGAGAGTTTTACGAGTTTTGATGTTTTTCGGAAGAAGCAAAACATTTTATAAAAACATACACTCAGGCTCGTTTAGCTCATTATTTTCCATTTAAAAACTATTTTCCGAATGCAGTACGAGTATTTGGAGCTGCAATGATTTTATCAAACATCAATATAAGTCTTTGTGTAATTAAAAAATATTAAGTAGGAAAAGACTTTTGAATATGTATAAAGGTACATATGTATATTACACTTGAAGTAGTTTTGTGAGATTCAACAGACAGAGGAGGAATATGTTAATATCTTCAGTTGCCATATTTGGACTCTCGTGTAAAAGTGGATGTATCACGGGATTTGGATGCCTCCTGATATAACAGGCGATCATGTTTTTGGGAGGTTTTTATTGTTAGATTTTGCAAATCCTAAGTCGAAAAATAAAAGAAAAATTTTATACGAGGTTTAAGAAAGCAAAACGGCTTCGCTTCACGGGGATTCCCCAGTCGTTCAGAGTGCTTGGTGGGGGATTTTGTGGAGTGGGCGGCACCGCCAGTAGGGGTGGGGTGTCATCTTCCCCATGGGTTTGATATCTAAGGTTTTTAATTTGAAAGCCACCGTATTACTTGTGACCCATACACTTGTGGGTTTTGGTTGATTTTTACCACATTTTTATATAACACAAAAACAATCCAACAAAGGTTCATGCAATTCAAGAATGGCCAAGTCTGATAAGTGTAAGAAAAGTTCAAAGTTTTCATGGACTTGCTAGTTTTTACTGGCGATTTGTGAAGGACTTTAGTAGCATAGTTGCACTGATAACCGAAGTCATTGTTAAGACAAAATGATATATGCAAATTTATGACTTAGCATTACGAAAGGACTACCTAATCTAGACAACGAGCGCGAAACTTTGATAAGACCCAGTATATGATGTGATCAATGTACATGCAATCTTACGGTATCGCCACCTGAGAACTTTCAATCCATGGTAACAATGCTAAAAACTTGTTAAGACCATTTCTCATGTGTATGAAAAGATGGAATTGTTCTTTGTTTTGAAAATGACTCATTTAAAATTTGTGTTTGTGGTCTTGATCACTACAAGTGCATAGGTCGTCTAAGTAATAAAAGTGGATATTTAAACTCTAGATATTGTTCCCACGAGGAAAGATGATAAATCAAAAGACTAACTACCCCAATTACTCAAGATTATTACTATTTGAACTCCATTGATATGATGATAAGATGACTAAAATGCAGACCAAATCTTAAATGTAAAAAAGTAAAGTTTAATAAATTAGGGGTTGGGGACTCAGAGTGAAGCGAAATTGGACATAGATCGATTAATAATAATCAATTTACGCATCGGTCGATTCGCATGACTCAACCATCGATTGGAAAACTAAGTTTTGTCAAAGATCTGAGTGGTATAGTTTGGATTTTCCCTCAACCATACTTTTCACTGATTAAAGGTTCATATTCATTTTTGAGACATGATTCTAATCATTTACTTGTAATATATAACCCTCTTTCTAAGATTTAAGTATTTTTCATTTTCAGTACTTCATACGCAAATCTTAGGACTAAAGAATTCTTGCCCCCATAGACAAGATCTTGCAAGCCTTTTCCAATTTGATTGACACCTCATCCTACACTTATGATGAAAATTTCCATCTCCTTGATTAGATAATTGCTAACACGGGATCAGAATCAATTCGACGAAGAGGAGAGACCTACAGTGGGTGAAACGGATGCCGTTCAACCATCCTCAAATTTGTGATTATATAAATGACCCACGGTGTTTGGAGTGCCTTTAAGTTCATTGGTTTTATGGTATTGGTCTACCATGGCCGTAAGGAGCGCTACTTTCGGGATTCTCCATCTCTGTGTTACTCAGAAGACCTCCTGTAAATCAGAGTGAGATACGATGCACCAAGTGGGTACACGGTACTGAATGCGAAACAGTAAATTTATAATAATACCCGATCAAAATAAATTCAGAATTCTAATTAAAGCTTTCTTCCACCTTATGCGACAAAATGACTATCATCGATGACCCCATTTCTAGTGAGCTCGACTTTTCAAAGCTGGTTTACTCTTATCGATGATTTACTTATCGGGAAATTCGTTAGAACTCATCATGGCCCGAAATAAATGAACTCGAAACTTTCGGCATCCATTTAAACCGATAGTAAATGAAAATTTATAAAGAAATACCGACTCGAAGTGCACTTAGGTACAATATTCAAATCCATAATTAAAGGAAAACTAACAAAAATAAAAGCATACTAAATTTAAATCTCTACTAAAATGGAAAAAAATGTACAAGAGTATTGACCACCCGAAATCCTGGGGCATCGGCACTTTTTATTGCCACCAAACGTGTATTTATAGGCTTTCCAATGTTTGACCTCACTTCATTATTTGGTTAATGAATCACAGGAATTATTTGAGTGGTCTCTTCTTGCGACAAAGCTTTCGAGTCTTTAATGGAATTGCCTTTGTAGAGTAACTGCTTGTGATACATGTGACTTTGTTCTTTGGAGCTTGCTCTTGAATTGTGTCGCGACATACTTTGATAATGTCGCACAAATGGCTATTCTGCTTGATCTTGTTAGGTATTTGCGACATAAATGCCTTGTGTCGCGACACCAAATACGATCGTACCGACTTCTCATGTCCTGTTTAATACGGGTTGTCACGACATAATTTTCCTTGTCGCGATAAACAATTGCTTTCAGAGCTGCAACTACGTGTATTCAGATTTCTTTAAGTCATAGCAATTCTATCGTGACAGAACTCTTTGATCGTGTGAGACTTTTTCTTCTTTGATTCTTCTTGCTTGCTTAGCTGTTTGTCGCGACATAGAATTATATGTTTCGACACAATTGCCTTGGCCATTCTCAAGTCTTCTTTAATTTCTGTCGCGACCTACTTTTCTCCGTCGCGATAGAATTTTATCATTTCTTAGCTTTTATTGTCGCGATATAAAACTTCTTTTTCACGACATAGGTTTTGCGCCGACTCGCTGATTATCCGCGGCCAAAGAATTTCTTTGTCGCCATTCTTCTTGTGTTCCTCTTCAGCTTCTTTTTGCGATAGGGAATTCACCTTCTTCATGTTTTGTTTGTCACAACAGAGATTGTGTTGCTCTTGGTTGTGAATTTTGATTACTATAATCGCTGACGAAATTTTCTTTGTTGTGGCGATGGTTTCATACGAGTTGGCTTGATGTGCGGGCTGCAGCCCCTGACGCTAAAGAAGCGCAATGCCGGTTGACTTGTGTTATAATATGAGCAATTTCTATCACGATATAATGGTCTTTTGTCATGACAGAGTGCATCTGTCAGCCTTCAACTTTTTATGTTGTGAAAAAAATTATATTGTCGCGACACAGCTTCTTTGCTCTCTGTTTTAATCTTTGTGTGATAAGAGTAAAGTTATTTAACGCGGTTTCCTCCATAATTTTCTTCAAATGATGTCCGCGACGAAAAACTCTTTGTTGAGCACGATTCTCTGACATTTGAGTTAATAATACGAGCTTTTCTACAACATTTAGTTGCTGGTTGTGACATAGTTCCTTTGGCCTGCTTGAATTTTGTGTCGCGACATACAAAAATTATGTCGCGACACAAACTGCTGCATTTTCCACCTTTTTGCTTCTTTTTTGCTTGTTTGCTCTCTTTTTTCAATTAATACTTGCAAAACAAAAAAGTTGATGAATATTCCATAATTGGGTATACAAATAGATCTCAAATTGTTAAAAACATGCTAGAAAAATGGATTAAAAATAGATGAGTTTAAGACTCATCAAATTCCCCAACACTTAAGGTTTTGTTTGTCCCTAAGCAAAGAAAAGAAATTTTTATTGTCCTCAAACAATTCAACTTTTTATTTTTATGGACATTTTTCTATTTAAAGCTCAATTGGCCAGGAAACATAATTTAGTTGTAGAGTTACTTATAAACATGTTTCCAATCTAGAATTAGGAAAATTTTCAATTAAGTTCACTAAACCAACCAATAATTCATAGTGTGTAACAATTTAATAACTCAATCCTGATTTTTGTGTGTGTGCTGGTCTTTACTCTTTTTCTTTGGTAGATCAATTAATCTTCTGGGATAATACTCAATTGACGTACTCTCTTTCATTTTTAATGTCTCATATGCTTGTTTATCATATTAATCTCCACTAATGTAGGCATAACACCACATTCAGAATCAAATAGGTCTTTTAGGCTTGTATTGTGTGGCTTGGGTAATGAGGTAGATAATTAGACATTTTAGGCTTAATTTAACCCAGAATTCACCGACAACTTACATTGTTGCCTTCTTGATTCATCCTTGATTTTTCTTGATTGTAAGTTTCCACCATTTCCATCAGGTTTTTGCATCTTTTTCATTGTGGTGCCTTTTTCTCTTTTCCTTTCCCACACATAGAAGATAACTTATTTTCCTTATTCAAGAAGCTTTTTCACTTTTCATTTTCTCCAAGTTTGGTGGAATGGTACAATGTTTTTTCTTTTTAAGCTTTCTACCACCCTTAGTGAACTTTGGGTGAAATAACTCCCCATACCAGTTGATAGGGTATTAGGTGTTAAACACCCACCCAAGGACTTAGTATTCTGAGGGAGGGAAGGCTCTGAGACCAGCTCATTCCTCGCGATATTTTTTCTTTTCACAGCTTCTTTCACAATCCTCTTCATCTTTTCTTATTTCTTTGAATTGTTTTTCTCAACCCTTTTCATCATTCTCTACAACTTGAAATAATATTCCCCCATACTTGTTATCTTTTGTCCTTAATGTACTTTGTTTGATGATCTCGACAAATAAGGGTTCTTTACTGTAGGATCATGTGTAAGGAAGGAATTGGGTTTCTTATTTGTTGTTTGATGATGAGATTGGCTGTAGGCTTAAATAAGGAACTAGTGTATATGCATCTGCATATAAAAGGGTAGGCTTTGAAAGGCTCAAACTTCCAAGGATGGCTTAACTAATTTCCTGTTAGTGGTATTGCCTATGATTTTGCCTTGACTAATAATCCAACAAGTTCTAGGACATCAAAGAGCTTATTGTTATGGATCCCAAAAGATGTTCCCAGTCTTGACACAATTTCTTTCAGAGTTATTGTTGACCATGTGTAAGGTTTATCAGGATTTTGTAACCAAACTGTTTACACAAACATAATCATAGGTCTTATCTGTTCCATTAATTTCTTAAAGCCTTCCTGAATCTTGAAGTTCAACACATTTATTCATAACCTTACCACTTTCCATTTCTGTTCATTTCATCCTAACCCAATGCATCTGTAACACCCAGGAATTTGTATAGGTATAAGTTAGGGAAAATAATAATGACAGGAATTTGTATAGGTATAAATTAGGGAAAATAATAATGACAGGAATTTTTATAGGCATACGTTGTAGAAAATAATAATGATAATTCAATTAGTAATTAATTAATTAATTTAATGGAAAGATGGGTAAAAGGGTAATTTTCTAATAGATACTCTAGGTATAAGTGGAATAAGAAAAGAAAATCCTTTCTATTCTTCTTTGAATTTCTTTACAGTACGGTAGAATTACCAGGAGGACATACGGCTTTGGATCACAGGATTTGAAGAACAAATTCTCTAGGTAAGATCTTTCTTATTTTTTTCTAGATTTCTTTGATGTGATTCTTTAATTTTCTTCGGTTTGCAGATCAGCCTGAAGAAGTCATATTTATATTACACTTTCGTTCTTTAAAAATAAAATAAAATGAGGATTGGTGGTGTCATACTAAATTACTTTGAGTATGAGAATGAAAGGTATTTAAGGATAATTTTTTGAAAGAAAATAATAAACAAATAAGATAAATTTGAAGAAATTTGAATTTTGTATAAATATATGTATTTGATAAGTATTTAAAGATATATGTATTTTAGCTGATAAATATTTTATTAAGGATTGAGGAATTTATTAGATAAGAATATGATTAGAATTATTTAGCAATTATAGGAAATAAGATAGTTAATAATACTTGTTGTCAAGTATGATAATTGTTAGGCAAAAGGCTAGATAGTATTGTGTAATAATATAATTTGTAAAATATTATTAATATTATTTCTTTCTAGTAAAAAGATTTGAATTTGGGTTAGAGCATAAAAATAAATAAATTATTAAAATAAGATTCGAAAGAATATGAGTTTTATAAAATTTGTAAAACTACTAATTCTAATAGTTATCATTTGAGCGATTGTCAATATGTTTGAGGTGAACAAAAAATAATGTTATTGGGAATAAACTTTATAAATCACAAATTTTTATAAAAATATTTAGAAACCCATTAACTTTTATTATTATGGATTAAAAAATTAAAAATAATATCATTGTTAAGAATATCAAATTAGGAAAGTTTTAAGAATATATAAGTAATGATGATAGTTTCTTCCTTATTATTTTAGGAGAAATATTTCATTAAGGTGAAATTCTTCGGGATTAGCTCTTTCAAAAGCTTTTGAGTACTCCCTTTGAAATTGCCAAGGGATATTAATCTGGGATCACTTTAAAGAAAATTGTTTGTTTTTACTTCATTTAGAGGATGGTGTACTGGCGAATTATATATAATCTTAATTTATGAAAAGTTTTACTTTTTATTTTATTTGATTATCCATGGATCGAATATGGTAGTTTTGTATGATTGTACTTTTTGGGAATTTGTTTTGTTTATGGAAGAAAATGTGGAGATATGATGTTTTGTAATTTGAACTTTTGAATGAAATATTTGACTTTGAGTTAGTTCGGCCACATCCGCGGGAATAATAGTTGGCGTTATTGGTACTTGTCAGCGGGAATAATGAGATTGACCTTCCCGTTGTGATGGCGAATGTAATTGATTTGAACCCCGGCATCTAGGGGTTTCGGTTAGAGTTACTAATCTTGTGTAGTGTTTGGTTTTAGTCCACCTTAAAAGGAACGATTCTTGGTAACCACCCATTTGAAAGTCCCACATGACTGGGTACCATTTGATATTTGATGACCAGAGAAAAATATATTTGAAATGTATTTGATTTTGGATTTGATATGAAAGTGTTTGAATCAAAATTTGATATAAAATTGTTTGGATCACATTTGATATGAAATGAATGTGAGAATGTTTTGAAGTAAATTTTGTTAATGTTTTAACTTATTTTTGAATCAAAAGTTTTGATGAAAAACATCTCAGCTGTTATATGATTGAAAATTTAGTGATCCGCGGCATCATATTAGTATTTCTTATTGAGCTTTAAAGCTCACTCCCATTCGTGACATATTTGGTACTTTTGGTTTCAGCAGGAGTGATATGGCTAGGTTGAGGTCGTCATCATTAGGATTTGAACAGAACTTTTATGTTGGATGTTGAGTAATAAGTTCATATTTATGTGAAATGTTAGGTTTTGGAAGTTAATTGAGAAAGTCACTTGGATGATAACATTCGTTTTTATATTAGTACAAAGTTGGATTTGAGAGATCCCAAATATTGTTATATATCGAACATTTTTATATGACATGCATAATTGAGATTTGGATATTTAGAAGTAATTTTTGTTGGCATTAAATTATGAATTTGGAGAATTTATGAATTTAGAAAGTTGCGCATTTACTTTGAACATGTGTTGTTGATGGACAAATTCGGGTTACAAGGAAAGGTTAGTGTGGATTTCACCTTCCGACCTTGGCTGAAGGCTTGAGGGTGTGGTGGCTTACGATCATGCCCAGGGTGGGTTTCGGGCGTGTGGCGTCTTTAAGATTTTTATTTGGTTTTGAGATTTTGTTGTTTGTCTTTGTTTGCGGTTAAAATGTTCATTTAAATCGTATTTAATAGAACGATCTGACACAACCACAATGTCATTCTTTACTCAGTTCTAATCAACTGACATATTTGCGAAACAAATTTGCTTTCATTTTGATCCGGAGTGATTGGTTTCTCAATTATTTCAACTAAAATTTGTTGCTCAGCTAGTAAAAATTTCTAACTATTAAGCATGAAGGAAAGGAAACAAAAAAAAAAAAAAAAAAAAATCAAACAAAAATGTAAACAAATCTTACTGAAAAGAATTTTTATTTTATTTAATTTGTAAAAGTTTGTTATTAGGTACAAGAGGAGAAATGATGGAAGAGTGGAATGATTTTCATTTTTTTATTCTGACTGCGGCCTTTTCATGGCGACTTCCATCCTTAGAGAAGTATTCTTGTGCTTCTCCCATTGGGGTTAGTTCTTTCTCTTCTTCTTCACACCAGGGGCTTTATTTTTAACTGGCTCTTTACATGGTTCAAAAGGTCCTTCTCTAGCTGGATTTGGGTTTAAGAAAGGTAGTTGCGTAGCCCACTTTTCTCGATGAGTGGAAGTATGACACGTGTAATCCCCCAGGTCACGTAGGTGTACGAGGAGCTTCCTTAATTATTTTAGTGCTCTGATAGAATTTTTGAAAGTTTTTTAAGGGTGAGAGTGTAAAGTTTTCAAGAATTGTGTCACTTTTGCAATTAAGGAAGGAAAGTGGAGGGGGTAATGCAAATTATGGAAAAAAAATTAGAAAATTTCAAAAATGGTAAGGTGATAATAAATTGCCAGAATGGTTCAGGGAAGCCTAGAAAATTCTTTGGATCTTGGATGACGAAATGGATTCCGCCGTTAAATTTGTCTCACGAAATCTAGTGACCTAGAAAAATTTCGTCGAATTCTGAGATAGTTAGAATATTTTATGATTTTCTGGGTGATAAGTCGTTAGTGACTTCAGGGACGAGATTTTTACAAAAATCTCGGAAGTTAGGAAATGACTTGAGCCAGTTCTGGTACACAATAAAATTAGTAGAAAGAAGTAAATTTTCGGGCGAAATGGATCAGAATGAATTAATATGAACCATTTATTTAAATAATAATAATAATTAAAAAAAACCCAAAAAGAATAAAGGAATCGAGGGAGAAGACGGGCGTGAGAATTAGAGAGAGATGATTTTTATTTTTATTTTTTCTTCTCTTCGTTTCTTTCTCAGATCTATGGAAATTAGACCATAGATTTTTGTCAGAGCAGAAGGTAAAGTTCGTTTCTTTCTCAGATCTATGGAAGTTAGACTGTAGATTTTTGTCGAAGCAGAAGACAAAGTTGGTCTACGCGATGAGAGCTACGTGTAGGTACCAAAAGCTTAGCATTTCGTCAAACTCCAAGAGGTAGGGAATTTTCTTTCTTGAGGTGTGCAGCTAGTACTGTAATGACACTTGAAATTTTCTTAGAGGCGTGAAGGTCGTAAACTTCCAGTCCCAATTTTGAATTTGAGTTTACATTTTAGGAATTTTCGAGGCGTATTGAACGATCCCGGTGGAATTTTGGGGCTGTTTTCGGGCTGAGTTCGGGTTGAGATTCAAGATTTTATTCGGACGATCCGGGACATAATTTTGAAATATTTTGGAGTGTATTTTGCCAAGGGCTACACTTCGGAAAGTCCCTTAGTCTAGAATGTCTTGTCGATAGCATTTAATTACCCACCATAATTTTGAAAAAATTTAATTATAACCTTAAGTGTGTGAATTTGCATGGTTGTCTTGGCGTGTGTCAGTCTAATACATTGAATAGCATAGAATTCGCTTTGAAAAAGTTGCTAAAATGGATAGTTTTATGGGGCGTTTCATGTGTAAGAGGCATTTTTGGTCAAATTTCTCATATTATCAAATCTTGTCCTTATCGAATGTGATTAGCACCGCGTAAAGTTTTGTTATAATCGAAGTTCGTTTCGATTATAATTGGCTTTAAGCCCTTTGTATGTGTTTTATGGTTAAAGAAAAGCGTTGAGCGAGGAGCATTTCGTAATTTATATGGATTATGTAGGCGATTGGAGCATCTGACGATAATCTAGCGTGCTTGACAAAGAGTGAAAAAATTAGTTTGAGAAAAAGGTGAGTACTGAAGTCATTTTCAAAAGCGAAAGTGTTTAATTTAAATTGTAAGAAGTGCTTTGAAAATATATTAACAATTAGTAAAACATTGTTTTTACCTACCACTTGTTATATATGAGAAAATTTCGAATTTCGATGCCAAGCAGTTTGTGGTTTAGAAAAACCTAGATGACACGGCTCGAGTTTAGGTCGGATGTATCTCGGATTGTGCATGTGAGTTGTGAGACGTGTGTTTAACTATATTGCACAGTGCGGCGGTGGGGGTTAAATAAGTATATATTTATATAGTGGTGCGCTGCACGCGTTAGGTCCCATGGGTAGTTAGCATTGACATAGTACATGGTGATGAGGTGTTGGTTCGAGGTTCCATCACTTAGGGCATTTGATTCAGGGTTCCATTATGTTTATAGAGATCATTTGTGTTCATGTCGGACCATGATGAGCGGGTAGTGTTAAGGTTCACTATTGATGTCGGGTTTCGAGGATTCGGAAGTGGCATCACGTCACAGGGTATTTCAGAAAATGGGCCACGGTGGTTGGTACTTGATTTACGGTATAGCATTTTCGGATATTAACCTGCTGACAAGTTTTGTGATAGAAATAGTTTTGAGAACATTTTTTTAGAAATGGTTTCATAGCGGCTTTCGGTTTATCATAAGCGGTTCTGACCATTTGTGTCTGATTTTCATATAGGGAGGTACATACAACAAACATAAACATTTAAAACTTATAGTACTCAGCGAGCGGATTTGGCTCCGCAGTTTTCTTTTTAAATAATTTTCAGTGCGAGAATCACCAGAAGTTGAAAGACCTTTCCTAGGATCACCGATCCTGACATTTGTCAATTTATATTTATATATAAAGATAATATGCTTAATAAACGTAGTAAAAGTTAAATGTGACATTTTGTATATGTAAATATCTTTTGTAAAATATACATGCATGGTTTTGAGAAAAACAGGTTGCGATGAATTTATGTTGGATTGATTCTTATCTTATATTTTGATGAAGACCAGAGGTCCTTTATGGTTGTAGTAATATTTTTTGGAAAATATTGGGAGTGTATTTTTTTTTATACAAGTGATTTATGTATTTTGGGCTTGACACAGCGTACGGCCAGATTATCTTTGTCGGATTTCGTTAAATAAGTTGTTTTTTGATAGAAAAGTGAAAGCTTTTATAACCAACGTTTTCAAAGCAGTTTGAAGCGTTGCCCGACGCTTTATGGTAACTTGTCGGTCGGCGGTTTGGTTAGGAGGATTTACTATGGAGTTGCTGGCGATTCCTGTCGATAGGAAGAGTGCATCCGTTGTCTCAGCAGTTTGGCGATGATTGCTTCTTTTGCGTGTTTTTCCACGGTATTTCCTATAAATTGTTTTTATAATGATTTTCCTAATACGACTACCTCAGTGTTTTTGCTAAATCGCGCGCCATCAATATGGTAAGTGTCATTGAATCTTTTAACAGCAAATTCACGGCATTATGTACGGGCCGGTGGCGGGGTACGACTGGGACTTAGCCTTGGAGGCACCATCGAGAGAGAAATGTCGACACACCCCCGGTCCCGGAAGATGCCTCGATGAATCGACCCTGTGAGCCGTCGGCGTGGGCCCGAGGGCGGTACCTTGACGATGGATCGGGTTATATGGGTGTTACAGCGGCTACGTATCGGAGCCTTGAAAATGGAGGGGCATGATAAGTGCACTGCAAAACTAGGGGCTAAAAATTATGATGGTATGGCTGACTTAGGCATACTTATGGTTGAGACGGGGGTTAGTAAGAATTTATCCAGTGGTAATTCGGATGAGCGGAAAGTCCTCTTTTAAAGGGTTCTTGATGGCATCCCAGGGCCCGAAGGCCCCAGTGGGAGGCCCTGGAAGGGAGACACCTGCACGGGGTCACTGGGACCTTCGGTTAGAAGCGAGCATTCTGAGGGGAGCAGTTTTACCGCGCGGTTATCGGGATCACGAAAATAGAAGTTCTTGAGTTAGAGCGCCGATCCTTGACGGTGGCCGAGAGATATGAGGCGGAGGTTTCGGTGCTCGTGAAATTGGTGCTTATGATATAGGAAAATTAGGAACAGAAGTGTAAGCGATTCATGGCTGGCTTGAACTTGAATTAAAGTTCATCCCCAGCACCAGGCATCTCAAAATAACTTTGGAGGCTAGTTGAGAGGTTGCACTAAAGGTGAAAGGACATTTCGGTTCCTAGCTCGGGGGGCGGCCATACATTAAGAGGTGCTCCGACCTTGTTAAATTTGAGCACCGATCAGTCTAGTAGAAAGAAAGGAAAGAAATGGACCGGCGATAGAGGCTCAGGATGAGGAGTAGCATCTAGCCAAGGATCCGTTCGGTCGCCAGCAGCCCCAGGAGGTGGTAGATCTTCAGGATCATCTTTTCCATGGTGCCCTACATGTTAGAGGAGGCATCTCGGAGAGTGTAGGATGAAGACATGACGGGGATGTTTTTTCCATTGCGGAACAGGGAAGGTCCTTTGTCAGGAATGTCCACGGTAGTAGGCTGTGAGACCTCTGAGATAGGCCTGGTGGCATCTACCCTAGGCACGGTGGTCTGGTCGGTAGTAGAGGGGTGGTTGACGGAGGTGCGATCTGACACACAGTAGAGATTCGCGGTAGGGGGTGTAGGAGGCAAAGGCAGTACCACTGATTGGCGGTCGAGTGGGACTCGTACTTTCGGGCTTGGGTATTCTGATGCGCCTGCAGCGGGAGCGGATCGCGTCACTAGACGTGATTACTAGTATTATTTTAGTTTACGATCATGATGCATATGCATTGGTGGACTCAGGGGCCACTCATTCATTTATTTAAGTACCATTCACTGAGAGGCACTAGGTAGAGTCCTAGCCTATAGATGGTCGTATGGTGGTTTTGGCCTTGATAAGGGGATACTATGATATCGAAAGGATAGTTCTAGGTGCTTGATTGGTGATGCAGAATAAGGATTTCCGACGGGGCTTGATGAGTGTTAGGTATCAGGTGATTTGATATAGTCTTGGGTAGCGGGCGGTTATCAGGGCATAGAGCCACCTTAGATTGCTATAAGAAAGAAGTAAGATTGGTTTGGCCAGAGGAACCAGGCGTGATATTTCGGTGAATCAGAAGAGAGATCGCCCCTAGTTTCATTAATGCCATGACCACCTGGAAAATACTTCGGAAGGGTTGCCAGGATTATTTGGCATTTGTGGTGGATAGGAGACAAGAGGGGACACGGCTGGAAGACATCCCCATAGTCAAAGAGTTTCCAAATGTCTTTCCATATGATATTTCAAGTTTACCCGGATAAGACGGTGGGTTTGTTATTGGTAGTTCGGGGCCAGAGCTAATATCCATTCCTCCATATAGAATGGCGCCAGTAGAGTTGAAAGAATTGAAGGCGCAATTAGAGGAATTTTTAAGCAAGGGCTTCATCCGACCTAGTACCTCACAGTGGGGAGATTCAGTTCTCTTCGTAAAGAAGAAAGATGGAAGCTTACGATTGTGTATAGACTACAAACAGTTGAATCGGGCGACAATACGCAACCAGTATCTGCTTCCTCGTATAGATGACCTATTTGACTAATTGCATGGATCTCGGGTATACTCTAAGATTGACTGGGTCGATTTACCATCGGTGAAGATCAGGAGAATGATGTTTCTAAGGCGCCTTTAGGGCGAGGAATCTGATCCTTTATGAGTTCCTAGTGATGCCATTTGGATTGACTAATGCCCCAGGTACGTTCATGGATTTGATGAATAGGGTATTCAGTCTGTATTTAGATAAGTTTGTGATCGTATTCATTGATGACATTCTAGTGTACTCAGGCAGTCTAGAGGAACATGCAGAGCATTTTCGAGACGATGTGTGATTCTTTGAGCTGTCCAGTTATATGCTAAGTTTAATAAGTGCAGTTTTGGTTGAACAGAGTAGCTCTTAGGTCATGTCATTTCGGTAGAAGGTGTTAGTGTGGATCTTCGAGAGGAATGGGGCATAGTGGCTGGGGCGCGCAGATGTTACGAGTCGCGGTTTCCTTGGTTGGCGGGTTATTCACGGGAAATTTGTTGAGGATTTTGAAGATAGAAACCTGTTGAAGCGATCTATTGAAAAGGATCGAGAAATTCGGGTGGTCGGATACACGCTGGCATAGTTTTGAGGAGTGGCGAGATTGACGGCGACTCCGGTGTTAGCACTACGATCGGGAAGGATGGTTATGTGGTGTCTGATCGCGCCTCGAGCAAGGGTTAGGGTGTGTTTTGATGGCAGAATGGTGGAGTGATAGCTTATGCTTCAGTGGGTTAAAGAAGCATGAAGAACTACCGAACCCGTGATTTAGAACTAGCGGCGATGGTTTCGCTACAAAAATACGGAGAAATTATCTATATGGTGTTCCTATTCAGGATATTTTACGATCGTAAGAGCTGCGATATATCTTCACTTTCGAAGAGCTTAACTTAAGGCGGCGCCGTGGTTGGAAGTTGATTAAGGATTATGATTGCATGATAGATACCATTCGGGAAAGGCGATGTAGTGGCGGTCTGCAAAGCGGAAGCGGGGTTCACATGCTTGTTGCGAGACGGTATATCTCCCATTGTTGATAGAATTGAGATTTTTGGGAGTTTTGTTGCAGGTAGCTGATATAGGGACACTGTTGGCATCCTTTTATGTTTGACATCTTCTCATGGATCAGATCAAGGAAGGTCAGAAGCAGGTTTCAGAGATGATTAAGTTGAGGGCAGAGATTGAGGGTGGTAGGAAACCAAAGTTCTAGATCGGAGGCTTGATGGGCGTAATAGTTAGAGGGAGTCGAGATGTGTTATTTTTAAAATAGGTGAACTAAAAGGGGAAATCATGGAAGGGCTCACTCTTGATAATGCGTAGTGCACCACAGTAGCACGAGATGTATCATACTACAGGGAGAATTATTGGTGGAAGGGCATGAAGAAGGAAATTGCAGATTTCGTATCCAGATGCCTAACCTGTCAGCATGTGAAGGCAGAGCACTAGAAGCCCATAGGAAAGATACAGCCCCTTCCGATTCTTGTATGGAAGTGGGATAAGATTACTATGGATTTTGTTAGGGCTTAGGGGCTCGGAGCGGCACGATTCCATATGGGTGATATTGGATGAGCTGCGAAATCACGCATTTTCTCCCGGTTAAACGATGATGACACATTGGGCGGTTGGACAATTATATGTGGAGGAGATAGTTAGATTACATGGTGTTCATGTCGATAGTCTCGGGCCAGAACGAAATTCACGTCAGTTTTGGTCCGGTTCACGGGATGCCATGGGGACTCACGATTGCACTTTAAGCGCGACTTTCCATCCCTCGGTGATGGTCGGTCGAGAGAAGAACTATTCGGATGCTAGAAGGGATATGCTCAGCATGCGTGATAGAGTTTAAGGAAGGCGGGATATGCACTTATCTGTGGAGTTACTTCTGACAATAGTTATCAATCCGGCGCAGAGCATGGCTCCATTTGAAGCATTTTATGGTACGCGAGTGTCGTACTCGGTATCTTTGGGATAAATGGAGGGGCGATAGGCGAGTTAGCCGCAGTTACCTTAGATAAAATCCAGATTGTCAGGGAACCGGGTTTCAGGCGGCCCGGGGACGGGACGAGAGGAGAAAGTTATGCGGACAAACAGTAGGATACATATTTAAGGTGGGCGACGGTGTCTTCCTGAGTTTCCCTTAGATAGGTGTCCTGCTCCCGGTTTGGAAGGCGCGGGGCGAGGCCCGGTGGGCCATATGGGGTGTGCGAGTGGGACCCCGAGTAGCATATAAGGCCCAGGTGCTTCCTCGGAATTGTCTAAGGTTCATAATGTGTTTCATGTATCCATGCTCGTAGTACATTCGGATCCTCACGTGTACTTAGAGATCAGCCAGTAGAACTAAAGGATAATTTGACTTATAAGGAGCAACCAATGTAGATAGTAGATCGTAGAGAGCAGATTTTGCGGAATAAGGTCATTCCTTTAGTCAAAGTTTTATGGGGGAATCATGGGATTAAAGAGGCTACGTGGGAGTCAGAGGCTCAGATGCGCTTGATCGATATCCTCGTTGTTTTTCATATTAAGGTATCCCTGCTATGTTAGTTTTGTTCATTTCGAGGGCCGAAATGTTTTTAAGGAAGGAGAGGATTTGTAACGCCCGCCTCGATGGGTGGTGCAGGCACGGGATGTAATCCCTAAGGTCACGTAGGTGTGCAAGGGGCTTCCTTAATTATTTTAGTGCCATAATAGAATTTTTGAAAGTTGTTTTTTAAGGTGAAATTGTAAAAGTTTTCAAAAAATTGTGGCACTTTGCAATTAGGAAAGTGGAGGGAATGAAAGTACAAATTATGGAAAAAAAATGAAAATTTCAAAAAATGGTAAAATGAAAATAAATTGCCCGGGAATAGTTCCGGGAAGCCTAGAAAATTCTACAGATCTCGGATGGCCAAGCGGACCTACGGATTAAATTTGTCTTAATGAAATCTAGTGACCCACGAAAAAATTCGTCGAATTTTTGAGGCGATTATAATATTTCTGATTTTTCTAGCTAATAAGTGGCGTCATTGACTTAGGGCGATATTTTTATGAAAATCTCGGAAGTCGAGGAAATGGCGACTAAGTTCATTTACAATAAAAAGTGAGCGAAAGAAATAAATTTTTTCGGGGTATAAATGGACCCGAATAAGGTAATATGAACAATTTCTTCAAATAATAATAATAATAATAATAATTAAAAAAAGGAAAAAAAATAAAAATAAAAAAGGGAGAAAGATGGACAAAGCGTGAGAATTAGAGAGAGACGATTTTTATTTTTATTTTTTCTTCTCTTCGTTTCTTTCTCATATCTCTGAATCGGATTGTAGATTTTGTCGGAAGCGAAGGAAAGTTGGTGCCCAGCGGGGCGAGAGGCTACGCATAGTGCAAAAGCAGCATTTCCTCAAACTCCCGAGGGTAGAGAATTTTCATCGCTTAGGATTATTACCCGCTAAATGCTATGTAATGCCTTGAAATTTTCTTAGAGGCCGTGAAAGGTCGTAAACTTAAGTCTCAAAATTTTTGGACTAAGTTTAGGAATTTTTAGGAATTTTCGGGACTGTGTTCGGACAGTCTGGGCTAAATTTTGGGAATGTTTTCGGATAGTTCGGGTTGAAATTTCAGGATTTTATTCGGACAGTCTGGACATAATTTTCAGAAATATTTTTGGTTGTTTTTAAACTCTATGGAAAGTCCCTTGAGTCTAGAATCTAATCATATGCCTGTCAATAGCATTTGGTACCACATGTTCACGAAAATTTTAATTGCACGAAGTGTCTGTAGTGCATGGTTGTGCTGACGTGTGTGGTCTAATACATTGAATAGCATAGGGTCGCCTTGAAAAAGTTGCTAAAACGGATAGTTTTTATGAGGCATTTCATGTGTAGGGGCATTTTGGTCAATTTCAACTCATATTATCGATCTTGTCACTTTCTCCAGATAGACTAACACGTGAGTTTAAACGATGAATGAGGTTTGTTTTTTGATATGTCCTTTGGAAATCACTGTATGTTTTATGGTTAAGAAAAGCGTTGAGCTGGGGCATTTTCGTAGTCGTACTTATGGAGTAAATGGCGAGATCAGAACATACGACAATAATCTAGCGTGCTTGATGAGAATGAAAGAAATTAGTTGAGAAAAAGGTGAGTACTCGAAATCGTTTTCGAAAACGAAAGTGTTCCAGTGAGGGTGTAAGTCTTTGAAAATATAATGTAATTAGTAAAGCATTGTTTTTACCTCCCACTTGTTATCTTGAGCGAAAATTTAGGTTCGATTGTAAGAAACAATTTGGCCTGGTTTAGCAAAACCCCTAGATGGCATAGTTCAGTTTCCAGTCAGATGTATCTCGGATTGTGCATGGTAGGGTTATGGGACATTATGACTAATTATATTGCATGGTCGGCAATTAGGGGTTAGATATAGTATATATTTATATAGTGAGTCGCCCTTTGCACATTCGGGGTCTATAGATAGTTAGCACGCTGACATAGTACATGGTGATGAGGTGTTGGTTCCAAGGTTCCATCACCGGGCATTTTGGTTCTGAGGTTCCATTATGTTTATAGAGATCTATTTGTGTTCACGGGACCATATTAGGCAGTAGTGTTCAGGGTTCACTGCGGGTGTCGGGTCCAGGTTAGTGGCATCACGTCCTGGGTATTTGAGAAATGGGTCATAGTGGTTGGTACTTGATTTCAATGCTTTGAGATATTAACCACCAGCGAAAAGCGATTTCGGCGGCGAGAATGGTTCGAAACGGTTTAGAAATGGTTTTCCTCGCGAAAACTTCGGTTTATCATAAGCAGTTTTACAACCATTTATGCCGCAGATTTTCATATAGGGAGGTACATCTGACCAGAGCGGCTAGAACTTATAGTACTCAGGCTCAGGTTTGGCTCCGCAGTTTTCTATTTTTAAATAATTTTCCAAGTGTAGGTCTCTTGGCCAGAAAAGACCTTTCTAGGATCCTCGATCTAGGCGTTCGTGTTGTATTTATATATGAATGCGTAGCCAATGTAAAACGTAGTAAAAAGTTAAAAAATGTGACATTTGTATATGTAAATATCTTTTGTAAAATATGCATGCATGGTTTTGAGAAAAACAGGTTGCGATGAATTTATGTTGGATTGATTCTTATCTTATATTTTGATGAGGACTAGAGGTCCTTTATGGTTGTAGTAATATTTTTTGGAAAATATTGGGAGTGTATTTTTTTTTATACAGGTGATTTATGTATTTTGGGCTTGACCACCATGCAACCATTATCTTTACAGTCGGATTTTAGATTCATCGAAGTTGTGATTGATAGAAAGTGAAAATTTTATAACCGCGTTTTCCCGAGAACCGGTTTGATGGTTTTAAGCGGCAGATTCATGGTAACTTGTCGAGTCCAGCCCGAGCTTGGCGGGAGGTAACTATGGAGTTCTTGGCAATTCCCTTTCAATAGGAAGAAGTGCATCGATGGTACTGATTTGTTTACTCCTTGAGGGATTATAAATGCATGGCACACAATCCCGAGATCTGATTTGTGGCAATGACACTTTTCTTTTGTTCGAAACATCATCGCAAGCGATCCATTTTGCATTGCTCTCTATTAGTTATCTCTGCCTTTTAGCCAATGACTCAAGGACTACTCTATTGTTGATTTTCTTATAAGTCATTAGTTGAAAACTTTGCTTCATGTGTCATATACTATTCAACTAGTACTGGTCCCACTTTTATAATTCACCTCTCAATTCTTCATCTCTTTTTCTTAAAGCATCCTCCAGATTCTAGTCCCTTCTTTTGAGCTATGCTTCCATGTACTCATCCCTTAGTTGTAGTTGGAGCTTGAGTTGGTTGTCCCTTTCTTTCATCTCTTGTTTCAATGATTTAAGCACCTCCATCAGTTCTACATTGTTACACTGGTGCCTTGAACTTCCAACTTGTTCTTGATGGTTTTGTCTCAAATCTTAGGGGGCATTCAAGATGGGGCTTGGGCTTCTCTAAAGCTCTTGCTGCCCTTGGGATGAACTCTCCCAGTGATGGCTCATGGCACCGTCAGACCTTTCTTCTTCCATCTTTTCTCTTTCCCCATTCCTCACATTATTTGAACCATTCAAGTCACTCCACAATCGGTATGGATGCTACGGGGTATGTTTATTCTTTCCCATTACGCCTCGACTCGCGTGGCTGGGTGGATTATAAGTGTTGCAGGTGTAGAATCGATCACTATAGTATACAGTTACCTTAAATGGACTTTTCATTATTTTTCTCCGTTTACTCTGTGCCCCGCCCCATTATAGAGGATTTACTTCATCCCTTCTCCATTTGTCTTCAGGGGTGTGCTTTGATGGTAGAAGGACAAAGCTCGATGAAATAGAACCATACCTTAGCCTCTTGATTAAAATCTCTCACAAAGTGATTTGTATAGGGTTTCCTTGTTCCCCTTCGATTTCCGCCGGTACGTTGTAATTACACTCTCTTACGGTAATGGTTCCGCGGTAATTTCTTGAACTTTTACGAGCGTCGCCCGCACGCCGAGTTGAGCAACATATTTATCGCTGCTTTCTTCGAAATTACATCGATATTAAATTGCGACATAAACTTTCTTTCCTTCATCTTACCATATTGTAGAAAATTCGCTGCCGCGGCCTGCCAGTTCGCGTGCTGTGATACTTGCCATTCTCTCTTCTCGACATTTCAACGAAAGGGGAATATAGCTCCTTGAACGTTGCTTGGCGAAATCTCTTTCACGCCCGAACTTTTCTCCATTAGCATAGTATTTTGTAGAGCAAGTTCTTGCTTTTCATCTCTTTGAATAGTCTGTTCTCCGCTCATCATATATCTTCATGATCTCGTTGAGGTTTGACAGGTTGGTGGGCTTAGACATCGTGGATATCGGTTAAAGTTTTGAAGTAAGATAGAGAGATTTGAGTATGGAAGGCGAAGGTTAGTGGTTTATTTATAGAAAGGTGACCCTTGGGTTTTCAATTTTCTATTTATAAACCAAGATTTTGTTGTGTTTTCATTAAATGTCGTGACAACGATTTCACAGGGTTGATTTATATTTTTAATATGATGTTCGTGACAAACGAAGTATTCATGATGACATAGTTTTTCATCGGTGAAAGCCCGGGCGATTCTCATCCAGAGACAACATTGAGAGAATGTTATGTAACATTCTTTTTAGTGCATCATCTGAGTTTGTGTCGCAACAATGAAGAATTTTGTATCGCGGTGCCGCTTTGCCTTTCAAATTGAGTCCCGAAATTATCATGTCGCGACACGAGGAGAAAGTATGTTGCGACATTATTTTCGGTGCTCTTTTGGTTATGTTGCAACACGAGAGAGGGAGTATGTTGCGACATAAAATTATATTTTTCAGTACATCTTATCTGTTTTCACTCAAGACACATTTTAAACGAGGTGTATCAGTTTCACATGCCTAACTGAACATACTTGTGAGCTCGTTTTAAATCGGCGAGAACCTCGTGCAGTATGAACTGACAAAATTTCATTTCTGCTTTGTTCTATTGAAGTACTACAGAGATGATGTTCGAATATTTGAAAAATTTGAAACCAACATAGCTACTATTCATTGTCACCTTTGTAAGGCTAAGAATGCATTCCCCCAAACTTCAATTATGCGTGTTAATAGTAAAAAACAAATTGGGGAAATAGAAATACTCCCCACTGTAGTATTTTACGCATTTTTACTGTTTGAGCGATTAATGGCTCCTAATAAAATTCATCTTCCCCCAGCCATAACTTCATTTGTCACGTCGGCAGCACTAAAAATAAAACTTCTGACATAACTAAAACTGGAAAATTCAGAAGCTCACAAAATCTAAATCTGCTCTAATTAAAACTAAAAATTTAAAGCGGTTTGCCTCAGTTTGCTCAGTTTATGGTCTTTAGCTAGACGTGTTGATAATTTATTCATTGGCATCGCAGCGAGCTCCTTTGGCAATTACGGCGGTTCTTCCTCAATCTTTTTCCAATGCCTCTTTCCTTCTACAACTTCTTGTTTCCTTACATTTCTTTGTTTCCTCTAAGAATTGTCTTTGTATTACTGGGAAATGCATTCCTTGATTGGTTTTGCAAGGAAAGGGCCAGCTGCCCTACTTGAGTTTCCAATTTCCTTAATGAAGCATTAGTATTTGTTTGAAACACAGTTGTGTTTGCTTTTGCTTTCAAGCTCGAGAAAATCTTTTCTCATCACGTATTCGGAAATTCTTTTGTTTACGACGCCAAATGCGGCATCGATCTTGAAATGATTGAATTAACACTCGACCACGATATTCTTCTCTATTGTCCCTCGCACGCTGTTCTTGGAACCTGGGTTGGTTGGCATAAACGATGTTAATTTGTCGGTTTGGGGCCAGCTGTGCTCCCTCCGCCCTTATGAAAGGTTTTACTGGTTTCACTTAGTCTTTAGTGTATAGTGTGTAGAGCGGAGAGTTGGGGTTGGAGTTTAAAGTGATAACTTCTTTGCTCACTCACGCCTTGGTTTCCTCGACTTGGTAGGGCTCTTCTTAGACTAATCACCGACCTTACTTCTGGTTCCTTCATTCTTGCTCACTTCATGTGCGGTAGGCATTACTCCTTTCATTGCTTCCAGGTTTGTTCATCGCTACATCGACTTTGCTTATGTAAGCGGTCAATACGATTCGGCTTCAATCGGAAACCACTTCCCCTCAGTCTGTTGTTGCTCCCGAAGCTTCAGATGGAGCCTTGTAGTTGCATTTGGCAAGGTCTTCAATCAGTTGCCTTGCCTTTTTTGTACTTCTTCTTTTAAAAGCTCCACAATAGGATGCATCAATTATACCCTTGGAGCATAGTGAGGCATGATGAATATCCATCTGAGTGGTCGGATCATTCCATCACATAGGACATCTTTTTAATAGTCTCTTAAATATTTCCATGTGGTGAAGAGACTCTCCTCTTTATCCCCACTTGAAGACAATTATTTCTCCTATTCTCGCGGTTAGAATTTGGAGGGAAAAATATGCTCATATAGGCCTCCACAATTCTTCCGGTGTTCAGCGATCCGACATGATGACTCGAGCCATATTCTTGCCCGTCTCACCGGTGAAAAAAGGGAAGAGTTGCAGATTGATTATACGGTCTCACCATTCGGTTTGTTTGTCGTTTGCCGTCTCATGCAAAATCTTCCCATATGCTCATTGGGATCTTCCAGGAGGGATGACCGGTGAGCTGAAGTGTTTTGCTATACCATATTGTCAAATGTTAGCTTGACTTAAAATTGTTGCTTCTACTTGGCGGTGTTTTACTACAGTACTCTTCTTGAATAATGAGCTCAAAAGTGACCAGACCCCTTCCTAATGACGGGAATGCAGGCAGTTCCATAGCAACGCCCGGCGAAACTGTTCAGGCGACCGGTACCATGAGCTAAGCGTTAGCTAGCGAAAGCGCCTTTGGCATTTGGGTTATAAAATTTTTTTACTTTTCTGTCAAAATCACCACTTTAGATTTAACTTAATCAGCGACATAACGGCCTGCGGTCGTCGACGAAACAAAATCACTGTAAAAATATATGGTACCGGTATTTTTCCGAAATCCGACCTCTGATCGCAAAGGACCTATGGTCCTCGTAGGAAATATAAGATAAGTATTAATCCCGACCAAATTTCATTGCAACTTTGTTTCTGAAACCATGCATGCGTATTTTACGAAAAAGATAATTACAAATAACCTACAAATTCAAAATCTAAATATATGTTGTTCAGAAGTACATATCATCATACATAAGGATTTACATCATAGGTAGTAAGTAGCCCACCATACCAGCAAACAAAATGATTATGCCCTTTAAATCGTATAGCACACGAGTAGAATATAAATAAGCTACAAAATGAACAAACAAGTTAGTCTTGGCGAAGATATATATATCATAAACGCTAACATGACAATTTATCATTTGTTTATAATTTCTATCAAAAACCCCATGTATATCGCACGGTATTTTGATGACATCACGGGCGTTTAAAATAACGCCCGGCGTGAAGCTTGCTAAGTCACTTCAACCAGCTACGTTGCGGAATTTCTTGCATCGCCGTGGGGTGCTAAAGCTTATCAGCGGCAGCTACGATCACGAATTTCTTTGCGCCATGGTGGCGAATCAGTGCTTCAAAACTGCAGGCGACTGCGGCGGAATTTACTTGCGTAAATCACGTAGTGCCAACTATCTGAAATAGTCAACTTCGATGCGGGTGCCACGCGCCGCCTTTGTGGCGCTTATACTTCTATGGCGGCGACTCACGAGCGGAATTTTTATAGCATCGTCGCGCTGGTCTTAAATTTATTTATTTATTTATTTTGTGGCGACAATGGAGCGAATTTCTTGCGTCGTCACATAACGCTAAATCTCGCATTATATCTTAAGGCCTTACATAGGTTTAGCTCACGTTTACTTGATGGCCAGAAACGCAAATCAACTTGTTTTGAAACTTAAAAAACTCTCTTTTCAAAACTCTTGCCCTTTTTTTTATTGCTACCATGTTCATTACCAACATAAACCCATTCATGAAATTGGAAAGGATCTTAAGTGGCCGAACCACTTACCTTGAATCGCGTCACTCCGTCGGCGTCTCGAGCGAGGTTCGGTGGACGTGGCTCGTCTTTGCCCTTTTCAGATGGGCGTAACAGGAGTGCACCACTGCGTGGGCGGCTCCGTGCCTTTGTCGAGAAAACCCGCGACTACATTAATCATAACGGCCATATAATCCACCATATATGCACTCATTCCTCATTCTTATTCCTCTAGGAATCTATTGCGCCAGGAATTGGGTCAATCTCATCGAGATCATCGACTTAAGTTATGACATTTTCATGCCAACTAATTGAGTGCAGGTACACTAGGAACTGAGTTTGTACTCATTTTTTACGGGGTCTTAACTTCATATTTGACACACTATCTCTTTATACCATTTTAAATCTAAGGTGCTAAGGGTTCTTCTCAAATTGGAATCACACAATTCGAACAGGAAGCTTTGAGTGCATCTGGCAGTGTGGGATGCTCATGTGTAGAGTTGGACAATTTGGCTTTTCATGGCCCCACTTTGGTGATTTTGAGCCATAGAGCCAGGAAATTTGATGATGCCTATTCTTTAATTTGGTTATCATAGAAGTCACTATTTACGTAGCCCGCTTGGAATCATTTCAAAAATCAACGAGGATAGAGGAAATGGAGTATGGCCGAAATCACAGACGTTACGACGGAAGACGATATGTGGGCCGCGTTCGGTGTGCCGTTACGCTTTGCCGGTGGTTGTACCGTTTGTTCTGATTGTGTGCCCGACAACGCGCATACCGAGTGCATTGACACGGCTGTTGCCTTTACCGAGTTCAACTACCAGTACCAACCGCGGATTCGTGGCACACCGAGTAATGGTGAGTCGATCGTGAAACCTGTTCCACGACGACGATTGCGGGACGCTGTGGACCGCGGGGAGCACGCATCCAGACTTACGGGTGAAATCGAGAGAGGCTGTGGATGGCAGAATCTTTAAACCGCCATTTTGGTGTTGGTATCTTTTTTACAGTGGGGAAAACTATGCCAATCTGACGACTTGCCGGTTTTGAGATGATCCTTCGGACATGACAAGAACAATGTTCGTGGATCGTATAAACGTCTTTATCGAAAATGAACATGGTCCATACTGGATGCCGCTCTTTTTCTCTATTTCTTTTCTCTCGCATTTCTTCTATCTGCTTCTTTTAGCTTTGATCTTTCTTCTTGACTCTTCTTATGCCTCTCATGAGCGAACCACCAGCCTTATGAGGAAACCAAAAAATGGTGGCTTTGTCTCATGGCTATTTATACTCCCTTATTCACATATTATTTACAATTAAGTCCTCAAACATTTTAAATTTTGAAATGCCACTTGTTTAACTTCCACCATGGCCCATCTCTACACTTTTTGATTCTCATTTCCATATCCTTTTGCTAAATGACAAATTCTTTTCCTTCTTTTAATATAATTAGGTTTTACGATTTATCCTTTCCTACTTTAGTCTCCAAAATACTACGATATGACACTTGGTATTCTTTTACACCCTACAGTATCATGTATTGTACACTCTCTCTGGACGGGGTGTTACAAAATCCTCCCTCCTTAGGAACATTTCGTCCTCGAAATGAATAAACTAAACTCCAAAAGAAAAGAAAGGAACATACCTCATCAGGAGGAAAGCAGTGAGAATCTTGATGGCGCATCGAACCTCACGAAACTCCTGATAGCTTCCTCTCTTTGTATGACCTCCTCCACGATATCTTCACTAGCGAAATTACTTTATTACGCAACACTTGATCTCTACGATCTAGGATTTCTACTGGATGTTCCTTGTAGGTCAAGTTTTCCTTCAAAGTGAATAGGCAGTTGCTCTTGAAGAATATGTGAAGGGGTCGACTATATACTTAAATAGCATGGAGGCGTGGAACACGTCATGGATGTTGGCCCCCAGCTTTCGGCGGTAGACTCGATTGATAAAGCCACTTCGCCACGCCCCATCACCACTATCTCTGGGGCACATATATATCGTGGATTTCGACTTTCCAGCTTCGGTTCAAAAATACCCTTTCCATGGCGAGACTGGTAAGAATCGCACGATACCCATTTCAAACTTCAGATCTCTTCTTGATTGTCGCGCCGGCACCTGCACTTTTTGTCGTTTGCTATCTTGACCTCTCTCGTATCATATTTACTTTCGGTTGTATCTTGGCAGAACAATCATGGGCGGTGCTGTCTTTTCTCCCCACACTTAGATCCCGACTGATGGGGTTCTACACTTTTCAGCCACTCCTGATGCCTCATAGGGTGCCATACCCCGATACTGGGCGATAAAGAAAATGACCCCAGTGTGAGCTCTGTCGATGCTGAGTAATTATCCGGCACCGCAAAACCAATACCTGACTCGAACATATCTTCGAGTCTGAATGGTTCCTCTCAGATTGGCCATCTGTGTGTAGATTGGAAGCGATGTAGTGCAATTTGGTGCCCGTAGCATCTTGTAACTTCGGCCGAGAATGAAAGCGAAGCGAGGATCTGCAGTACGATACAATGGACAACTGGTCGCCATGTAGCCTCACTATCTCATCTATACAATAGCGCATATCTTTATAGGGAATAGTACATTATTAGTATGATGGGAAGTGGCGAGCCGATCGATCTATCCTGATAACGAATAGCATCATGTCAGCGTGTCTTGGGAGGAGATCTGTCCACGAATCCATGTTGGTCGCACCATTTCCACTGGGGAATGGATAAAGGTTGTAATGCTTAGGCGGAGTTTCGATGTTCAATCTTAATTTATTGTGAGTTAGGCACTTAGATACGAACTCTGCTATCTCTCTCCTTCATACCTCTCCACCGGTAGTGGTCTTTCGAGTCTATACATCTTAGTACTTCTGGTCTGTTATATGTCGCGTGGGATGTGCCTCTTCCATGATTTCTTTCTTTGACTTCTATCACATCGGGGGACACATAATCTCGGAGGCCGGCCTTGGTATTTTACATCACCTCGTAAGGTGAGTTACTCACGTTGTCAGCCTTTATCTTGCTTCTCAGTTTTCATCAAACACGGGTCCACACGAGCTTGTAAGTCTCCCCAACCACGTCCTTAGCTGCTTGGCCAGAACATGAAAAGATATGAGTACGATATGTTTAGTCTCTGGCCCGACCCCCGTAGATCTCGAGTTCTATAGCATTGTGATATTCTGCTGGTATTGAGGCCCCAGGAGCTTCTGCTTAAGCGCATCTATTCTTACATTTGCACTTTTCGGGTGTGTGTTAATCCCAGGTCATAGTCCTTGATGAGTTCTATCCCTCTCGTCTCGTGTTCAAATCTTTTTGCGAGAATAGAATCTTTGCGGGCTTTTGTCGGTAAAGTGCGAGGTGCCAATAGAGGTAGTGTCGCCGTATTCTCGGCGTGTGAACACTACGTGCGTGACAACTCGCGTCGTCTTGTTGGACCAGTTTACTTCATGCTTCTTTAATTGCCTTGAAGCATAAGCTATCACTCTATCATGTTGCATCGACCTGACCTAAACGCGCTTGGAGGCATCACAGTATACTATAAATCCCTCACTTCCCTGGGAGTGTAAGTCTTTAGTCGCGATGAGCGTCGGTCTTTGCGCACCGCTCATGAAACTGTTCGACAGGCTTCGAGAGATGAACTTCTCTTCTTTTCTTATTAACTTGGTTAGTGGGTAGCTACTATCTTTGAGAACCCTTATCACGAACTTTTACATAGTAACGTGAAGCCAAAGCCGACTTCGATTCGTTAGTGGGTGGTTTCGATCTCTGATGGCCTCACATTTTACGAGTCTCTTGAAATACCCTCGGCGGATACATGTCCCGAGTCTTTTCGATCTAACCAAAATTGGCACTTAGTGAACTTTGCATATAGGCGATGTTTTCTGGGGTTTTGTAAATATTATCCTTAGGTGCTCGCATGCTCTTCTTTACTACTTGAGTATGCGAATATCATCGATAAAAGACTATAACGAACTTGTCTGGCTTAAGGTCGAAGACACGATTCATCAGATTCAAATCATGCAAAATTTCTTCGGGCGTTGGTTGGGTAGAATGGCATTACCAATTCATAATGCCAGTATATCTAGTTTTGAAGAGGTGTCTTTGGAACATCTTTCACTACGTATCTTACCGGTGATGATGATACCACTGATCGTCAGAATCTGCCGAAAGACCTTAGCTCCTTGTATGGGCGATCCAAATAGATCATCGATTGGCGATGGATCTTGATTCGGATGGTTGCTTTGTTGAGTTGTCTATGTCGTGCATGGCAGGAAGGCTCCGTCTTTCTTCGTAACAAGCGACACGGGCTCCCACGGTGATGTACTCGTCATGCGAAGCCTTTGCTCGACAATTCTTCCATTTGCACCTTTAATTCTTTGCTTCTTGAGTGCCATCCGTCTGTGTATAGAATGGGCTGTGCGAGCCCAGCCAGCTCGATCTGATTAAATCTGTCCGGCGGCCTTGGTAGATCCTCGGGAAATACATCAAGAACTCAGATTCCTCCATGTGAGTTTTTATAGCTAATCTCACTATTGGCAGATTCTATTGCCTACAATACTGGCGGCCTTTCTGAACATCTTGTTTGCATGCATTACGATTAAACTTGTAGAAAGTATCTTCCTCTCTCCTTGAGATCCTTAGGTTTCGGGGTTGATAAAAGCTGGACCTCTTTCTGTGCAATCGACGGTAGCGATGTTTAGCTAACGATCCATGCTGAGAATGATGTGAGAGAGTCATGAATATCCGAATGCTGATAGATGGAAGGCCTCAAACTGTGATTTGCTATAGTCACTTTTACTTCCCTTGTAGACTACATTGTGATGGTAGATCACCGTGGGAGATGACACTCTATCTTGCACTTCGGTCGGTCTCGTCTACATCGACTCTCTATGAACTCCCGAAATAAAAGAATGGGTGGCTCTGGAATCCCACGATATGACATCGATGATCAAGCCGAAATGGTACACAGCGACCACGTGCGGGGTATGTCGGCGCTCTGCGGGTTACCATATATACTCGCGGCGACTTTGAGGTGCACATCCACCGGTGCTGCGGAGGGGTCTCTTAGGTTGTCCTGCAAGGGGTATGCACTCTACTGCTCCGCTACTAGCCACACACACACCGTACCTTGTGGAGTCCTCAGTGCGGGGGCTCCACATCGGGTCCACGAGCTCATGAGTACGCCTTTGGTACGTAGATATGGCCTCTGACGGACTCGATGTCACTGCACTTGGACAGTCCCTTATGTAAAATAGCCCACATCTGGCCCTTGTCCCCGAAACACCAGTCCGCCTGAGAGGCGCTCGCCGGAATGTGATCGACGCATCTACGCATTGGTGGCTCCTCGACTTCTGGCGGCTCTGGACCTGGCGATGGCCGTGAGAACTCGGCCTTTGGGGTCTTTGACTGCGCTGCGAACTCTGGTGACCATCTTTGTGGCCGACCACTCTTGAAGCATCTTCTTGGCCTCTCCACGGTGACTACCGATCCGGCTCCTCTTACGGCCCGGGTGTGATTTTGACTTGAGAGGCGGTACGTACACTACGCTACTACAGTGTTTTGCCTCCACCAAGCTACCCATATACGGTATGTGATGGATCATCACATTGTCTTTAGCAGCGGGGTTAAAGACACACCGTAAATCTATTGATCTTCTCTTGTTTCATTCTCACCTTTGAAGAGGAACTGGCGAATCAACTCGGCTTCTTTTCGTACTACGGGAGCGAGGAGTCCCCCCCCTTGCTCCAATCTATAAAACTCTTGACTTTGGCATCTTTGCAAACTTTTAGGAAAAAATCTCTGTAATTCTCTCTTGAACTGCCCATATGACACCCTCACGGGTGTGTTCTCTGATAGCGCTTCCACCAGTCCTTGGCACAATCTTTAAGTAGGAAGGCGGGAATAGAGACCCTTTGCTCCTCGGTACACCCGAAGTCATCACGAAAAGATCTCTCTCTTCGTTTGCCTGCATCCGAGATAAACGCTCTCTACGGGTCTGTACCATCATATGGCTTCACACACACTTTGTTTCACGAGGCGCCTTCAGTCGATATCCCAGACTCGCCGTTGGCGTTGTGCTGTCCCATTGCCATCTGACCATCACGCCTGGAATAGGTCTGGGGTAGGCTGCGAGTCGTCTTGGCCTTGATGGGTGGGTGTGCGAACTCTACGGCATGTTGACAGGGCTTCGTCGACTGCTCCTGGCGGGTGTGGGTGCTTACGCGGCCCCACTGTCGCGTCCTCGGACAACCTCGATGCTGCATAGCTAAATGTGTGCTAATCCTGTATCTATATAGACAACAAATGATTATTTCCCGAGTTCAGCCACTAACCATTATAATCGGCAAGATAATTCCATGCAATATGTAACTCCGCGATTTAATGCATATTCATAATATGTTGAATTCAAAGTACTATAACTTATATGCTTTAGCTTATCTGTCAGTAAAAACATAACTCTTGAAATTTGAAGAATGATGTGTACATAGAAATGACTTCATGCCTTAAGCATAACTAGCACACAATTTGGGCGAAATAGCTCAAACTTTTCTCTTAAAACTTTCTTTCAGCGAGCGAACCTGCTCTGATACCAGCAGTGAGACCCTTCCTAATGGCGAGAATTTCTTGTGACTCGCGGTAACCTCCCGGCCGAGCTAAATTCGTGACAAGTTACCATGAAGCTAAGCGTTAAAAGCCCACTTCGCGCCTTTAAAAGTGGGTTATAAAATTTTTTCACTTTTCTATCAAAATCACGCGCTTTAGATTTAATCCGTGACATACTTGCATTGCAAGGTGAATTGACTTAGAAATACAAAATCACTTGTAAAATATATAAACTTCCAACATTTTTTCCAAATCCGACTACAATCATAAAGGACCTATGGTCCTCATAGAATATAAGATAAGTATTAATCGAAAAGCTAAATTTCATTGCAACCTGTTTCTCTCAAAACCATGCATGCATATTTCTGAATAATTACAAATATACAAATTCAAAATCTAAATATCACGTTGTTCAAGTACATATCCATCATACATAAAGTTTTACATCATGAGTCATAAATAGCCACCTATATAGACAACAAAATGATTATGCCCTTTTAAGTCGCGATAACACACGGTAGAATATAAATGGCTACAAAATGAACAAACAAGTGTCTGGCGAAGATATATATATCATAAGCGTAACATGACAATTTATCATTTGTTTTATAATTTATCAAAACTTCTGTATATCCTTTAATTATTTTGCGACCATCACGGTGATTTAAAACTAGCGTAACGTGAAGCTTACTAGAATCACTTCAACCACTACGATTACGAATTTCTTGCGTCGCACGTAGAGGTATTAAAACATCAGCGAGCAACTACGATCTGCGGAATTTATTGCATCTTAATTGTAGTGCTAAAACTGGAGCAACTTCTGGCCGGAATTCTTGCATCGTCCGCGTGGTGCCAACTATACAAATGGTCAGCTACGTGCGGAATTATGCGCATCGCGGCGTAGCGCTTATACTTTCTATAGCTGACGTCTCTGACGGAATTTTTACTGCGTCGTCGCGCGGTGCTAAATTTATTTATTTATTTATTTTGTGGTGACTATGGGCCAATTTCTGCGTCGTCATAACGCTAAATCTCATTATATCTTAAGGAATATACATGGGTTTTAAAACTACATTTACTTAGTGTCAAAAGCACAAATCTAACTTGTTTTGAAACTTCTAAAACTCTCTTTTCAAATATTTTCCTTTTTTTTTATTACTTAACTACCATGTTCATTACCAGCATCAACCAATTACATGAAATTGGAAAGGATCTTAAGTGGCGAACCACTTACCTTGAATCCGCGTCACTCCCCGTCAAGCGTCTCTACAAGGTTCGTGGACGTCGCTCCCGTGCCTACTCGTGGACGTCGCTCCCGTGCCTTTGTCAAGAAAACCACAACTACACATTAATCATAACTTCCATATAATCCACCATATACACTCATTCCTATATTCTTATTCTCTAGGAATCTATTTTACTTAGGAATTGGAATCAATCTCATCGGATCATCCCAACTTAAGTTATGACATTTTCATGCCAACTAGTCAAATTACCGATTACACTAGGGACAGTTTGTATTACTCATTTTTACGGGGTCTTAACTTCATATTTGACACTATCTCTTTATACTATTTTAAATCTAAGGTGCTAAGGGTTCTTCTCAAATTGGAATCACCCAATTCGGAGCACCGAAGCTCAAGTTACGATCAAGCTCTTGGGGCCTCTATGTCCAAAGCTGGAACCAGAATTTAGTTTGCACATGGCCCCACTTTGAGTGAATTTTTAGGCCACTTAGAGACAGAATTTGACACTACCTATTCTTTATGTTTGGTTCTCCTTGAAATCTATTTTACGTAGCCACTTGAATCACTCCAAATCCGGATAGAAATGAGAGATTATGGCCAAAATACGGCGGTGGCGGGAAGCGAGGCAGGGTGTCTGGGGTACACCCTTAAAAAGTGTCTTAGGTACACTTTTTTGCTTAAGTGGAGATGTGCCGGTACACTACTGTTCATGTGCAGTACACCTTCAGTGCCCAATTTTGCTTCTTTGCCACTTTTGCTACCAATTCACTTCATATAACTTCTATAATGCATAACACCTCCGAGAAACATCATAAAATCATCAAGAAACAACTCCCGCAACACTTGAATTGGTCTTTATGGAATATGACGCCGAAACACAGGTGAAAAAATCAAGAACTCATCCTAGGTCACAATTCTTTTAAAACCACATAATTTTGATGATTCCATGCTTTACACTAGTGGGGAAAACTCTCATAATCCCAACAAACACTTAGGGTTTGAGTGATCTCTTCAAAACCACAGACCGAGGGCAATAATTCTCCATGGGAATCAATACCAAAACCTTAAACATCAAAATAGTCATGATTACATACCTGAATTTTTATCTTTTCTCCTCTTCCTTCTCCTCTTCTTCTTCTTTGATCTCTTCTTGGCTCTCTCCTCTTCTCAAGCAGTGAACCCTAGCATATGAGAACAAAAATGAATTTGGCTTTTGTCACCATTGGCTATTATACTCCCATATTCCTCATTTACAATTAAGTCTCAAACATTTTAAATTTTGAAATGCCACTTGTTTAATTTCCACTATATTTATCTCTACTTTGATTCTCATTTCCATATCCTTTTTGCTAAATGACAATTGTACCCTTCTTTTAATACCATAGTTCCGGTTTTACCAATTTATCATTTCTTACTTTAGTCTCCAAAATACTACGATATGACACTTGGTATTCTTTTACACCCCTACAGTATCATGTATTGTACATTCTCTCTGGACGGGTTGTTACAAAAAGTCCTCCATAGTATTAGGCCTCTGAGTTCTCTCCGCGTCTTCTTATTTTTTTGGAATAACCTGCAATCTTTTTCTTTAATTTGCCATGGTTCTGGATTCTACAATTGTGATTTCCTCAAATTCTGCAGTGTTCTCTCAATTTCAGTATCTAGAGGCAACATATCTGTTTCTGGTTTTCTATGTATTTAAAATCTTCCTGAATTAGAAACACACTAAGATTAAATGAATTATGTGGGATACAGTTATATCCATTAAGCTCATAGAAAAATGTTAGTGGCTTCTTTAGCTACTGCTATTAAAACTGGTTTTGTGATTTTCTGAAAAATAATATAAAAAAGAAAAATGTTCAAATTAGTAAATCCCTTTTTGGTTAGAATATTGATCTTTAAATTTATCATTTCTATCCATGGCCAACGACGCCAGAAACATGTTAAGACCAAATGATATATAAAAAATTATGACACTGCTACCAAAGGACTATTACATAATCCCTGACAACAGCGCCAAAAACTTGTTAAGACCAAATGATATATACAAATTTATGACACCGCTACCAATGGACTATTACCTAATCCCCGAAAATGACACCAAAAACTTGTTAAGACCCAACTATATGATGTGTTTAGTGTATGCCAATCTTCTGGTACTGCCACACAAGAACTTTTCAATCCATGGTAACAATGCCAAAAACTTGTGAAGACCATTTCTCATGTGTATGAAAAGATGGAATTGTTCTTTGGTTTGAAAATGACTCATTTAAAATTTGTGTTTGTGGTCTCGATCCTTTATAAGTGCACATATGCATTACAAGTAATAAAAGTGGATATTTAAAAGTCTAGATATTGTTCCCACGAGGAAGATGATAAATCAAAAGACTAGCTACTGATTACTTTCGAAGATCATTACTATTTGAACTCCGCTGATATGATGATAAGAGAACTAAAATGTAGTCCTAGACTGAAATCTTAAATGTACAAAAGTAAAGTTTAATAAAATTTGGGTTGAGGATTCGCTAAGTAAGGCAAGCGGACATGGATCGGTGTAATAATCAATTTGCGTGATTGGAGTTCATGGCTCAACCATCGATTGAAGCCGGAGTTTATCAAGATGTGAGGTAGTATGGTTGGATTTCACTCCCTCAACCATACTTTTTCACTGATTAAAGGTTCATATTCATTTCTGAGACATGATTCTAATAGAAGTTGCCTTAATATATAACCCTCTTTCTAAGATTTAAGTATTTTCGATTTCCCGATGCACTTCATCGTAGATCTTAGGACTAAAATTCTTGCCCCCATAGACAGGGATCGTGCGAGCCTTCTCCAATTTGATTGACACCTCATCCCCTACACTTTTGATGAAATTTCCATCTCCTTGATTAGATCTTTGCTAACACGGGATCAGAATCAATTCGTCAGAAAGAGGAAGGAGCTACAGATTCTAGCAGGATACTTCGTTGACCATCCTCTAATTATAAGTAGGTGATCTATCTGAGTAATCTTTCAAAGTTCATTAGTTCCATAGTATTAGTCTACCATACACATAAGGAACTACTCTACACTCTCAGGATTCTCCATCTCTGTGTCACTCGGAAGGCCTCTTGGAAATCAGAGTGAGATACAGTACTGCTGCATCAAATTTTCTCAGTACTAATGCGAGAACAAATAAATTTATAAACAATACGATCAAATAAATTCAAGAATTCTAATTAAAGCTTTCTTCCACCTTATGCAGCAAATGACTATCATCGATGACCCATTTTAAATTAATTTCGACTTTCAGCGGTTTACTCTTATTAGTGACTAGCGGTCGAAAAATTCAACGAACTACGTAAGCAATTGAAATAAATGAACTCTAGAAACTTTCCAGTATCCATTTAAATCAAACAATAAATGAAAAGAAGAATTTATAAAGAAATACCAGCTCGAAGCTGCACTTCAGTATAATACTCAAATTTATAAAATTAAAGGAAAGCTAACAAAATAAAACTATACTAAGCTAAATCTACCAAAATGGAAAAATAAATATATAAAAATGTACAAGAGTCTTCAACCACCCATAAATCCTGTAGCTATCGAAAGCCACGCACATTGCCCTAGAAGCGTGTATTTATGGAAAAAACTTTCGATGTTGGGCCTCGCTGATAATTGCGTTGTAGGTCGGTACTGCTAGTGGTCTATTTGTAGAAGTGACATATAAAGTGCAATAAGTGACAAAGCTTTTCGGTCTTTACCCTTTACGCCTTTGTAAGTAGCTTCTTGTATTCTTTCGCGACTTATTCTCTGGGCTTGCTCTTTGATTGTGTCGCAACATACTTTGATAATGTGGCGACATAAATGGTATTCAACAGTTTTGTTCTTGTCGCAACAGGAATGCCTTGTGTCATGACACCAAATCTGTTCGCACCCAGCTTCTCATGCCCTTGTTATTCTGGAGTTTGTCATGACTTAATTTTCCTTGTCGCGATAAACAATTGCTTTTCAACTTTGGCAACTACGCCAGCGGCCAGTTTCTTTAGAATCCTTAACAATTTTGTCATGGCGAAACTTTTTGAGTCGCGATAGACTTTTCTTCTTTGATTCTTATTAAACTGGCGGTGTTTGTCGCGACATAGAATTATATGTTGCGACACAATTGCCTTGGCCATTCTCAAGTCTTCTTCAATTTCTATCGCGACCTTCTTTTCTCTGTCGTGACAGAATTTTATCATTTCTTAGCTTTTATTGTTGCGACATAAAACTTCTTTGTTGCGACATTGGTTTTGCCTTTAACTCTTGATTATGTCGCAACAATAATTTCTTTGTCGCCATTCTTCTTGTGTTGCTCTTCAGCTTCTTGTCGCAATAAGGAATTCACCTCCTCAATGTTTTGTTTGTCGCGACAAAAATAATCTTTGTCGTGATAGAGATTGTGTTGCTCTTGGTTATGAATTATGATTGCTATGTCGTGACAGGATTTTCTTTGTTGCGACAACAATTCTTTCTTGAGTTGGCTTAATGTTGAGAACTCTATCGCAACATAAAAACACTTGTCTCAGTTGACTTGTGTTGTAATATGAGCAATTTTTGTCGCGACATAATTGTCTTTTGTCATGATAGAGTGCATCTTTCAGCCTTAAACTTTTTATGTTGCGACAAAAATTATATTGTCGTGACACAACTTCTTTTCACTTTGTTTTAATCTGTGTCACGACAGAGTAAAGGATTGTTGCGACAGTTTCCTCCATAATTTTCTTCAACAATGTCGCGACATAAAATTTCTTTATCGCGACACAATTTCTCCTTCAGCATTTGAATTATGTTTGAGCTTTGCTGTGACATTTAGTTGCTGGCTGTGACATAGTTCCTTTGGCCAGCTTGAATTTTGTGTTGCGACATACAAAAATTATGTCGCGACACAAACTGCTGCATTTTCCACCTTTTTTCTTCTTTTATGCTTGTTTTCTCTCTTTTTTCAATTAACACTTGCAAAACAAAAAAGTTGGTGAATATTCCATAATTGGTCATACAAATAGATTTAAAATTGTTAAAAACATGCTGAAAAATGGATTAAAAAACGATGAGTTTAAGACTCACCAGTCATGAAGAAAGATGTTGGGTTTAAGTGGGGAGAAGAGTAAGAGAAAGCATTCCAATTGATCAAGGAAAAACTAACTCATGCGCTTTTACTTGTTTTACCTAACTTTGCAAAAACTTTTGAGGTTGAATGTGATGTTTCAGGTTTAGGTATTGGCGCAGTTCTTATGCAAGAAGAACAACCCATTGCATATTTTAGCAAAAAGCTAAGCGGGGTAGCCCTGAAATACCCTACTTATGACAAAGAGTTGTATGCATTGGTTTGGGGCCTTGGAAACTTGGCAACATTATCTTTGGCCTAAGGAATTTGTGATTCACACCGACCACGAGTCGTTGAAGCATTTGAAGGGTCAACACAAGTTGAATAAGAGACATGCACGATGTTTGGAGTTCATAGAAACATTTCCATATGTCATCCGCTCTGAAACAAAGGTAAGGAAAACATAATTCTTGATGCACTACGGTATGTATCTCTACTCTTAATGCTAAATTGCTTAGTTTTGAACACATTAAAGAATTGTATCATTTGGACTAAGATTTTAGTGAAGAATATGCTTGTTGTGAAAAGGCAGCCCATGACAAGTTCTTTAGGCATGATGGGTTCTTGTTTCGAGAGAGACAAATAAAAGTTATCGTTCTAATTGTTCCATTCGAGTTGTTAGTAAGGGAATCTCGTGGTGGAGGATTGATGAAACACATTTGGGGGTAGCCAAGACTTTGGGGTTTGCGAGAACACTTTTATTGGCCTCCCACGTGAAGCGGGATATTGAGAGGAATTTGTGGGTGTGTCATGTAGAGCGAAGCCCTAAATCCGAGTGCGACCCGTGAGCCAACTTTACACACCACTTCCTATTCCTAGTGAACCTTGGATTGATATTTCAATGGACTTTGAGTTAGGTTTGCCTAGGACTAGACGTGGCAAGGATTCTATTTTTATGGTTGTGGATAGGTTTTCAAAGATATCTCATTTTATCTCATGCCATAAAATGGATGATGCGTCTCATGTTGCTAATATGTTCTTTATGGAGGTTGTGAGATTTGTTGGAAATAAAATCAAAACGCAGCGGAATTAGGTTTTAAAATTTTTCCAGAAAATCTTATTTTCGCAGGAACCCATGCAAACACATATTAATATCAAAAGGTGAAGATCGGATCTATACACCGTCTTTGTTATAGGAGATTTGTTGGTAGTAGGGTTGAAAGCGACTCCTGCACCCGGGGTCTTCAATTCCGCCCTCCTTACTTGAGGTGTGTGGGCTGCTTGATTGAGACCCAGAACAATACACTCAGTTTTTTGCCTAGATCTACCTTGCGCCCACTCGACACATGAAGCGAGGGGATCTCTGAAAGGAAGAGACTCTCTAGGAGACCGGGGTTTGGAAAAACCTCCTTTTTTTCTTTTTTTCTTTTTTGTTTCTCTTCTCTCGAACTGACCACCACGGAAATATATCTCTCTTTCGGGTTTTTATAGGCGTTTTAAATCCTTATCGGATAAAACGAATTAATTATATTTAATATTCTTAAATTCAAATCCTTATCAGATAAGGAAATGAATTAATAATATTTAAAATTTAATTCAAATCCTTATCGAGATAAGGAGCTTGAATTAATTATATAATAACAATTCAAATATTATTACCCTTTACCAGGTGTTCCTTATTATTGAGCAAGCGAATTAAATTCGAATTTAAATAACAACTAATTGTTATTTGTAATTTAAAAATAATCTCATCATTTTAAATTTACTCACGAGAGATTACAATTATTCCAAATCATGAATGGGTTCATTGTAGTAATATAGGAGGTGGGGTGGGACCCATGGACTGTAATTTCAAGCTCGATAAATTGATAATTAATTAAACTCTTTAATCGATTATTTTAATTTATTAATTCGAGTTATTCCACTAAAAACTTGAGAATTGAACTCTTGTCCTTCTGATATCGATTTTACTTGGAAATTTAAATTATTATTGATTTAAATCATTACATGCGGTTCTATCCTCGAAATTGGTTCATAACTAGAGTCGGGTGAAATTACCGTTATGCCCCTCTAATTATATCTTGATCCTTAAGTTCCATTAATCCACTAGTGAACAGTTAATTTATAAACTTGTTATAAATTAGAGCGCTCTTGTTCGATTAAGGCAGCAACAGAAGAGCCATTGTCCCGAAGCTTGGCGGAAAGGTTGAATTCCATGTCCATAGTTCACATTCCCAGCTACATACATCAATGGGCCTCCAAGACACAAGTATTGGGCCCATTTCATGAGACTTTAACCCGCGACTCAAGGCCAGTTGACATAAGCAGGAGTCTATGACTACTTAGGATTGGGGCGATGCACGCCATGATCATCTAGCGGCTTTGTTTGAATTCTTGAGACAAACGGTATTTAAAGAATTCGAAAGCGCGCCTTGGTCTATACATATAATCTTATTATATATGGAGCCTCCACTAATCAGCCACATTAGTGACTCGGATTAAGGTCACTTCATTCTCAATGATAGCGGACCGCCCTAGTAATATTTAATTTGAAGATCCCCAAACTTCAATTAATTTATTACGGACAATATGATTTATAATCCATAACCTCTATCCTCTCGTGTATAGCGTTATACTGCGAGGTTATGGTTGATAATAATCACGGGATTTTGACGTTTCATTCATACATTATGCCTGCAATAGCTAAATGTAATAAATCTGACACTTTTATTAATTTCATAAAACATAAATTCAAATTCATGCTTTACGGGCACTATCACTAACGATCTCCCACTTGCTCACAAAGCATGTGAGACATGTCTTACAAACCCATCCCGGATAAGTGACCCTCGAGAAGCGATTTTGCGGGTAACGTGCAGTGAGCAGTCCCTTGAGGTTGTCTTCAGATGCGCATCTTCATAACGACCACGTCGCGGTGCCACGATCTCTCTAATCGGATGATACTTCCTCTATATGTTTCCCTCTCTTGTGACTCCTTGGTTCTTTGGGTTTGCCACGGCTCCTTTGTTGTCTGATGAAATTACTATGGGTTTTATCGTATTTGGAATAACTTCCGGAATATCAATGAACTTCTTGAGCCATGCAGCTTCTTCATTCCTGGTAAGCTATATATTCGACTTCCATGGTAGAATCTGCGTCTTTGGATTGTTTGACACTTCTCCATACCACCGACTCTACCACGAGTGAATCTGACCTAGATATTAAAACTTTCGTGTCGCTTGTCGACATGGAGTCAGACTTAGTATATCCATTGGGATTCAGGTCAGCATCTGAATAAATCAACATATAGTTTCGTTCTCTAGGTACTTGAGAATGTGCTTTCTGCAATCTAGTGCGCCAACCCGAGGTTGGATTAGTAACGGTGACAATTCCTCGCATAGCGGATGTACGGGTCTTGTACATAGCATGTCATACATGAAATTTACACACTTTGTTGGGCATAAGGGGCAGATCATGTTTTTCTTAACACGAGGTGTCGTGGGACCTTTGCTCATGGGGACAATTCCATGGTCGGTAGTTGACCCTTCTTAGAGTGCACGCCAGCAGGAGCTAGCACCTTATCGATATAAGATGCTTGAGACAATGCGAAATACGTGCTTTGCGATCCCTTATGATTTGGATCCCAGTACATAACTTCGCTTGTCAAAATCTTCAGTTGAAACTTTTCGACCGTTTCTTTAAGTCGAGAAAATAATCTATATCATTCCCAATGGTAGAGGATATCATCTACGATACAACACCAAAAAAGACTACTTTGGTTTCCTTGATGTACTTGTAGACCTGAGGTTCATTAACATTTTCTTTCAGCGAAAGTTTTATCGTCTCATCGAGCCTTAGATTCGAGACCTTGAAGCTTGCTTAAGCCCATAAATGGACCTCGCGACTTGCGAGACTTTACGCTCTTGGCCTTCAACTATGGAAACCCTGCAGTTTGCATCATATAAATAACCATCAAGATAACCATTCAAAAGGCGTGTGGCGTCCATTTTCCATATCTCATGTCGAGGAAGCGTGACGATGAAAGGAAAAGGATGCGAATGGATTTAAGCATAGCTCTTGGGGAGAAAGTCTCTTCATATTCGACTCCTCCTTTTGTGTATAGCCTTTGGCTACTAATGGGTGCTGAAAGTCTCCACTTTCCCGTCACACCTCTCTTTTATTATAGATCCATTTTTGCTTGATGGGCTGGCGGCTTCGGGAAGATCTACGAGTTCCCGGACAGGAATGGAATACATAGATTCCATTTCTTGTTCCATCATTAGCCATTTGTCCTTATCGAGGATCATCCGTCGCATGCTTGTATGACAATGGATCGTCATCACTAGTGTCGGTTACAACAACATTTGCTTCACGCAGGCCCTGTGTGTGAATTGGTTGTTCAAAACCCTCATTTGTCAGGTCTGATGACATCTGTATGGGATCGTAGTCACTTTGTTCGTTCCCGTTAACGGTTCTGCGATGGTGGTCACGTCGTCAGTTAGCAATTCCTCTAGTACAACCACTGCCAGGGGTTTGAAGTTTTCTATGTAGTCATTTTTCAAGAAAGGTAGCATTCGTCGTCTGAATACTTTCTTATCTTGAGAATTTGTCAGAAACGAGCCTCCCCTCGTGCCTTTAGGGTAACAAGCAGACATGCCTGTTCGCGGTTCTAGCTTCCAGTCTTTCGCTTCGGCATGTGTCTTTGTACCCTCATATACGGATATAGCGTGGCGGGTTCACGACCACTCCCGCTAACTCTAAGGGTGTGTGTTGGATAGACTTAGAGGGAACTAAATTCAAAATGTAGACTGCAGTTTGCAGTGCATATCCCCAGAATGATAGTGGCAATGAGGAGTAGCTCATCATAGGCCTAACCATGTCAAGCATTGTTCGATTTCTTCTTTACGCCCACGCCGTTACGTTGTGGCGTTCAGTGTTGTGGTAGGATGCAATGCCATGCTGATTAGGTGATCAGCGAACTGCGCTATGAATTCACCTCCTCAATCCGTCGAGAAGGCCTGATAATGATTTACTGTTTGTCTTTCGGCTTCCGCTAGGAATTCTTTAAACTTTCCAAAGTTTCCTCCATTTCCTTTTGCATTAGGTAAACATACTGCGTGCACCTAGAATGATGGAAATCGATAAGAGTGACGAAGTATTAAGTAACCTTACAACGGACATTCGGAGATTCATGAGACATCTGAATGTACAAGACCGAGTAATTTCCTTTGCTCACAAAAAAGCCCTTTGCTGAGAAAGATCTCTTGTCATTTTGCCTTCCAGACAGGATTCACAGACTAGAAGATTGCCAACTTTTAGCTCTTTTAAAGGACCATCCTTTACCAGTGTGTTAATCGTATCCAGGCTTATATGTCCTAACCTCAGGTGCCATAGGTACGTGTCATCATTATCAAGAATCTTTTTTTTTCTTAGGCTTAGGATGTTATACTCTAAATAGTTCAGTGTTAAGGAGCGTTCGTTTGTTTGGCCTTAAAATGTAAAGCCCATATTCATTATTTGCATGACAAATGTTTAAACCATTTCTGGAAATAACAATCTGATTATTATAAAATGAAATAGTAAACAAATGTTCATACAACTTAGAAACTGAAATCAAATTTCTCCTGAATCGAGGAATCTGATAAGCATTGTTCAAAAGCGAAGAAATTTATTCCTAATTAACGAAACGACTCCCAGCACACTTGCGACACGTCGGCCCCATTTAGACACCATCGAGCACTCCCCATCAGTAAGCTCCTGGAAGAACTAAGCATCTTCAAGAAAAGAACAAAATATGGTTAGTGGATACTGAGATCCAATTATCCGAGGATTGACTATCCTTCCACTAAATTGGCTTCTAAAACCCGATAAATCAAATTTACCTTTCTTTTTCTCCTTGATTCGGAGAAGATACTTGTGCGATTTCTCTTCTAATGCCCATCGACTCCACAGTTGAAACATTTTCCTTTGGGTTTCTTTTCTTCGGAGCCCTTCTTCTTATCGCTTGCTTTGGGCGACACTTCTTCTTTTGGTCTTCTGCGAAGGCACCCTTGTTGTTTTCCTCTTCTTCTTATTGTTAGAAGAGGATGAGGCCTTGGTTTTAGCAACATTTGCTTCAGCCTTTTGAGTCCTTGTCTTGAGATGGCCTCGAGAAGGTTTGCAATTCATTCGGCGTGGTTACATTGTAGTCCCGACTTGTTATCTTATAATTCTTTGGTGAATTGAAGAAATCGAGAGATGAGTGAATCCAGTATTATACTCACTTGGGTGCGCTCATCTAATATGGCCCCATGCAGCTGCCTCATTTATATGATTAGCCGTATTGAACATGGTCGCGAGCAGATACCTTTACAAATAACCGGCGTTCATGTACTTTCTAGTAGCTTCATGGCCTTGTTGTTGGATGTTTCGATGTTTTATGTTTTGGAGAATCCATAATCTCAATGGCGAGTTTCCATCCTCTCATGTTTTTAGCCTAAACACGTCACGACTGTCTGTCTATATGGTTCTCGTACACTACGGCGGCATTGGTACAGCGCCAGGTTCTGAGGACATTCCTCGGTGAGAACAAATCTATTGTTCTCATGAACCCATTCTGATATTAACATTACTTTTCCACTTTACAAAATTATACGCGGTTAGGATTCGTGCGATAAAGCGATTATGGGGTTTGAGCGGACATTATTGCTGAAATTAATTAAATAAAGCGTATTTATTATAAGCGGCGAAAAACATCAAATATATTTTGGAATAGTAAGCGTGATGCGTGAATGCATAGAAATTAAAACACATAAAACAAAAATACTAATCCAGGTAGGGTTAACCTACGAATTAATATGCCATCGTAGGGTAGGTCATACTAATTATAAATTAAATTTGAGACTATCTTAAATTAATAAATGAGACTCAAAATATCTCACATTTTCCCTCATTTATTAACTACCTTTATTTCGGTCAAGATACAATTAACCATTTAATTGTATCTTCTTAAGTGTGACCCATTGTTTCAGGTTCTAACAACTTAACCCAAGATTTCAGCGCGTAGGAGTAGGTCAATCTTGAATACCATCAAACCCTATCGCGAAAAGGAAGTGCAGCGATGATGTTAGCCTAGGTGGACTGCTCAGGAGGGACGTAATCAAGGCGTCACTAGGCGCCACCTAAAACCTCACGGTGTTGGACTAATGATGGAGGCAAGTAGGGCACATTGTCACATGCCGCTTCTCCCGCTCAATATTTTAACATGTTTTCTAGTTATAAAACATCATATGTTTATAATCCTAACAAATTATTATATCTATATAATTAATTACTAGGTTATAAGAATCCTAATTCTATTAAATGAAAAACAGGCGTATAGAGTTCAATCTAATTGGACCTAGGTTTTATTAGTTAAAAACTAATCCAATCTCTAGTGGGCCTAACCGAGTTTAGGTAAACCTAGCTCTATAGTGCAAAAAGAACCTAATTAACTAACTTTAAGTCCAAACATATTTGGGCCCTGTGTATTACCATCTTTTTTAACTTAAAATCAATCATTTTATTAAAATTGGATAATCTAGGTTAAACGGGCTAACTATTAACCATAGCCAAATTAAATTAAATTGGAAATTACCAAGTTTAACTATTAAACTATATCCATTATTTAATTTATCCATTATTTAATTTATTATTCAGCGGCAAATAAACAAACATTCCTAGTAGAACATGTTTCTAAAGGATGGTATGCATGATACAATATGGTGGGCATTCATGTATGACATGTTATATGCATGGGCATGTTATTCGAATTGCATCTCATACATTTGATAACATAAAGTAAATAAATAAATAAAAGCGGGCCGGGTGTTTTGGGTATTTCTAATAATTACAACCTTTGAAAAATAATGGAAAAAATATTTAAATTACATAATGGGCTTCTTGCAATTACATAATTCCCAAAGCTGCTCCATCTTCATGTCCAAGCCCGTTGTGTAATTTCCGGAATACAAAAAAAAAAATTACAAAAAATCCTATGCCATTAATGGCTTACACACAAAGATCTAGGGAAAATCAGCCTAACGAAAACTGCCATATAATTAACGACCCTCATCCCTCATACACAAACACGGAAATAATCACATTAAAATATGCAAGAATGCCCACTCATGCATGAATCAAAACAATTTTCTTAAACACAATAAAAATATATTAATATGCATTTACATGGACGGTCCTGATACCAATTGTTGGAAATAAAATCAAAAGCATGACGAATTAGGTTTTAAAAAATTTTCAGAAAATCTGTTACCGCGGGAACCCATGCAAACACATATTAATATCAAAGGTGAAGATCGGATCTATACATTCTGCTTGTATAGGAGATTTGTTGGCTAGTAGGGTTGAAACAACTCCTGCGCTAGGGTCTTCAATTAGCCCTCCTTACTTGAGGTGTGTTGGCACGCGATTCGGACCAGGGCAATACACTCTGGTTTTTCGCACAGATCTGCATGCGTGCTCGACACATGAGACGAGGATCTCGAAGGAAGAGACTCTCTAGGAGACTAGGGTTTGGAAAAAACCTCCTTTTTTTTTTTTTTTTCTTTTTCTTTTTGTTTCTCTTCTCTCAAAGACGACAACCACGGAAATATATCTCTACTCGGGTTTTTATAGACGTTTCAAATCCTTATCAGATAAGGAAACGAATTAATTATATTTAATATTCTTAAATTCAAATCCTTATCGAGATAAGAAATGAATAATAATATTTAAAATTTAATTCAAATCCTTATCGAGATAAGAAGCAATTAATTATATAATAACAATTCAAATATTATTACCCTTCTGGATTATTTCCTTATTCAATGAGCAAGCGAATTAAATTAAATTTAAATAACAACTAATTGTTATTTGTAATTTAAAATAATCTCATCATTTTTAAATTATACGAGAGTACAATTATTCCAAATCATGAATCGTTCATTGTAGTAATATAAGAAGTGGATGGGACCCATGGACTGTAATTTCAAGCTCCAGTAAATTCAATAATTAATTAAACTCTTTAATCAATTATTTTTAATTTATTAATTCGAGTTATTCAGCTAAAAACTTGAAATTGAACTCTTGTCACTTCTGTGTCGATTTTACTTGGAAATTTAGGTGTCCATTGATTTAATCGTACATGCCGATTATCCTCAGTGGTTCATAGCCCCAGAGTCGGGTGAAATTGCAATTTATGCCCCTCTAATTATATCTTGATCCTTAAGTTCCATTAATCAGCGAGTGAGCGGTTAATTTATAAACTTGTTATAAATTAGGCGCTCAAGCGTTGAGTTCGAACCAACACTTAAGGAACCAATTGTCCGACTTCCATAGGAAGGTTGGATTCCGTGTCCGTAGTTCGCATTCCCGCATTGCGCCCTCAATGGGCCTCTAAGACACAAGTATTGGGCCCGTTTCATAGCGAGCTTTAACCCGTGACTCAAGGCCAGTTGACATATAAGCGAGTCTATGACTACTGAGGATTGAGGCGATCTACGCATATGATCATCTAATGACCTTGTTTGAATTCTTGAGACAAAGCCGTATTTAAAAAAATTAGCTAGCATGTAGTCCTTGATTAGTGCCCACGAAAAGAAGTGCTATTTTGAACCACACATTTAATAGGTTTTGAGCTCTTTTTGTGTACTAGTGTTATAATTAAGCCAATTGACATGTTGGTCCCTATTGCATACGATTGCATCAAATTTGTTTTGTAGTTTTTGCAGGAATTGGAAGCCAAATTATCGTGTCAATCCAATCATAACCAAAGTTGGGTTGATTTCCAGCAATTTCATATCGTTTTCTATCAATTTAAGCAAGCTGGGAATGAAGAATATCAAAGCTTGAAGAAATTGAATAGTGTAGTGAATGTAGGGAAGCGATGGAACGTGCGAGAGCAGTGCGAAATTAAGCTCGCGATAATTTTAGCTATGATAGCGGTGGCTATCATAGCGAAGTCTTGTGCATAGCGAAAATTTCAATTTTCTTTAATACTTTTGTATTACTAGCTATGATACTTGAATCACTATGTGCGAAAATTTACGCTTTTGTTTTTATCCAAGCGAGCTTCGTTTTGGTTTTCTCATTTCTACCCTCAGCGTAATTATTCTAGTTTGGTTATTTTGGTATTTCACATGTTTGTAGGCTATATAAGCCATTGTAAAACCTTTGTTGACCTAAGTTTAGTTTTTGGAAGGAGATTTACGAGATTTGTTTTGCTCTCATTTTCTCTCTTCTCTCTCCTCTTTCTCTCACTTTCTTGGTTGCCAAACACCCTCCAAGGATGACAACTTGGAGGATGAGCGGCTAAAACCCTTCCTCCTTGAAGTAGAAGGCTGCTGGGGGTAGGATCTGAAGGCTGCTGGTGGTTCCCCTGTTTTTCATGCAGCAGGTTTTGACATTTTGGTTCCTAAATTTTCAACTCTAGGTTTAAAGCTTTTTGATGTACTTTCTTTGGCCAATACTTGGCAAGCTTTTAGGGTTCAGTGTATTCTTAGCTTTAGATACACTGATATCCATTAGTTGCTCTTTACGAGCCACTAGAGGTAGGTTAAAGGGTTATATTTTCACTGTAAGTGCATCCTCCTTGATCAATACTTGGTAATCTTTTAGGGTTCAGTGGATGCTTATTTTTAGATCCATTGAGATTCATTAGTTGCCCTTTACGAATCATTGTAGGATGGAGTCAGAGATAGATTTTCCCTTTGAAGGAACCATAAATGCTAAATAAATGCTTTCTATCGAAAGGAAAATTATTAGGGTTTAGTTTTTAAAGCTAAAATGAAAGATGGAGTTCGAGATGACATATGTCATCCTCCCAATCTACGAGACATGAACGGGGACCTCTCATTTGCCTTAGGACCTAAAACGTGTGATCAGCAAAGGGTTCTTTTTCTTATTTTTCTTCATTTTATTTTAAGCTTGCAAACCACCAACCCCCTGTTTTTACCCAAACCTGAAAATCCAAACCAAATTCACCATTTTTGACTTCACTTAAATCAATTGTCTGAAAACCCATCTTTGTGTTGAGCCTTGAAGCCATTATCTTGCGGTAGCTTGACTACGGTAGGAGAAAATAGGAAACAAATTTTGTTGATTAGGATCACTGCCGTGACACGAATCGAGTCTGCCTATATAGCATCTTATTATATATAGAGCTCCACTTTAATGTCGCCACATTAGTGACCGGATTAAGGTCACTTCATTCTCGATGATAGCGGACCGCGGTAATATTTAATTTGAGAAAGATCCCCGAGCTACCGGTTAATTTATTACGAGACCCGATATGATTTATAATCCTAACCTTGTCCTCTCGTGTATAAAGCGTATACAGGGTTATCAGTTACCTTTGTAATAAATCTGGGATTTTCTGACGTTTCATTCATACATTATGCACAAAAATAGCTAAATGTAATAAATACGACACTTTTATTAATTTCATAAAACATAAATTCAAATTCATGCTTTACAGGGCACTATCCCTAACAAGATTGCATGGTATGCCTAGGACAATTTTTTCGGATAGAGATGCTAAATTCTTTAGTTGCTTTTGGAAGACCTTATGGTGTAAGTTAGGAACCAAGCTACCGATTTCTACTACTTGTCATCCACAAACCGATGGTTAGACCAAAGTAGTTGGTTACTACCCAAACAGTGCAGTTTTACACTCTTATTACTATAGGTTTTGAGCACTTTTTGTGTAGTAATCAACCTAATTAACCCGGTTGGCATGTTAAGGACCTAGTTATGCTACTGATCATATTTTATGGTGAATTTTGTAGTTTTTACATGGAAGTTATGCCAAGGTTAGAGAGTAAGCTCAATCATAGAAAATTCAAGTTGAAATCAGAGTTGTAGATAAAAAATTGGAAGAAGAGGCCGGTGCGAGAGAAGAAGCAAAGTAACCACAGCAATTTCGCAAGGGTTGTGAATTTCGACCCTTGCGAAATTTCGCAGTGTAACCCCTACGAGTGTTTGCTCTGTTGATTTTTTTGTACTCTTTTTTTTTTATCTCTTCCAAATTTGTCCCTATGTAATAGTGATTCTCTTTTGATATTTTGGTAAATTGTATATGCAGTATGGCATATATGCTAGAGACAAGACCTTATAATCATTCATTCATTGAAATTGGAAAAGCTTCCTGGAGAAGCCTCATGTTTTTTTTTCTCTTTGGATTTTCTTTCATTTTCCTTCACTTTCTCACTAGCCAAACACCCTTTGAGGATGACAACTCAGAGGATGAGTGGCTAAACTCCCACCTTCCTTGAAGTAGAGGGCATTGGGCAGAATGCAGTAGTAGCAGCCGGGGGCTCTCATGTTTTCAACGTAGGTATTCTTTTCCTTTGATGTTCTCTCTTTCAACTTTAGGTTTCAATCCCTCCAATCCACCTTGAATGGTTAGTATATGGTAAGCTTTTACGACTCATTGGATGCTTATTGCTAGATCATGTGATGTTGGTTAGTTACCATTTATGAGCCATTGGAAGGTGATTCAAGTAGGCAGATTTTTAATTGACTGAGAACATTAATGGACATTGAATGCCATTTTCAAAGGATAGATTATTGGTAAGCTTTTATAAGCTAAATCAAAAGCAGGTCGGGGAGGTAACTATAGGTTACTTTCCCTATGTGAGAAAAAAGACCACGAGAACCCCTCATTTACCTTGGAACACGACTGGTCGCCTAACACTTAAAGGGAATTCTTTCTATCTTTTTACATCACTTTGGTTATGATGTCAACTACCAAAACTCCCTCTTTTATAACAACCCAAAATCCAAAAATGAATTCATAGTTCAATCTCCTTGTGAGTCATTTACCGCAGAAGAAAACCTATCTGTGGGCGATCCTGGAACCCTTTGTGCTATAGTAGCTATGCTACGATCTGAGTGTTAGGTTATAAATATTGTTGATTCAGAATATCCTACAGGCTACACATAAGCACTTAGCGAATCAGTAGTGAATAGAACTTTGTCTACTTTGTTGAGAGCTATTATGACGCCCCCCCAGCAGGGGTCCATATCTTTCAGATACCATCGTGACACTCCAAAATCCGAGTGCAGTTGTGACTTGTTAACACAACGGAATATTCATTAATTAGCCTTTTTGTATATTTTTTTTACAAATATACAAATTCTTATAATATTTTACAAGAGTTTGATGTACAACTCCTTTACACCTTTACATGCCAAAATGTATTAAAACTAGACTGTTCTAATCTATTTTACAAAAATACTTCTCAAGGCCACAACTCGGCCTTCTTGGTACTCACGGCCTCAAGGGCCTTGAGTCTTCTCCCATGTACCTAAAAGGGTGGTCACTGCAGCCCGAGGGTGACGAGAAGCCTAGTAGATATATCTCCTGCCAAGGCTACTCCCCACATAAGAGCAACATGCAATGCCAATACATACAATCACACACATTCAAGTGCCTATACTCTATTGTACTTGAATGTCTACATGTCATGAATGCAGTATGCCTCCCATGACTCAAATCCTATGTCTCACTTTGCGCCACTCATACTGCGTATGGCGGAGTGTGAAAAACCGTCGGGCGTCGGAGTCACGACCCGTTTTCCAAAACAAAAGCTTTTTGTTTTGTAATTGAAGACACATTGAATTCCCCCAATGCCTACTTATTTCCTTACCTAATACTGTGTGTTATGCATTTGTGGGCCACGGATTTCCGGGTTCTCATCGTAGGACGCCGCACGCCTATACAACATTTTTTTTCAAGCTTTCACCGACGGTTTCATGTGTAAACCATATACTAGGTTTTTCATTTGAGGGTGTGTATACTGCCCAGCCGCCCATTTACACACCGCATTAGCACTTTCATGCCATGCAACCATGAGCCTCAATTTAGATGTTGTCCCATTTTACTGAGCTTACCATTGAACACCAAACATAGTGTCGATTAACCATGTCTTCACGACATACATCGAACACCAACACAGTATCGATTTACCATGTCCTCACGACATACATCGAACACTAAACACATTGTCGATTTACCATGGTTGAACAACAAACACAGTGTCGACCCTAACCATGCACTCACACCCGACTCAACGTGATGTCCCGTGCATAAATGCAATGCAAATGTCATTGCATACCATTTCGTACCATTTCATGCCTACATATGCGCTTCGTGTCACATGCGACATATCCTATTACTATATGTCGAAGTGTCATGGATAAATTTTATTTAATACATATAATTATTTCCATTTCTATCACACATATATCACATAATTTCACACATTCAACATGTTATTCAATTTACAACAATAACACACATTAGCCATTCCCGGCCATAAATCCGACCATGCTTGGCCTCGAAAATAATCTGGACTTAGTCCAGAAAGTCCAGCTTTTGTCAATACCACACAAAACACCCAACACGCCATTCTCTATTTAGGCCATCGCGGCCCGGCATTTCGGATACAAGCGGTTTTAGCGAGTTAGGAAGCAAAGCGGACCATTCCTCGAAGCGTCCGTGACCGACCCGATGTTCAGCCCGTGGTTTGGCTAATCACTTTATCATATTAAATTACAGACTCAGCGAGCTTTGGTAGAGTCTAGAGCGCCGCGAATGTCGGAGTTCGGACGAGGAATTTATGGTCGTTGAGAAGTGTAGTGGCCAGATTTGCGGGGTGTGCGAATTTAGGCACACCCAGTTCTGTAAATTATGCTTGGGATTTTGCCATCCCAGAACATAGTGTTCGGTCTCGGATAGTCCCGAAACCCAGTAAGCGGTCTTTGGCCCCATCACACAACAACAACTAAACCCCACACATCTTAAATTGGCCACGAGTAGATGAGCGGTGAACTGTGCGGCCATTAGGCATAAAATAGCGGGTATGAAACCTACACTCTCGTAGTGCGGTTAAAGGTCCTTTCCATCGGTTACGCTCCCTGCTGTGACGTTGGTTCCGGTTCCCTTCCTCTTTTCCTTTCTTCCTTTCCGTTTTTCTTTTCTTCTTGTTTCTCTCCTATTATGATTTCCTCTCCTCTCTCCCCACACACACACCTTCCATTTTGGCTTTTTTTTTTCTTTCCTCCTTTTTTTATTTTTTAATTTTTATCCTCCTCCCCATGCAGCCCCCTTTTTTTTGTTTGGCCTTTCCTTTCCATTTTCATATTCGATTGGGGGTGACTCATCCTACGTGTCTTTTTTTTGTTAGTTTGAATCGGCCCCACACGCCTCCCATGCGGCAAGTCGTAAAGTTGCCTTCATGCGGCTTGGCGGTTCTTTACTGGTATATAACCCTTTCGTACCAGGTGCTGCCGTTTTTTGAAAACGTGAAATTAAACAGTCTCGGGTCGACGAAGTCAACAGTTTGTTAGATTTCACGAGATGATTCCAACTGTGCAATCTATTCTTCATCCGAGATCTAGAAGAATCCTGGCTTTTCCTTTGGGACTATTATGGAAAATTACCGTTTTGCCATTTTTTTGAAAAATTTAAATTTAAAATTTTCATGGGTTTTACAGTTATCATTAAAAAGAACATTAAAACATGGGAAGACTGTTTTCCACATGTTGAGTTTCCTTATAATCATACTATACATTCTGCCACTAAATTTTTGCCTTTTGAGATTGTATATGGTTTTAATCCATTAACCCCTTTGGATTTATCTCCCTTACTCATGTTTGAGCATGTTAATTTAGATGGCAAAAAGACAGTTGACTTTGTTAAGTAGATTCATGAGAAGGTAAGACTCAACATTGAGCGAAGGACAGAGTAATATGCCAACAAGCCAACAAAGGGCGACGTCAAGTTGTCTTTGAACCAAGAGATTGGGTTTGGGTGCACATGCGCAAAGAAAGATTTCCTGCACAAAGGCATTCCAATGACAATGCCTATAAGCTAGATTTTACCCGATGAGTATAATGTAAGTGCTACCTTTAATTTCATTGACTTGAGCCCTTTTGATGTAGGTGACGATTTTAGGACAAATCATTTTCAAGAGAAGTGGAATGATAGAGGCATGGCTAAGGAATGGAGTGCGGATCCGCTTGAAATCCCCCTCGGTCTAATGACACGAGCTAGAGCTAAGAGATTCAAAAAAGCCCTTAATGTTTTAATTCGAGATGCCCAAGTGGGAGTAGCTCATGTGTTTAACTCCAAAGAAGAAACAAAGATGATCCACGTCATTAAAAGTAAACCCGAAATTGGACCAAGAACTAGGGCATTTGTTCGCTTGATCCTTGGACTGATTTAGTGTTAATTTGCTGCTGATTTGTTGATGATTTACTACTGATTTGGTCTTGATTTGTTGTTGATTAGTTGCTAATTTGGTCCATATTTGATTACCAAGTCTTGTCCTAAACTATCTAGTTTCCTTTCCTTGTGGACGTTTAGGGTGTGAGTAGCTTAGGAAGATAAGTTAGTTTCCTTTTTTATTTTGATTGAATATTTACTTTCTTTTGTGGCCAAATTTGGTTTTGTTCTTCATATTTTTTTGGGTTTATTTATAGGCGTGCTATCCTTGTTTTCTATAGGTTACAAATTTATAAAATTGAGAGTTAAATTTCTCTTTGGTTCTTGAAAGAATTATTTGAACTTATCAGTTATTCCTTGGCGTTCATCAAGACTTATCAATCGGATCTGAATCATCGATTGTGGCGTCTTCCTATACCAAGGTCCTTGCTTTACTATAAGAAATGGGTCGAGGTCTTCCATCAAGCCAAAGACAAAAGCGGTTCTTCCGAGATTAATTTGATCATGGGTCTCATCACAAGTTGGCGTGGTTTGTATCACTCTCTATTTTCTTTCCTTAGTACTTTTAGGGTTCCAAACATAGCCTTATTTTTTATAAAAAACTCAACAAATAAAAAAAATTAGACAAACATTTATTATTATTATTTTTAATTTTATTTTGGCTTCAATTTAAAATTTTTTTTTTACTGAAATCTATCGATATTTCTTTTAACTCTTTTTGATAAAAAATAATAAATTTATTTAAAAGAATGTCAAAAAAGACACTTTTATATACTTAATTAATATATTTTTATGTCCTTTTGAATGGTAATTATCCATACTTAGCTAATTATGTGAGTTGTTAGTCTCATCCCCTTGTTACTAATGTTTCCTTAGACTTTGGTGTATTTTAAGGTCTTTTTAGGTAACTTTTCAACTCTTTAAAAACATATGAAGAAGCAATGAGATGTCCATGAAGTCTCTTACTTAAGTTTTGGGAGATTTAGAGATCAATTTAATCAAGTTCACGGCTCAATTGCATGATTGAAAGGAGGCGTCGAGAAAGGATTGAGTAAATTTGGCGCTCCATAGTAGAGTGCGGAAATGGAAGTGTGAATGCTTCTCCTTTGAGATTAAATTGATTTCTTTCTATTTTCTAGGCTATTTAATGACTTGTAAAGTTTATGGAAAATTTGTAACATGACCTAAAATCATTTAGGACGTGAATTAATGTATAAATTGAGAAATGAGGGATCATAAATACATCTCCTTCTTGCTTTGATTGTTAATTTAATTTTTCAATCTTTTAGTAAAATTTTCCTTTCGTTCTTTTCTGTTATGTTTATGCATGAGCAGTCCCCTCCTTGATTGTTCGGCATAGAACTTGAAAGTCTCGTATATGAGTATTAGGATGCTTATTCTCCATCCCATGATATATAGGTAGTTGTGTTAGCACTTGTGTTCTTATGACATAGTTTTCCTTGGGCGGCACAATGCATGATGAAGTGCTCTCCATGGGTAGATTTCTTTTAACTCCCCCCCAGTGTTTGAGTGGTTGGCGGTGCCCTTTGAGGTGCATTTTAGGTGTTTTTGGTTGGAGGTACTTGTTCCTCTTATGTGTTCTCCCTATTCTCATATCATTTTTCCATGTTTTGAAGTGGTGGTTCTATTTTGGTAAGTCTACACATGACTCTATCTCGATTCTTGATCATATCTTTGAAAAATTAAATCTTAAAGACAAAAGAAACTAAAAAGCAACTAAAGTGAGGATTAGTCCCAAAAAATAAAACAAAAAATAAAGAAAAAATTCAAATATATAAACAATTAAAGAAAGAAACTAAAAATTCAAATTACTAAAAATGAAGGCACCATCCCTGGAAATGGCCCCATATGGTTCGTTTCCTATCATGTTGTTAGATTAGAGATAAGAGAGAAGCACAAAAATTTATAAACCTAAAACCAACAGTGGCCAGCCTGACCCACTTATTAATAGTATAGTGGCTCACAGGTCGATCCTGAGGATGAGTTTTCTCTTTTAATTTGTAATCTTAGATACTAATTACTCTAATTGATTGCTTTATTAGCGAAACTAAAAAAAATAGAATATAAGTGTTGAGTTTTTGAGTGCTTTAAAACTACTTTTTATTTAGGAAAAATAATATAAAAAGGTCTTGGGCTTTGGATTCACCAAATCCGGACTCACCATGGTGATTTGATGGGGGGAGCCTATGGCGATCCCTAAACTCCACCTAGAAGTTAAAACACAGATATAAATGGAAGCATAAATTCGGGTGTAAAGTTAGTCATTCATACCTGATTTTAGAGATTAATCGACTAGTTCTCAGCTACGACCCTACGGTGGTTTACGGACAAGAGACAATCTATTAATATCTTGGTCAGGTGCATTGCTAAGCTGACATGCCATTCAGACTTGCCAAGTATCAAGAAGACTAGTTGAAGAGAAGAGAGACTCTTATATGGATAGTTAGAGGAACCAAGAATGCTATCTCCTTATACAAAGAGTCCCCAACTAATGTACACCCGACCTTTAGGGCTTTAAAAAATGCTGAAGTCTTTAATCTTAGTTTGAAGCGCGACTGCCCCCTTTGGTCACCATGGTATGGATCGGATCCACCTTACCTCGAGAAAATCGACTACTCACTCATGGTGAGTCTTGAACAAGGCATAAAATAGAAAGAAGGCAGAAAAAATAGAGGAACAACATGCTAAAAGATTTTATAAAAAGAAAAGGAGAGAGTTCTCCCAAATTAAAATTAAACTAAAGAAATTGAATATTGAATGTCTCATTCTTTTTATTTGATCCTCTACCCCTATTTATAGGGAAATGTGTTTTAATGCCCCCTAACGTTTGGCTGTATGTCCAATCTAGCCCTTAACGTTTTTTTTTCGATGTAACCATACCCTTACCATTTCTGGCGTGACATACTTATACCCCTACCGTCAATAGAATCCACGGATAGGCAAACGGGTTGTCATTCTAGTTTTTAGCTGATGTGGCAAGTTTGCACGTGATTCATTAACCCAAAAATTATTTTAACAAAAATGCCCTTATCCTTAACCTCTTGACCTCCTTGGATCAATCCCTAACCCTCACAAACTCTCAACTTCAAGGGAATTTTGGATTTTGGGTCTTTTTGTTGATATTTTCATTAACCCTTCAAGCTCAATTTTTAAAATTTTTGGTTATCCTTTTTTGTAGGATTGTTTGGTTTATGAGAAAATGGGGCAAAGCAAGAGAAAAAAAAAATGTAATCTCTGTTTGGTTGTTGAGAAAGTCAAAGAAAAACCTAGAAAATAAAGGACATTGGATGAAGATGGTCAAATCACATTAATGAAAAATGCTTGAGCTTTTACAAAAAAAGCTCATTATGCAACCATCGGACAGAGAAGTCTTTGTTTGGTTGTTGAGAGAATTAAAGTAAACCCAGAAAACAAACGACATTGAATGAAGATGCTTAAATCCCATTAATGAAAAATGCTCAAGTTTTTACAAAACTCATGCGGTCGCATTTGTCGAGACCGCAAAAACTAAAGATTAAAAAAATAGAAACTTCTTATTTTTTCTTGTTTTGCAATTTTTCTTGGGAACCAAATAGAGAAAAAGGAATGACATCAAGACTGCCGTTGACACATCCACATATTAGCTCTTAACCTACAATAGAAGAACAATTTATGTTCTTCGTAATGCCCAACATGGCAGCGTCTCCTTGTGAAACACGAGGATGATGTAGAACTATGTTCCATGGATGATATGGGAGAATCTGGGGTTTCAAAAGAAACCAAATAGGAAATTTGGGAGAGATGAAACAATTGGGGTATCAAAAAAATTATGGGTACCAATGCAAATAGGGTTCATGAAAGAGACGAAAGAGAAATGATGGAGAAAATAGGGTTTTGATATAGAGAAAATTAGGTTTAATAGGGAGAATGTTAGAAAAGGAGAGGAATGTTAGAAAGGCAGAGGAATCTTAGGGATGAAATTGAGAGGGATTAGTGGGTATTTCACGAAAGAGGCGAAAGAGAAACAGTGGAGAGAATTAGGGTTTCGATCTAGAGAAAATTAGGTTTAACGAGGAGAATTTCAGAAAAGGGGAGGGAGCTTAGGGATGAAACTGAGAGGGAATCGGGGTTATCAAGGGGAATTGGGGGAGGATTCAAGGGTATTTTTGTCTAAAGAATATTTGGGGTTAAAAAACCACGTGCAAAAGTGCCACATAAACAAAAAAACGCACATGAGGGGTGCCACATTAGTAACGTTAATTCCTCGTTTGTCCATTTAGCGTTTCCGTTAACAGGAGGGGCATAAGTATGTCACGGAAAAAATGTTAGGGGCATGGTTGGATCGAAAAAAAGTTAAGGGATAGATTGGACATACAACCAAATGCTGGGGGCATTAGTGCACCTTTTCCCCTATTTATAATACATCTATAAAGGTTTAATTTGTGCCCAAGGCAAGTACTTTCCTAATACAAATCTAATTCTGAAGATTGGAACTCAAAAACTTGCTATTCTCTGTTTGTCGCAACTTCGCTGAGTTTGAAGCGTCGATTGTGAAATTTCAAACCCACTCATGAGATTAGTCGCAGTGCATGATCAAGACACTTAAGTGAGGAGACGGTGCGAAATTGCACGGTTGTAGTGCGAAATGCTCCTGTGCTTCAATTCCTCCATTCTCTTGTGCAGTCATTCAACCATGTGGTCTCAGCTTGGGTGAATTGCTTCCACGAGCTTCCAAGCCAACAAAGATCTGAGATTTCTTTGATTGGTTTGATCTCATGATTCGAAAAATTTATAAATGTCACAAAAGGCTATTATGCATACATGTACTCAATAAAACCATTAGCAACACATTTCAAGGCTCACAAAGCACAAAGTCAATAAAGTGTGTTTCTAATACAAAAATGGTTTTAAAATGGGAAAATTATGTATGTAAAAATGCCATTTTTGATCGGTTATCACTAAATTTATATTTTTTCAAACTTTTCACCATAATCCAAGAAAACATGTTTTGATTTGAATAATAAATAAAAATAAAAATTAGAATTTATACGGGGACAAGGAAGATGTACTACGTTTTGGGCATGAAAAGGTATTTGAGAAACTAGATTTCAAAATGCCATTCACCTTCTGTTTGGCATGACAAAAAACTAGGGATAAAAAAGAAGGAAAGTCTAAAGTTGGTAATATGGGTTGAGCACGATGGGCTAGCCCACTTTAGCCCGATTTTTTGGAAGGTTGGGTTATAAAATTTAAGGTCTAAATAAAACTGGGTCAAATTGGCTTGACCCGTTTTGGCCCATGGCCCATGTGGGTTTGGTTTGGGTTGGCTTGATTAGCTTGATTGGCCCGAAATCATTATTTAATTTTGTGACACCCCGAAACTGGGGTCAGTTGACAACGATCAGCATGGAATGCAAGTATTGCATATTGCGATACCCGCCGTATTGTCATTCGCCGGGATCCGTCATGCCTATTTTAGAAAAATATACAAATTTATCAAAACAGTTCATAAGAGTTCGAGTTAACACTGTTATATTACATGTAAAAAGTAGTTTTTTTTACAAAAAGGTTTCTCAAAGCCATAGTTCGACTTTCTTCACACCTACGGTCCCGGATGAGGGTCAGCCTGTGACGCCCCATTTCCTTGGGGTCCTGTTGACCACCGTCAACCTGTGTGTCTCATATCATGAGACCCATACATGAGTAAAAATAATACATTAGCTGCCATCATACTACTTAAAACCCACATCAATATATTATAATAATCTCAGAGTTGTTTCATCACTCTTAAAACAAACATATATTAAAATTAAGAATTATAATACATGTTTTACAAAATATATTTATCAAAGCCATATGTCGACTTTCTTCTCAAAAGCGGCCTCTAATGAGAGTCGTCTTCCCGAACACTCCTTGTACTTGAAAGGGGTCACGACGGGTGGCTTGATGCTCATTAGTGATAATCTCTACAGGTTCCTCCCCTAAGTGCACATGTAATGCAGTAAACACATTCTAGCAAAACATATATGTTCCTACTCAAATGTCTACATGAAATGGATGAGAATGTGACCCACCCACTCCCATGTCTCAAGCCCTCACCGACTCTCTCACGCATACCTAAGCCAAGTGTGAGAAAACCATAGTTTTTCAAAACAAAAGTTTTGTTCTCGAAAACATATACGAGGAGTTTTGGTAAAATCTATTGGACAGCCCTCGGAGGTGAATTTGCGGGTAATTCTCAGAAGCAGTCATGGGCCCCTCCGGCGTGAGCTGTTGAATGACTCTCCCGAGGCAATTCTTGAGAAAAATCTTCCTTGAAATTCCTTTCACAACCATTTCCTTTTTATTTTCTTTGATGTCATGCACTCACACCTATCGTTCTAGGTTGCCCGGTGCGCTATGAAATACGTATACCGTTTTCATACAATACATGCAATGTATCCAATCATGCATATATTGAAAAAATTCACATACTAACCATGTTATTCATTCATAGCAACATCAAAATTATCTCACATGGGCTAATAAACAATTCAATTCGATAAGCTGCTTTAATTATATTTCATATAATTCAAACATCGTATTCACATTAAATTCATGCATTAACATATTATTTTCCACACAATTCAAGCCATTCATTTTAAGCAAATTCACATGGATGTTTTTGGTCCAACAAGCAAATCGGGATTGTTTTTAACAGTCCCTAAAAACAATGCATGGATAGCCCCTTCATTAACCTCGGTTCCACTTCTTTGGAACCGAAATCCATAGCCATTTCCGGCCTCACAACACCCAAAACCACAATATAACACACATGTAAAGCACACGGGGACCATTTTCAGTCCGAGATCAGTCCGGGACTATTCAAAACGGGTCTAAAAAATTCTAGCATTTCAGTCCCAAGTTTTGAGACTGACCAAACGGCCACTCACGGTCTCACACCATCCAAATCATTAACAAGACTCTTAAACAAGGATTAAATCAAGTAGGAGAAAACCCCTACCTCCCGGAGTTGTCGAAACTCTACAAAACCTGTGCCCACGCGTAGCTCTTGCCATGGGGAGCAACTTTGCTTCGCCTCGTAGGAGTCGACCGGTCGATCGTAGGAAATTTAGAGAGAAGTTGGACACTCTCTCTTTAAAAATCCCTTCCTTTCTCTCTCCTTCCTTTTCTCTCTCTAATTTTCCCTCCCAAACTATTTGGGAGAAGAGAGGAGTTAAGATTTGGGTCCTCTCACTTGCCACATGTCAATCTTCTATTGGCTAATGGGATTACACCTTATCCCATTATCCACCTACTTTGGATTTCCATCCAATGGCATCATGCCATGTGTCCACCCATGACCCACACTTGATCTCATGTGTGACTAATTCTGCACATGACACGTGGTACTTTGTGAGCCGCAAGTGTTGCGAGTGTCTTACACACCTCTCGTGCCCAGCAAAGCGGCAGTACAAATTAGGCTTCAGGTCGACAAGAGAACGACGTGGTAGCTAGATTTGGGGGCGGGTTCATTAGGTGGTCGGTTTTTGTCATAATGCGAAAAATTACAGGGATTACCCCGGTCAGAAGTACCATTTACGTACCAAAAAGTCCGGATTTTGGGTTTCTGTAACCTCCTTGTATCTTTCCATGAAAAGGGTCCTGACCAAATTGATGATATTCAGTAAGGATAATTCTACAGTCCTGCAAAATGCAGCGTCGATACCATGTATATGTAACCACACACATAAACATTCCCGCGAAGAATATTGCGGTCGCCGGAATCTCACCATGAAATGAGATTCGGGGCTAAAATGCCCCATCTGGGGTCTCTTCAACTCCCTCACATATGTATGCGAAGTGTGAAAAAGCTGTCATTTTTAAGATGACATCAATGATCATTCAAAACTAATTTCATTTGTTTATAAACCAAAATCTTTTTGGATGATACATCACAATGATCATTTTTACATTCAAAATTCATGTAACTTTTTATCGGGTAGCGGATTGCAGAAGTTGTCATCCTTGTGGACTCCGCCAGGCCGGAATACTTTCACGACCTTTCATTCTTTGAGGTGTCGTAAACCTCGTGATTAGCCGGGTTTTCATCAAGGGGGCATCAATCCTCATTTGTTACGATGCCAGACACATGATGCCTGAATTCATAAATGTAATAAAACAATGTGAGCACTCGTTGAAGCGTTGTTCTGCTCCAGCTAGACCTGTTAAACCTCAATCGGAGTGATTGGTAAATCGTACACGAAGGCACGTTAATGTTGCGCGTTGCCATGCGATGCGTATACGCCATTACCTGTTGTACTATATTCCCATTGACAGAATGCGTAACGGATAATTTTTATCAAACATGAATATCACCAATGCATTTGGGCGATTCAGCCTCAAAAATGCATATAATTTCCTGTTAACTCGTTATGTCCGTGTATGCCTGACATATATCAGCATCACCTTACAAATCATTTACTTAGCGTTATTAGTGACGCTTTATCCTCAGGCTGTCAGGCATAACATGTCCACGAAAGCAAGCACCACCGCGCCATGTGGCCAGCCATGTCTACCATACAATTTATCACATGTCAATATATTGGCTGCGCATCAGCCATTTCATTCAAGCGACGTATCGAAGAAACCATGCAAATTGCCGCAATTGATATGATCAAATTTTGATAATGATGTGAGCTTTCAAATGCTAATCAGCGGCATATGAAACGGTTTCTAGACTCAAAGACCTTTTCATGAGTCCCACGCCTGGTGGAGTTCAGGTGAGAAGAATATGGTCGTCGAAGTTAATTATACTAGGGCTGCATATTGCAATCCGCATGGCGCGATGCCACGGGTTGGGCATTTGACGCTCCGTGTGAAATTTTCAACCAAATTAGCTCAGGTAGTAGCGGCACCCCCAGGCAGGCTACAAAGGCCCAGATTCATGCCCTTCAACAGCTGACACGACCGCGGTTTTAAAATCGGCGAAAGCAAATGGCTGATATTCAGTGATAGTAGGAAGAATCCTGCATAGAGGTGTGGCCCTGTGAATCTCAGGACACATATGGTCCCGATGAGTTCCAACCATCGGCATGGGCTTCCTTGTCCCCTCTTTCTCTCTCCCTTTCTTCTCCTTCACTCTTACTCTCTGTCTTCTCTTTCCTTCAGCACCATCTCACTTTCCTTTTTCTCTTTCTTTTCTTTCCTTTCTCGATCTCGACTAAGTTGTGAAGCTACTAGTATACACACTTCAAACCCCTTGTCACACCCCACCCTACTAGCGGCAGGTGTGTGGCCACCATAAACGGTAGTTACTTCAACGACTGAAATCTTGTGAAACGGCCAGGTGTTATGATGGCTCCGTGCTCAATTTTCTTTTCTAAACGTGATTTATAAAATTTTAGCGATGTGTTTGCATACGGGACTATCCCCAAAAAACACAACCATATAGTTTACACATTTCAAAATATGGCAACAACACACTGCTTTCAAAGAGCCTCGAGCTCGTACATTTCATAATAAAACTATGTACATACATATGCTTTCGGCTTGTCTGAAATTCCAAAGTATTCCTTCACGCTAGGATTATTTGCTGCGATACAAAAGTCGGAGAATCTAATATGCTCAACATCAGTGCTGTGCACGGAAAATAGTTTTAAAACAACAAAATAATGAGCTAAAACGAGCTGGTGAGTGTAATCTTTGCCAAAATGTTTGCTTTTAAAATATCTCGGCTAATGAAAACTCTCTTTCTGTGAAAGACATTTCGAAACCTTGCGCTCTGCTTTAAAAAGTTTCTAAAAACTTTCATACTTGCTTGCTTGCTTAAGCTTTGCTTTGCTTTAAAAGTTTCTAAAAATTTTCATAGACCTCTTGCGTGCTTGCTTTACTTTGCTTTAAAAGTTTATAAAACTTTTTATAAACCGCAGTCACACAGATAATAAACACAGCTAAAGATTTATAAAACTTTTATAAACACGCGGGGAGCACTGGGCACCAGCCAGCGCTTTTAAGTTTATAAAACTTTTCATAACTGTGAATTTGGAAGGGCTCAGCGCTTTAAAGTTTATAAACCTTTTTATAAACACGGGAGCCAGCTCGGCACGCTTGCTTTAAAGTTTATAAAACTTTTTCATAAAATGCTAAACTTGCTTTTTGCTTTAAGAGGTTTCCTGAGAGGAAGAGAGGAGGAGAGAGAGAGAGAGAAGGAGAAACTTTTCATAAAATGCTGCTTGCTTACCGTGGTTGATTTAAAGCGTATACGAAGTACTTTTTATAAATCAGATCCAACAACGAAGGGTACTGTTAACTAGCATGCCACAGTAACACGGGGCTTTTTCAGGCCCCGATAAATGCAGGTGGGAAGGACCTAGGTCCACATCACCTGGTGGAAGGGACGCTTGGCTCACATCTCTTCGGTAATATAGTTAGGGAAGACGCGGTCTAAGTCACCATATAATAACTACTTGTGGCCAACCTATATATGCACATAGGTACTTTGCCACGGTCTCCTTTTAAAATTCCCATGATTCATGAACTAAGTTCTTGGAGCGGAAAATCTAAAATGTGAAATGATGTCTATTTTCTGGTGCACGATACGGAACTCTCCCAGCCGCATGCTTTAGCAAAGCCAGGGATTTTCGTTAGGCTGTTTTATAAAATATACTGCTTACCTTGCTCTTTTTGAAATATCGGTTTTACAACTCAAAACCATTGCCTTGCTTTTTGTGTGGTTGAATACATCAAAAACCATTTACTTGTTTACTTTTCACATATGGTTTTAAAGTAAAAACCATTGTTTGCAAAAAACTCTGTGCTTGCTTGCTTTAAAAATATGGTTTACAGCCAAAACCATTATATACCCGATTAATAAGCAGTTCATAATAATACACTAGTATTTGAAAAATAGGTTTAGAACATCTCCTTTTTTGTTTGCAAAAGCTTTAGAGCCACAACTCTTAACTTTCCAGCTTTTGCTTTTAGCCTATACACCTCAAACGAATCTGACAACATAAATCGCTTCATTATAGTAAACTTAATGTACTTCCACATAAGTACTTCAAGGTCACACAACACGATCATATAAAGCCAAATGAACCATTGCCATGAGCACTAAAAAGCCTAACAAAAAAAAACCACTAATTTGGCAAACCTTTTTCAACAATACTCTGGGACTTTATTACGAAAAATTATTCAAAGGTCTTCAAACATTATGAAACTCTCGAGATCAGTCCTTTTATCCCAATCAATGACATCTCACTTTAAATTTTCATTTAAAAATCGCCTCTAAGGCCCTCGACCACATAACACAAGTTACAACATTTTTTTTTTATGCCCCTAATTGGTTAGCTCATGAGATCACCTCTTTGTTATCGTTGATTCACGGGGTCTTAACTCTGCATCAATTGAAATGGTTTCTTCACTCATTTGAATCTATGATTCTGAGTTTCTTCTCCAGTGGAATCCAATTTGGATCACAAAACTCAAGATTATTGTATTTTTACACATCTAGATTACTCAGTGGCATAACAAAATCTGCTTTTAGCTCCACTTTGAAAAATTTCTGGGCACTTTGGAGGTTCTCATTGCATATTGCACTTTACATTCATATAACTTATTTACCAAGGTCCCTATTTTACTTATAATTTTGGATCACTCATTGGATTAGTGACTCACCTTGTATTGGCTGCCCGACAATACTGAGAGCATAACCAGTGAGCTACACGAGCTCACCTTTCAGTCCATATTTGGGAGCCTTAGAATACAATTTGTTCTTGAGTCCCTTCCCTATACATTTGTAAGCCCCCTATTTCTTATGGTTCTTTGGTGGAATCAATTCATTTGGATAGGGTTATAACTTAATCTATAACCAAAACAAGAACAGGGGTTTTACCAAATTTTTGAATAAAACCCCGAACGTTATCACCACCACAACATTTCTTCAAAACCAACATGAGATTTACCCAAAACAACCACACGCATGTTGGTGGTTTAGAACTTCTTATAGCGAGCTGGGTAAATCCGAATTCATGCCAAAGTCCTACCCAATCCATACAAAAAATATAGAAATAGGAAGAGTGCCAGTGTTTAATCTCATGCCAATTGGAGGTTTTCCCACATGAATTCAACAAATCTAGGGTTGGGGTGATCTCTCAGCAAAACCTAGAAAAAGGAGGAACTTAAATCTCCATGGAAAACCTAGAAATCAAACTAAAGACCCAAAATGCATGTTTCAATTCAAAAGCATACATGAAACTCTTTCTCCCTCATGTGCACCCTCTCCTTCCTCTTCAACTTCCTCTTCTTTCTCTTATCATCTGGTTTTTGCCCAGCAGAAAATGAGGACCAGTTGAATTAATGTGTTTCTCAATACCTTTTTCTCTCTCATTTTTTGCCTTAATTACCAAGTTTCGCCTCAATCTTTTAATATTTGCAATTCAAGCATCATTGACCTATATAACCATTTGCCTCTCTTCTCAAAATCTTATGTCCTTTATGTCGTTGAGTCAATTCTGACTTTACCACTTGTTCTATTTTCCAAATTCAGTTTAAATAAATTTATGATTTCTAATTTGGGTCCTGAACCACAACTCGAGAAACTACAATGACAACCGATTTTGCTGCCATGTGCCTTCGCAGGATTACACGTCAGTACGCTTCCGGGCCGGGCGTTGCACGCATGTTGACAACGTGTTTGACGTGTAATGAAAAGGATGTATGCATTTTGACATGACTTGCCATGTGCCACTCAACTGCCGTATTAATATATGAAGGTTGCCATGTATCACTCGCATGGGTTTGCCATGTTAACATACCATAACTTTGCAAAGTGTCACACGACTTTTCGATGTCGCAGAAAAACGCCGATTTCAAATAATACCGAGGAATATACGGCAAAATTCGGTATTTGATGCCAAAACGATTCGTGAGGCGATTCGCGACCAAGGCGTCACGTTTGTCATTGAAATTTAGAAAATTTCGGGTTTTCAACTCTGTTGATGAAAGTATTGTTTTGCATTTTTACGAAAGAGTTGTGCCGGGTTTTCAAAATTTTTAGTAGCTTCCCTTAGTAATTGAAGTTTTGATGATTTACATTTATAAAGTGATATTTTGACTCATAACATGACTAAAGACATTATATCGTTTTTGTAACATAGTTGTTTTAAAATTATAATTTGTATAATATGATTAATCATTAAGCTTTTGTGGTGTTGTATCATTTTATTTTAGGTTTTTTAAATGTATCTTCTTAATGTAATTTATATGATAATTTAATATTTACAAAAATCTTGGGTGAAATTACAAATGGGTTAATTAAAATGATTACATTTTAATATTAGTCATGCCATTTGTCAAGTGTCCTATTTAAATATTACATAAATATCATTTTTGTATTTATCCTTTACAGAATTTGTTCAAATCATATATCGATGTTTTTATAGAAATGAGGGAATTTGTACTAGTTCATGGAGTAAATTAGAATTTATCTTCAGTGTCCCATTATATTTAAATGTTTACTATTGTAACCTAAATTATTTAATAACAAATATTATTGTTTTTAAAATAATTAACAAAATTATACACTTCCCATTATTTCCTAATATGATTATATCTTCTAGCAGATGAATTTTCCAAAACGAGATAGGATATTTCATTATTATACGATTTTTAGATTTTGCTAAATATAAATGAAATTTATATTGTTAACATTCTGCAAAAATTTAGTGTGGATGATGATGGCTCAGCCGACATCAAGATGCATACGTGTGGCAAAGTCATATATTTATTATTTGATATAATGAAGATAAGGATGTGAATGAAGATTAGAGCATGTTAATTTACTTTATTGTTTTAATATTATTTAACTAGTTAGTTTGTTACTTTAATTATAACGAGTTAACTTTGTAGTTGTATTATTATTTAACTTTGTTTACTATTATTATATTGTTTAGACTAGTCTTTATATATATTAATTATTATTATATATTTATATATTATTATTTTTATTTGAAGAATGATGGTATAAAATTAATGTTTTACAGTTTTGGGTTTTTGGCCATACTATCCTATTTTGACCGATGTCGCATGAAAATTTTGGGGTGGTCGATGCCTAAGCAGAAATGGGCCAAGTGTGACACGTTACGAACTGTTTGAATGGATGGCTTTAAAAATAGTTTGAGATGGCGGATTTACTGACTCTGAGAAACTTTCAAATCTCCAGTCAGTGATTTTGTTCCTTAGTAGCAGGTTCCTAGTGCAGAATGTTTCCACCAACCAAAAGGAGATGGGAAAGAGAAATGACGATTCAAAGATCATGGGAAAGAAAAACAAACTATAAAACATCTTCTTGATCCATGTTTAGGTTTTGGAAAGATGACTTTTTTTTTTAATTACAAACAGGATAAATGCTAAAAGCAATTTGTTTTCAATAAAAGTAAGACAAACGACTTTGGGGCTCGTTTGTATTTGTTTTGTTAATGTTAAGTAAAACATTTGGTTGATGCTGGGATCGAGACAATAATATTTAGTGTGAGCTACGCGAGTCATGGTAGTGCATCTGAAGACACTGGCACATAGCTATATTACACCCAAAATAATCTCCATTTTCTGGTCGAGAATGGACCCATGAGGAAGCGATGACTGCCACGTCAACTGGCTGCACGTTTAGAACCAGAACTTCGAGACCTTTGGTTTAGCCTGGAAACGACAATCTACGCTACATGTTTGATGGATTAATATTGTATTTATGACACCGATGGGGTTATTGACAACGTAAGCTGAAGAGAATTCGTCGGTTTCGAGTGACCCGATACCCGCTGTTTATTGATACATTTATCGGGATCCATATTTAAAAAAAATCGAATTAAAGTCTTTGATTGGAGGTTTCTGCCTAACAATCAATGTGTACGTGGGTTGATCCATGAAACCAGTGTTGGGCGCTGCGGGGTCCATCACGTCAATATCCCGATATATCACTCCTTGACGCCAAATTCATTCACATTTAAATATAAAATATGAAAATAAACACATTTAAATTATAAAGTGAATCCGTACTCTACCTGCCCATACCCAAACTATTTATAATAGTCCAAAGAATTAAAATTACATTCTTTTGCATAAAATCTTGCATAAAGTATTATTCAAGAACCACATCAAGGATATTGTGCAATCACGACCTGTTCAGGATAATCTCATATTTTGTGTACTTTGAAGGTCGGTAACGGTGAGCAATGTAGTGAAAAATTGCTCCTCTGAGGAGAGCTGCTCCCACTAATGCATCGAAATGACGCGCGCCAAAACATCGAAAATCATACCGCTGCCAATATTCACGATACATGGCCGGAATGTTCCGTAATCGCCGCGGGATTGAGACCATAAGCGCCGCAACTTCGGTCAAACCCGGCGCGCTACGCACATCGCGCCAGGTAATGAAAAACGTTAGTGTTTCACCCGATGACTTAAACCATTGAATGACCCTCGATTTTCCATTTATCAAATCACGTGTGTTATTCCATTTGTGAGCCCGCGATTTTAGGGTTCTCACCGTGGGGCGTTGCCTGCGTATTGACATTTTCTGACTTTCTACGGCGGTTTTATGTCTAAACCATATGAATTTGGGTCTTACTACTGGAATCTACCCCGTCTATACCTTGAACACGTGATTTATATTTATTATTGTTTTATACGATTGAAAGTCTAGATTTTAGAGTGGTCTAAGATTTCCGAAACTACTTTACATTCACGAATAATTTGAATATGATACCATGCACCCACACCCAGGCTAATAGCGATGTGTGAGTGCATAAATGCAAATATGCCGCTCGCACAATGTCATATATTATACACAATAAAAAGCTATAAACATAAATCTCGAATAATTATAGATTTCTACATATGTTCCATTTATCTGGCAATTTCCATGTTAATACATCATGTGACACGTATTAACATGATTTTTACTATAACAACATGTTTAATATTTTAACAATAACACACAAAATGGCGAATCTCGGACCCACTTCAAAGGCAGGCACCTCTTAGTCCATACGGTTCGTGTCGAATTCGATACCAAAACACACCACTAAAACCACAGAAAAACATCACGGTCTGGGATGAAACCAAGCCTTAACCTAAGGTCACGTGAGAGGATGTCGAACTGGAGTTCGAAATCCTGCTCTTGTTCAACGATCTGAATTTTAACAGAGCGTCGAAAGCAGGTCAGAAAATTTCTAAAAATTCCTACACTCAATTCAAAAAATTTGGGACTGAAATTGATAGGCCAAAAGCATGATGTGTAGAATGTGTGCGCGCTGGCTGCATAAGATCACGCGATAATCCTCAAGTAATATAGTCGTACTAAGTGCGGATATCGATCCATGGGGAGAAATATCTTGAAGTCGACTTTACGCTTTAAGTATAGGACCTAAAATCGTTGTAATTCGATTAATAAAAAGAAAAACTAATCTATATTATTTGCTTGCCAAATCAATTAATTATGAAAACTAGGGGTTTGCCTTAACATACCTTTCACGTTAAATTTTAACCTAAATATATTATTCGTCGATATATTAATTGATTTCTGGTGACCGGGGGTTGATCGCGTGCACTGCCAAAGATATTCTACTCTCGGTATATATTTGCCTATCGCCCGGTAGGGTGTGTGCACATCTTTGCCTGACCACTGGACTCAGAGAAATGTAAATGTTTTAAACAACCTTTGTGCCACACTTGGGCAAAAGTCATCTCCCATTCGTGGAATTGACCAAGTGTTGCTCTGTTCATATCCGGGGGTCGTCATCTCTCAATCTCGGACTCGACAAACTTTGCATGATGTTGGCCAGACCACTACCATGTAAATAAATACAAAAGAATAGAGCAAGTCGAAATAAAAATCGAATCCATATAATGAATGGCAGTAATTAACCATTAATCCATTGAAGTAGCAAGGCTAGTAAAAAACCCCAGAAATAAATCACAGAACATCTCTATAATTCGAAAAGCATCGAGAAACAAAAGAAAGATGACAGTGAGAATAAGCGTTTTGAGAATTGAAAGCGTTATCTCATTTTCTTGATCTCCTTATGCTTCTTTCAAGCTTTTCCCTGTGAGATGTGTGCCCACCCCAGGGTGTTTTCACCTAAGAGAGCTTCTCCCTATTCAAAAGAAACTCCCAATACGTCACCAAATCCTCTCTCTTTTTGATCCACTTTGGTTTGAGCTTTAAAACCCTCCATTATGGCCTCAAAAAATGTTTAAATCCTACCAAAACCAACCCAGAACATTGCGGCGTCGTGCAGCGACTTAATAGCGGCGATTGTGGTTTTCCAACATCGCTTTGGCGTTGCTGCGATCCATGTTTTTACTCGCGACCGGTAAGTCCATAACTGTCATCGAACTCAGATTTGGGTGTTCTTGATATAGTTAGGAAAGATCTTGAAGTGTAGAATCATCCATATGGATTAAAAGCAATATCATATATTATCTGAAAAAAATCAAAATACATTAGCCTACTCTGGCGAAGGTGTTTGTATCTATTTCGCTTTGTTTTCTTGAGTTTTGGAACTTGCATAACTTCTTTGTTGAAACTCGATTTTGGTGCTCTTGACATCCTGAAAGCTCTTGAAGTGTATAATCCAGCATCCATATATGGCTTGATCCAATAGGAGCTCGTATGATGTCACGCGCGTCAAAATGCGGTAACTCCTCACTGTTTGGTTTAGTAAAATTTTCACAATTTTGCACTATTCCGCAAATGGATGACTGGAGTCATAAGTGTGAACTTTTAGAGCATTAGGGCACTTATTTAACTTCAAAACACAGAAAAACTAACACTAAAGTATAGGGATAAAATTAGTATTTAAGATACTCATCAGAAATTTACGGTCTCTTAAGGCCTCTAAGAAAATCTCAAGCCATTAAATGGCCTTTAAGCTAGAAATAACCTAAGTAGGAAAATTCTCTACCTTGTGAAGTTTGACGAAACTTCGAGATTTTGGTACCCACGTGTAGCTTTCAATGCATGGATCAACTTTACCTTTTGCTCAAACGAAAACCTATAGTCTGATTTCCGTAGATCTTAAAGAGAAGCGAAGAAAAGAAAAAAAATCTCTCTCTCTCTCTCTCTCTCTCTCCTCTCATTCTCAAGCTCCTCCGAAAAAATGCTTCCCCATTTTTTTTTACTTTTCTTTTGTTTTTGTTTTTTCCTTTTTATATATTTTTTAATTGTTTTTTTATACATGGCAAAATGTCCATCTCTCATTTGGGTTCGTTTCTGTATACGAAAAAATTTATTTATTTTTAGATTCCGAGAATTTATTTTAAATAAAGCAGCTCGAAACCATTTCTGACTTCTTCGAGATTTTACCGTAAAAATCTAGATCATGGAATCGCGGTAACTTTATCATAAAGTGCATTAAATTAGATTAAATATTGAGTGATCGAAATTTATCACGAGTCTGAATTTTGCCAGGCAGATTTAACGACCACGATCTGTTTCATCATCAGAGATTTAGAAATTTTCCCCGACTTTGAACCATTATGGCAATTTATTATTATTATTATAAATTTTTTGTTTTGAAAAAGGAATTACAAAATTTTCACAGGTTTACATTCTTTCATAAAAATTTTGTGCAAATTCTAGGGTGTCATATGCAATGCGCGTCTGTAGTTGGTAATAATAACTTCTTCAATCACCATTTATGACAACCTGGTGTGAGTCGATAAGTCGATCCTGGGGATGACATCAACACCAGGGATGTTCGCGATTGCAGATTGCAGTGGTAGAGCCTAGAGATCTCTCACTCCTGATCTGGCGTGTCACGGTGAGCCTCACTTTAGTTTGAGGGAGGAATTTCTAAACAACACTGGGGTCTCGACCTCGAACTTAAATCTGGCACATAGATCTGATAGTAATGAATATGATGCATCCACACATTTTTAAACAATATTTCTAAGCAACAGTGCAAAGTAGAAGCATTACCACGCATGTTGTTCAATGCAATGCATTTCGACTAGAGTAGGAATCCACACCTTGATGCATGATCTAGACCCATGCCCATCGGCCCTTAGTGTGGTGTACCCCTGAACTCTTGATATTTGGCCAGGCGGAGCTGAGTATCGGGACCATGCTATGGATACCCCGTTGGGAGACTTTCTGGTAATGGTTACTAAGCTCTTTAATACGGTGTGACACCCAAATACGGGGCGGGTTGACAACCGTCGACATGAGAATTCCATGGATTTGGGGTGACGGAATACCCTGCGATGCGTCAGTTGTCGGGATCATATTTAAAAAAATCAAGCGAGTCTCCTTTGTTAGGGCTGCCCACCATACAACCTGTATAACAATACCAAATCATAACCATCCCCAGGTCTCGATAGAAGTAGTATTGACCCAGCGGGGTCCATTTGTCCGTATCCCCACGATATACATCCCTTTCACAAGGACCCCATTCATTTACATTTAAATATAAAATATGAAAATAAGCGAAACATTTCAGTCCGTAAAGGTCGATCACGACCCTCTTTACCATATTTTTATACCAGACTATTTATACAATAGTAAAAAAGAATTTAATTACAGATTCTTTTACATAAAATAATTTTATAAAAGTATTGTCAAGGCCACATGTCGGTCTTCTTCACGATCCACGGCCTGGATCGGAGCGCGGAGTGCTCACGTACACACCCTACGTATTTTTGAAAGGGGATCTCTGATAGGGTTGAGAGCAATGCCTAGTAAGAAGAAAAATTCTCCTACAAGGGTTACTCGCTAAATGCACATGAAATGGCGTACACATAAAACATCGTCATTTTCCATATAAATAATGCAATCCTATATGGAATGTTGATGTCATGCGTGAGATGGGGGCTCCTCGGCCACCTGACACGAAGTCCTGATGACTTCTTCACACATGCGCTAAGTGTGAGAAAAAGCCGATCGTGGTGTTTACCAATGGCTTGGCTCACGATGAACTGACCACAGCGATTTTCATTTAATAAATCTCGTGTGTTATTCAGAGCACTTTGTGAGGCCTGAATTTTTCGGGTTCTCATCCGCAGGGCCATTGCGTCTTTTAATGTTGGCGTTTTTGAACTCACCGCGGTTTTATGTAAACCATATAAATTTGGGTCTTTCACTGAAATCTACCCGTCTTGCTACCTGAACACCGTGTACCCATATTTATTATTGTTTTGCCTGGCAAGTGAGTCTCGTTTTGGGCGTCAGTCCCATTCAGGGAGCTCTGCACGTCTGGTGGTGAATAACGGTACCCATGCACACTTTTGAGCTGGCCTCGATGTGACCATGCATGCTGAAATACAAATATGCTATTTCATCAAGTAATCATGTAACATGCATAATAAAATTTACATGAAACATTTATAAATTTGAGATATTACTCCATTTTCCATATATCATTTCCATTTATCTAATTTCCATGTTATTTAATATTTTACAACAATAACACACAAAATATTTACGATCTGGACCCATAAAACGGGAGCACCTCTGATTATACGGTTTAGATCATAGAATGCGATGCAAATACACTTACAAAATAGAGGCATCAGTGCAGAGATCAAAACCAAGAGCTTAGCTTCCAGATTCTAAGGATTGCTGAAGCAGTTCAAATCTTGTCCAGCGTTGAAAACGATCTGAAAATTCCTAAAAATTCCTACCTCAATCCAATTTGGGACTGAAAAATTTGCATTTCTCAAGGGGCAGCTTTTAAAGTAAATCTTAAGCAAATTAAATAACGCTTTAGGCTAAAGAAATAACCTCAAAATGAGGAAGAAATTTCATATCTTGTGGAGTTGGCGAGCTCCAGATTTTACAGTACCTGTGCTCTGATGAGTGGTTCGACTTTGCCTTTTACTCAGGGCGAAAACCTACGATTAAGATTTCATGATCTTGAGAGAAAGCGAAAAAAGAAAAAAATATCTCTCAAAACTCTCACTCTCGGCTCTGTCTCCAAAACCAGTACTCATCACTTTTTACTTTTCTTTTAGTTTTCACTTTATATTTTTTTAATTGTTTTTCTATACATGGCAAAATGTCCATCTCTACTTTAGTTCATTTAACCTTTAAATAATTTATTATTTTCCGAGTTCAATTTATTTTAAATAAACTTAGCTACGACGATTCTGACTTAAATTTTAATTCAAAATCTGTTATATAGAGACTCTGTTGACGACTTATCATAGAAGCTTTGTGAAATTTCAATTGTTTCGAGTTGGCGAAATTTTTACGGGTCACTAGATTTCTGAGGCAATTTGCGATTACGGTCGGCTTGTCATCACGAGGTCTAGAATTTTCCTAGGTTCCTGAATCATTATAAATTTATTATTATTATTAGTATCATTTGCCTTTTGAAAATTTCTAATTTTCTGGGTTTCTAAAGTATTTATATTAAGTATTAAAGCGTTTGTTTTTTATATATTAATCGACATGTCATTAAATATATTAAAAAAATAATTTGAGTGAGTACTTGTTTAGTTGTTTATGTATTGATGATATAACTTTAGTTTTTTTTTAAATAATAGAAATATTTGGTTAAAATACCTCAAATAACTCAAAATTTATTAAGCTATCATTTTTCCATGTTTTCTTGAAGAATGACTTCAATGATTAAAAATGTTCTTTGTCATCTCCGTATTTATATGTCATATCTTTTAAAAGCAAAGACAATTTTACAGAAAACAATGGGTATTTTGTTAGAATGAGGTAAAAATTAATGAAGAATTAGATTTTTGAAATTTAGTTTTCAAAGAAACTCGCACTGTATGTTGGAAAAAAAAGTTCTTTCATCAAATGCCTTTATTATTATGATAAAATAAAAAAAATATTTTTATAATGTTTATAGAAAAATATTAACATATTTACAAAAAATTACAATGATAGTATTATGATAAATAATATATTGTATCATTCTTTCAAAAAAAATTTATTTATTTTATATAACTTTAGTAGAATAAATGGTAATGATTTAAAAAATAATAGATTGATGAAAACAAAATTAAAATATTTCTTGTTTTTTTATAAATATTTTGAATTATTCTATGTTGATTTTGAAAGATTATAAAATATTTGTGCAGATTTTAAAGTACGACTTTTTATGTTTGGCTTTTTCTATTTAGAAGAAAATTTCAAAAATTGAGAAATAAGTTATGCAAAAATGAAAAAAGCAAACAGTGCAAGTCAAGCAATTTTCTTTTAGAAGCCAAGGAAAAAAAAAAAAAAAAACAAACGCCCCCTAAGTTTTCATTACATTAAAATTACTTAATGTTAAATAGTTGAAAATTATTTATAGATGAAATTCATGATATGGTGATAGCATCCATCTGAAGGTTAGACATATCTAGGAGTTGATCTGATAATTTGTTTTAATAGGAGTATAATATTCTGAATTACAATTAATTGGAAAATTTTAAGTATAACATGACTAGGACTAAGGCTTAACATCTATAGACTGAGAAAATAACAAAACTACTACACAGTGAATTAGTAATGCATTCTGCTTGGGGTCAAGAAAGAAGAGATATGTGTTCTTTAATTATTCCATATTAGAATTGGTTTCCATATTTGTGATTACATGACCATCATATTTGCTTTAAAAATTAAATTGTTCTTAACAATGAGATATTATTGGATGGAGTTATTAAAGTAATTGAAAAGGGTAAGATTCATCTACTTGACAATATTAAGATTTGAAAATACCATATGTAGGAAAGAAACTGAAAAACCACTAGTATATAATAATTATTGGGAACTTGGCACCATAATGTCATTAGTCAAAACTTTCGCACCTTGTTTTTAATCGAGGCGAGAAATGGTGCAGGTAGGATCTTTCATCTCTAATTGGTACGGGTTAAATCACCCAATTCAGAAGTGTAAATAAGTGTAAAGAAAGTGGATTACTAAAGAAAACATTTCTGATTTAAGATTTTTATATGAACACGAGAAGAATACTTGCCAAATGCAAATAACATATTTTGGCATGTGAAATAGTCCTTCATGTATACTGCCCTTGATTTTCAAGTACAGCATAGCTTGTTAATAATTTGAAAATAAGAAATTGGCCAAAAAGGGTAAATAATAATGAAGTTCAAAAAGGAAATATTAAACAATATTAAGTGTCGATTGAATCAACGGAAATAAAAATAATATTGGTTACGTGGTACTTGGTCTTTTATAGCGTAGATTATGGTAGTAATAAAAGCTATAAATGAATGTCTGAAGCCACGCACCAACTAAGAGCCATAGAGTACATGTCTATTTAGCTAAGAAAATAGTCTTATCTATATTGGTTACCTGATATTTGATTAAAGGCTTGTTCATATTTGCGTTTTGCCATGGAAGGTTGTTGAAAGAGATATGATTGATAACGTGTGCACCAAAAATGAGGGTTGTCCCGAGAGCAGGATTTATTCAGTGACTATAAAGAAAGTGCTTTTGAGAGGCTGATGCGAATCAAATGTTTGCTGGCTGTCTTTATATTTCAACAAGTCAAGAAACCCACGTTCTCCCATACTTGCCTCCCACGAGGAGTAGATATTTTGGAGGAAAACACCCCATTTTAATTAATGTCATCAATGATGACATTGTAAAACTATAGAATAAGAAAATTTTAAATTTAGGAGGGCTGGTTCTTCATATATGCTTCACAAAACTAGATGTATTTGATCATGGAAGAACTCCACCTGCCTGCTGACAGAGAATTAAAGTTTCTTCGATGGGTTGAGAAGGTGAAAGGTGGACAAGAAAGGGAGCTCTTCATTTTCAGTTTTGCCATAGTGATGAACTTTAAGTTTTGGTTGTTTAAAATTTCTACATATTTTTGTATCATTTTTGGGGTTATATTGGCTTATTATTATCGTTTTTGTTTCCATGGTCTATATGATGTTCATTTCACTCACATGCATCATATCTTTCTTCTTCTAAATTTATATTGGAGTGGTTTAATTATTTTCTTTTTTTAATATATTTTCTATCATCCCTATTATATTTTGTTCATTATTGCACTCCGTACTTTTTTTTTGCGTTTTAACGGTCGAGAAACAGTTGAATGGATCTTCTAACCGTAATCGGTGATTACCATGATCGTTTATTTGTTGATATGGATTAAAGATTATCAAATGTAATTAATGTAAAACGTAAAAGTGTGAAATGTTTATGATGAAATTAATTTATTGTTTTTCATCATTTGAATAACCTTATATACATATACGCATATAATAATATATATGTAACTCATATATATATAAAAATTAACATTTTCTTAGTACTCTCAAAGAAATAAAAATAGAATTTTAAAGACTCAATTAATTATTTATATATATATTCATTTTGACGAAAAATAGTACAATAGTCAGTGATGTAACTTTACTTGAGTAAGAAATATAATTTCTATATTACCAAATCTAACTTGATTCTCTTACATTAGGAACGTGGTTGTATTTTATGATGGGGGGATGATACACAACATATAGATGATATTTTATGCAAAATTTACAATTAGGTACAAATAAAATAATAAGTTACTAGATAATTAATAGTGAAAGGGATTAATTTTGTTCTAGAAAATACACATGTAGTATAACTTCAAGATTTTACTAAATAGTTGATGCCAACTAGGACAAAAAAAAATCGGGTTTTTCGGCCGATATATCGCAAGAAAAATGAGGTTTTACAACTAGCAGCGAAGAAAAAACGGAAGGAAAAATCGATGGAGGAAAATCGGAAAAATCACGGAATCACCGGATTTTACTGTGGCATCACGACTTGTGGGCCTTATTTGTGTTGGTATAGAAAATATGGTAAATATCGGTAAAAATCGGTAAATATCGGTAAATATCGGTAATGACTATTTTGACTTCAAAAAATTCTATAAATACCCATAAAATCATACAAAACATCCCTTTTACATCAAGCTCCATTTAACTCTCAAATTATTTTTCTTTGTATTGATTTTATCTCTATTATTACACGAGAAGATCTTATTGTGAATATTATCGCCCCGTCGAGATGGAAGATCACTTTATTCAAAGAATATAATGGAGTACATGAATCTTCATTTTGGTTTTTTAAATTACTTTATTGTAATGTAATTTCTCTATAAATTATAATGAATATTGTTTCAATAAGTGTATATTTTTCTTATTTATGTATCTTTTTATAGTTCAACAAAGTATTTATGTGAATTTGAGTATTTTTTATTAATTTTGGCTTCATAGATATTTTGTCAAAATATACTACCGAGTATTTACTCATATTTCCGATATATCCGTAAAAATCGAAATCTGGAGTATATAAAAAGTGGTATAATATTTTGTTCATGATGTCCAAGCATTTTTTGGCATATATAACTCAAATCCCACTTTTTAATTTTTTGGCCAGAATGACTAAGTGTCCTCAGCTAATTTGTAATATTTTAATGAGAGTGAATGATACTAATCATTAGTCTTCTAGTAGAATGTAACCAAAGAGGCTTCCATCAAGTGGTAGCCAATTGTTAAAGTTATAAAAAATCATCTTCGTGGAGTTTTAATTAGAAGAGATAAATGATAGTAACTTGCATTTGAAAAATACTAGGAGTGATTACCATCTTTGAACTTAATTGAGTCCGAAATGGTCAAATGGTTCTTCTGTAGTAAAGGAGTGAATTTACAGAAACAATCAGTTTATATCGATAAGCAGTGTGATTGGTGGCCGAAGTAGTTGAATTGTAATTCTAACGTACGGTTGTACCGATAATTTCTACTACTTACTGATAAACGATCATGGTTGGTGGTCAGTAGTTGAATTTGTAATTCTAGCAATTACCGGTCATTGCGTGGTACCACTACTGATGGCGGTGCGATCAGTTGAATGGTTATGTTTGTTTGTTTGATATAGTTTGCAAAGGTACATAAATATCTGATAATAACATAAGAATAAAATCGTACAATTAATACTTATACACAAATTTTCTCTTTTTAAATAATATATAAAGTGGCACATTTAATAGTACTCATACAAAACGTTAAAAGTAAATGAATTCTTAATTTTATGTACCATTTCATTTTAATAAAATAAGTGCAATAAGTGTAAAGCAGGAAAAAATTCAATTTTCTACGAAAAATGGTAAGGCGATAATTTTTGTAATAGTACGGGTTGAAAAAGCTTGTAATTTTCTAGAATGTCGGGATGATGAAAGCGAACTTCACGGATTGGAGTCCCATTATAAATCACAAATACTGATCAAATTTCGTTGATTCGAATGATCAGTACGCATTTTTAATGACGTGAGTGTGGGGTGAGACATGAAGTGGATCGACATGTGGATGCCACATTGCACCGTAGGAAATGGACACATGACATGATAGCCATGTGTTGTAGCAAGTGATACATGACACTTGGTTGAATGGTTCATTTAGAGCCATGTGTCAAATGGAGAGAAAAAAAAGGAAAGGAGAGGAAGGTGGGAGAGAGTACCACAGAGCTTGGATTGAAATCGGTGGATAAGGTGAGAGAGGAAAACCAAGGGAAGAAAGAGAAAAACAAAAAGAAAAGATAAAGGAAAAGAAAAGAAAAGAAGGAAGAAAAAAGAAAAAGAAGCAGATGGAATGCGTGAGAGGGAGAGGAAAAAGAAGGAATTTCCCAAATACCCGAAGGTCAACTTGGCGTTCGAGAAATTAAGAAGTTGATTATCTGGCGAGGCTACCCAGCGTGGGTGCCCGAAATCGGAAGCGTTTATCGGCTCGAGGTAGAGGTTTTCTCCTACTAGTTTATTTAAACACTTAAGGCATTCAATGGATTTATTGATATAGCTTTAAAGCGTATTAGGGATGAGTCCGTGACGAGTTCGAAATGACGTGGGTGATTTAAAGGCCAGATTTATTAGTGTACTATTTCTGGAAGCCGCGTTTTGGAGCAGTAGAAATAGAGTTTGGGGTTGTGCATAGCAGGAAGTAGTGTTGATGGCGCTTCCAGATAAAGGCGGTTCATGGCACGTGAGGCGGATTTGTACCCTATTTTAAGATCAGAGATGCAGGACATTAGGTGTGTGTCATTGCTTCATTTGAATGACGATATGAGAAATTGTGTTGTGAATAGTGTTAATATAACTTACATTTAGTGTATCAACATGGATTACATGATGAATAAATTATATGTAGAAAATATAATTATCATGATTTATAAATGTTAAGGTAATAGCTCCGTCGAAGCATGTAACATGAATTGACGTGAAGCCGACCATTTTTCCGTTCGTATGCTGCAGAGGGACCGCAGCATAGTATGGAGTGATGTGCATGGTTGTGGTCATTCATCATTCTTGGTGAATGGGTGGTGAGGTTGGAAATGGGACAATGTATAAGAAAATGAGTTTCACGGTTGCATAGCATGAAAGGAAAATCATTAACCGTTGGTGAACAGGATTGGAGTAGATACCCCACGGGGTGAAAGACTGGTATTCTTGGGTTCGAACTTATATCATCCGGTGATGAAATCATGAAATATCTCGAGAAAAAACGTGCGGCGTCACGGGTTGAAAAACTTGAAAGTAGTGAAGCCTGAATGTAAGAAAGCTTTCACCGCGGGATTTGATTAAATAAAATGAACATTGAAGGTTTGTCTAATGGGTTATGAGTTTTAAAAACAAAAAGCTTTTGTTTTGGAAAGAAAAAAAAAGGGTCATTGGGTGAAACACCAATGATAGGTTTTCACACTTGGCATTTGTATGTGTGAGGAAGTCGGTGAGGACTCAGGACATGGGATAGGGTGGGTGCATTCTGTCCATGGCATGTGAACATTCGTAAGGAATGTGCATATTTGCTTTGGTGTGTGTGTTTGCCATTGCTATAAGCTCAGGTGGGGAAGTAGCGTAATAGCCAGGAGAATTCTCTCTTGTCATTTGACTGCCCGGATTTATTGGAAAACATTTCGGTGCTGGAGGTGCATCGGGAGGTGGACACATTTGAGGTCTTAGTTGGGAAGAAGGACAAATTTTGGCTTTGTTATATAATTCATAAAATTCTAGATAGTTTATCCAGTTTTGTATTTGTAAGCCAGAGTTTCTGATAAAAACTTCATTTTTGTATGAGTGGTACGGGTTTGTAAGGTTTTCTTAGGTTTCATGTTGCCTTTGTAATAAGGTTATTGTATATCGAATTTAGTGTGTTTAGAAACAAAAAAAAAAGGGGTTGGAGATCTGAGGCTGAGGCTCTTTGCATGTTTGGGTCACGACAGGGGATTCTTTGGTCGCGGCAGTGCGATGCACGAAGCAGGCTACTATTGGTTTGGGTCGTGACAAGGAATTCCTGGTCGTGATAGAGCTGCTTTCTTGGTTACGTGTCGCAACGGAATTCTGTGTCATGACTATCAGTTCTCAAATTTTACGTAATAAGGCGCCTTAACATGACTTAACTGTTGCGATAGGGGTTTTAGTTCTCCATGTGACGATATTATACAGTGAAGGTTTCCCTTGTGTGGCAAGATGTGGCAAGAGGTTGGGGTGTCGAATGGGTTTGGCTGGCAGGCGGTACATAATGAGTGGCCGATATTCTTTGTTGTGACAATGTTTAGCAAGAACAAAGGGTTCGCGAGCAGTTAGCGAACCGAGGGCCTTGTGTTGCGATAACAATTTGTCGTGTTGAGCGAAATTTGATTGAAGGCACAAAAGGGAGGCTGTCAGCGGCGAAATCGTATTATATGCGAGCATGATCCTCAAAGAAAAAGTGATGCCGCAGTATCCGGGTTTTTATATTGCCGTTTGTGGTGGGGAAAGGGGAAGCTTCGCCGTCACGGCAAAGGGTTTTTATATTACGACGAGTTCCGGCGAGGCCTGGGAGTTTTTGTCGACCTGTCTTTTGCCATCGCAATGGAGTTATTAATAGTGGAAATTTTGGCCATTGACCCCCTCGCGGCAGTGAGCTTCGATTTGGCGGTCGAACTAAACGGGGCAGCTTGTTTTCATTCTTTTTACCGCTTTTTATTAATTTTTAAATCGTGCCCAAACTTTCACCCCGGCCCCGACTGAATAAGCGGGATTCGAGCGGGAGCTAGTTTATCTCAGTTTTGATTTATCATATCAAAACACATTTTATTTTATGTCATTTCAATACTTTGGGTTTTTCAGTGCATGGAGCATTTTCATTCGTGGGCCTAAAACATTTGTTCTCTTATACATTAGTTTCGAAATGACTCTATCTTTACCCTTTAAATGATGTCAATAATAAGTTTTCAGGAGATTATATTTAAATTCGCAAATATCGCATCGTTAAATGATATACATCTTTGAGGCGAGATGTATATATCATCTTAACATCTATGTTCTGCGCTTCTGATCTTGGCACATCTTCTTCTTGTTTTGTCAAACTGTATCAGATAACCATAATAACAATTACTCTGTACTTCAGTGACCTATCGATTCATTCTGAGTTTTCCGGTTTAAACTTGCGAAACGCCGTTCATCATTCAATCCCAGCGCCTTTTATAATCAAGCGATACTCATGCTTATTCATTTAAGTGTAACTCACTTTTGCAAATCAGCTGGTCGTATCCAGTATGTGTTTTTCCACCGCCTGTAGAAATCGATCAAATAGATTCAAATTCATGAAGATTTAAAACACACACTGCACTCTAAACCGTGTTTGGATTCCGTCCCATTTACCCTCCATCAAAGATTTGAATTATTTGGCTTTATCTGCCGCGATTCACATTATGACGGTTGGATTCGGTGAATAAGTCATTTTATCATCAGATAATGACTTTTACCATTTCTGTTGGTCCATAATGGGATATAAGGTCGATTTTCGAACATCATATTAAGTACCATACTTAAATCAGGCGGATGCCGATTAGTTGCATTCGCGATCGAGTTTCTTAATCACCATCACGCCGTCATAACGGGATCACGATTTATCATGAAGTGGGGACATTCGGATCCGTTGGGTTGCTAATGATGGAATTAGTTGGAGGACATCGCGAGCTGTTCACATTCGGTCATAGTGATTTGTTCGGTAGTAAGAAATTGATCATTGTTTACAGGTGAATTCGTCTTTCCATCTGATTAAATGGTGATCATTTTCACAAATTCATCACGTTTTCCCGATCCATCATGCGCTTTTCCATAATATCATTCCAGTCATGTAATTCGTATAATCCAATTGGGATTTTATTTGGTATCTTAAATAGCGAAATAAAGATAAGTTAAGTGAACCAATGAAGTACAGCCAGACTCGTTTACTTCCACTTGATCTGAGCCTAAGTTGGGTGATCGTCACCCCATCCCTAAAGTCAGTAAAAATGTATACTCTTGGTGGATGGCAAAGTGTGTTTTTATTGAATCGTGATTGAAAATTTTTCATTAACGGTCTTCAGGTTAAAATACTGATCACTCTCTGGCGAAGCGACAAGTGCATCAGTAATATCATTTTTGTTTCAGTTCTCTATTTGAGAACACATTAATACTAATTTATTATGATTCTTAGCTATCAGATCAGAATATAGAGGTGTTTGAGCAAGTAAAGCGCCACATGAACGATGTTAGTTCGCAGATAATCTTGCTATCTTTTGAGGGAAACCGCCGCTCGGCCGCCGGCGTGGGCGCTCGCGCCAAGTGAAACTCAGGGACGGGAGGGGGGGGGCACTTTTGGTATGAAGCCCATGGCGGCAGGGAGCAACCATGGCTGCGAAGCGAAGGACCACTTCATGAAGGTGCCATTAATGTGAAGGGCTTGTTTTGTGGAATTCCCATTTTCCTTCTTTTTCAGTTTTCTTCAAAAAAAAAAAATCCTCAAAACTAAACTAAACAATTGGTTCCTCCCAGAAACGTCCAAATATGCATGTGAAAACCAGCCCAGCAGCGAAACCACAGATGGATTAAGGTTTTTCTAAACTAAATATCATTGGAAAATCTAGGGGGAGTTTGGTTTAACCACCACCATTAGTCATGCTGTTCTTGCCCCAGTTCTCTTTCAGCTAGCTATTGTAGATCTTTTGTGACCACTAGACATCATGATCCTTCACAAAGCCTATTTTCTCTCTTAACGACTCTCCCACTTTACATTTTGCTTTCCAGTAGGCATTACAGATGATCTGATTCTAATAATAATATTTCTTCTAGATAAAAATCAATTTTGGGTATGATAAATCCTCATTTCTCATTTTTTGACGTTTAACTCTTCATTTCACTTTGTTGTCATTTTAATTAGTTAATTTAAGCTCCATCTGTTGAACCATGGATTAATCATTCTCATTCAAGTGCACTCATAGGTTCAGTACCAGTTTCATGATCAATTTATCATTTTGCATCTATATCATTGTCATAATATACACATGTTCATTCCATTTTATGTTTCCATAGTTGTTAATTTCTTATATCAATTTTCCCAAACCATTGACGTTATCACGGAATATGCCGTCAAATTATTACATAAAATTAGCCAGATATTTTCCAAAGGCGTTACCGAGGCTTTATGTTTGCGACCATGTCGTATATGTCGTGACATATTGACAAATAAGGAGAGGTTTTGTGTTGCGTGACGGGGGCATCGTCATGTTGCTGAGCGTAGTTGGTGACCGGAAGAATTTTGTTCGCGAGAGACTAAATATCTGCATGTGCGACCAGAGTTAGGTGAAGCGAGGAGAAAGTGTTTGAATGAGCAGGCCTCTATCATCTAGTAACCAGTGTGAAGGCGCGGGAGAATTTAAGTATAGTGACGGGGACACGCCATGTCTCCGGACGAGCTAACCGCGACAGAGAAAAGCTTTCTTTTACCTGGCGGTGGGTGGTGCCAGTTTGCGCCACCACCGAAACGGTGTTGGCATCATCATTGTATCGCGCGAAGGAGCCATCGTAGTACGCCGCGGCAGGACGGGCGGTGCTGATGAGTGTAAAGGCGGCGCTGACGTTGTGCGTGCGATCAAAGGGTATCACTATAGAATTTCTCTGTCGCGATGAACGGGCGATGGCGAAAAATTTTAAGAGTTTGAGGCATCCCTTAACGGTAATCAGAGCTGGGTGTCACGAGTACACCGAACTCGTGTTGGTGCGGCATCGACGGTGTTGGGCAGGATTTTAATGAATTACCTAATACTTCCAGGTATTGGATACCAGTCAATGGTTTACGGTATCAGTTAGATAGGTAATTACCTGAAGTTTTTCGGGACGAGTTTGAACTTATTATTATTGTGTGTTCATGTTATTACTCACGATATTGTGTTCCATGTTTATGATAACACTTATTATTTACATGGGAGAATGTATGTGGAAAAATGACATTGGGGTTAGAAAGCGCATAACCTTGAGACTTCGGACGAGGATGAATGGTGTGGTTAAGATGTTGGGGATCTCGCGAGTGGTTGGCTTACACCTTCTTGGTTGGAGCGAAAAAGAAATCTCCAATTGCTTCTTTGGAGCATGTTTGAGATGTGGTGGGGAGATTGGGCGGGCGACAAGCCACGTGGCCTTTGATGGAAATGACCTTTGCGGAGGTTGTTCAGGTGTTTGCGACGCCATCATTAGTGACGAAGTGTATTCTTACCTTTGCGGGACTGGTCTGTTGGAGACTCTCATATGAGAGGAGGGGACTCAGAGGGTGAGGTGACATGGCCATTAAAGAGAGATAGAAGATGCCGCGGGCATCGAATCTGGATTGCTGGTGACAAACGCATCCCAGAAGGCCCAGAACCGTCTTCTGCTAGTTAGGATCGGTGACGTATTATTACGCCGCTTTCATTAAGCACCTGGACACTTTAGGCAGTTGCTAAGGCGGGGATCCGGAGTTATGGACCTACAGTCAATCGTCGAATGGGACATCGCGGGAATCTGATTTGTTCCTCGCACGACATGGGCCCCGAGGAGCGGTGTCAATCTACCCCAGGTCTTGCACAAGAACCCTAACTGTGAGTGGGCTCCATGAGCCCCGAGCATGGAAGTAAGTCGAACTTCGGTGGGGTTTCGGAACCCGGCGTGACTTTCATGGTATTGTGTAACTAGGTCAGTGTGTGTTCTATCGGGGATAGTGGGATTATATTATCTGCTTTGAGTGATGTTCGCCGATTATAATTACCGTTTTCGACATTTTGTTACTTTACGCATCGCGTATGAATGTTTTGGGCTTAAGGTTGGATCCTTGGGAAGCCATTGCCGTATGAAGGATTCTCCACATGGATTGGGTGAAGTTTGATCAGATATGTCGGGAGGGTTGATCAGATATGTCGAGATTGTGAGTTAGAGATCTCAGGGATTCTTCTCATGGTGGACCTTTGGGTGATGGATATGTGATTTGATGTCAGTCTTGGTATGGATTAGGTTGATGACATGAGTGATCATTGATTGTGATCATAGGAGGATCTTCGCTTACACAGGACGGTATTTGTGTGACGCTTTCGAGGGATAAGCATGATGTTTACAGGCCAGTACACGACTCGAATTGGCATGGGCAGTTGAGTAGAGATGGCTATGACATATACAGAGAACCAGGGGCATTGATTTGGGTCTCTGGGTGGTTTGTGAGAGTATAGGATGTCTTCTGGATGAAATATCGGGATTACCCAGCACGAGATAATAGACTTTTGTCATTGAGTTGCCTTGAAGTGCGTCACCGTTTCTATAACCCCTACATGGGATGGCCTTAGTTGGTGGTAGAACTACAGATTCTGGCCCGCAGAGTGTTCAGACGGGAAGTTTTATTAGGCCAAGTACCATGCGGAGAGCACCACGATTTACTAAGAAGAAGGACAAAACTCTTCGACTGTGCATTGACTATCAACAATTGAACAGGGTTACGATCAAGAATCGATATCCATTACCGAGAATTGATGATTTGTTTGATTGTCTCGAAAGAGCGCGAGTTTACTCAGATAGACGCCGCCAGCGGTTATCATCAGTTGAGAGTTAGGGAGGCTGATATCCCTAAGACAACGTTTAGAACACGGTATTGGCCTTTCGAGTTCATAGTGATGCCTTTCAGAGTGACGAATGAGCCAGCAACATTCATGGATCTCATGCACAGGGTATTCCAACCCTATTTGGATCAGTTTGTTGTGGTCTTCGTTGACGACATTTTGATATACTCCAAGTTTGAGAAGGAGCATGAGGATCATTTGAGGGTCATTCTACAGGTTTTAAGAGACCATCAGTTGTATGCCAAGTTCAACAAATGTGAATTTTGGCTTATTAAGGTGAAATTCTTGGGACACGTCGTGTTGGCTTCAGGTGTGCCAATAGACCCTGAGAAGGTCGAGGTTGTTATGAGTTGGGAGAGGCCAAAGTCAGTCTTTAAGATACACAGTTTCTTAGGATTGGCGGGGTACTACAGGAGGTTCATTGAGGATTTCTCCCGGCTAGTAGCACCTATGACAAGGTTGACTCGAAAGGAGGTCAAGTTCGAGTGGAATGACCTGTATGAGAGGGCATTCTAGGAATTGAAAAGGAGGCTTACTTCAGCTCCTATTCTAATAGTCCTGGAAAGGGGACAGAGGTACACAATGTATTGTGATGTCTCGAAGGACGGATTGGGATGTGTTTTGATGCAGTCTAGGAGGGTAGTAGCTTATGGTTCTCGGCAGTTAAAGAATCATGAGCGGAATTACCCCACACATGACATGGAGTTGGCGGCCATTGTCTTTGCCTTAAAAATATGGCGCCACTATTGGCCCCGGCCATGTTGAGTAGTTTGGGAAGTATTTTCGGACCACAAAGTCTGGAAGGCGCATATTTTCACATAGTGGGAGCCTCAACATGAGGCATGAGATGGATGAAGTTTCCTAAGAGGATTATATGACTTCACTTGCATTACAATCTTAGTAAAGGCCCAAATGTGGTGGGCGTGCACTGTCGGAAGTCCACGAAGTGCGGCTGAGTGTAGCTTCTTGGGAATTAGCGGATGTTAAAGATTGTGAGTACCGGTTTGGACTATGGTATAGTGATCCCGGGCTCAGGTGCTGTACGAGGAGGTTCGGTGGCTCGCCATCCATTGAGTAAGGGTGATTCCCGGGCGGGATACGAGAGATAGTGGCCATCGGGGCTAGGGTGTGTGCAGTCAGTGCCCGGGTGTGAAGGATGGGCCATCCACACAGATGGTAGTCTTCGGTATAGGGGACGGGTTATGGTTCCCCAGTCGGCGGATCTAAGAGAGGAGATCCTCAGGGAGTTCAAATGCTCTCGATTTGCTGTGCAACTAGGTGGCATGAAGATGTACTGTGATTTTTGTCACAAGTATTACTAGAGCGGGATGAATCGACACATTGCAAATTTTGTTCGACGATGTCTCACGTGTCAGTAGGTAAAGGCCGAGCACCAGAAGCCAACAGGGATGCTCTAGCCTTTGGAAGTAGCCGAGTGGAAGTGGGAGTATGTCACGATGAACTTTGTGACCCACTTGCCACGGACACCGCGGAGGCATGATATGGTGTGGGTGATAGTGGATTGGCTCACTAAGTCAGTGTTAAAGACCAAACTATGGGAATTTTTGGAAATTTATGATACTATTACCAAGGACTATTATCTAATCCTTGACAACGGTTACTTTAGCTTAGTGTTAGACAAGCGTGTATGTGATGTACGATCGTGTATGCCGAAAACTTGATGCGCCACCTAAGAACTGTTAGATTACTGTAACACGTACCAAAAACTTTGTTGACAAAATTTGATTATAACCACCAAAGGAATATTATCTAATCCCCGGCAACGGCGCCAAAAACTTGTTCACCAAACGCTTGTATAGATGAAAAGATTGATTTGCTCTTTTTGTAAAATGGATTCATTAAAATTTGAGTTGGTCTTGATAAACCTTGCACAGGGTGCGAATTAGTACAAAGAAACAATAAAAGTGGATATTTAAAGTCCGAGATATTGTTCCCACGAGGCCGATGATAAATCAAAAAGATTGCTACCCATCTGCTCGAATCATTACTATTTGAACTCCACGATTATGATTATGAGATGACTAAAAAATTTTAATCTAGGTGATTTCTTTTAACATACATGAAAATAATTTTTAATGAAAATGGTTGACAATTCGCGAAGTGAGACAAAAGCGGACTCTGAATCAATGAGGTAATAGTAGTACATCATGTCGATTCATAGCTCAACCGTAAATTGAGAAGCGAGTTTGTCAAAGATGCATGATAGTATGGTTGGTTCTCCCTTAACCATACTTTTCACTGATTAGAGGTTCATGTTCATTTCCGAAGTATGAGTCTAATAAGCTACTTGTAAAATATAACCCTCTTTATAAGATCTGGGTTTTTTTTCATTTTCAGTACTTTATACCCAAATTTTAGGACTGAAGAATTCTTGCCCCCATAGACAGGATATTGCAAGCCTTCTCCAATTTGATTGACACCTCATCCTTTATTTATGATGAAAATTTCTATCACCTTGATTAGATCTTTGCTAACATAGGATTAGAATCAAGTCATCAGAAAGATGAGAGACCTTTGAGAGATTAAACTGATACTTCATTCAACTATCCTCAAACTACGAGTAAGTTGGTGATCTATCTGAGTAACCCATCAAAGTTCATTAGTTCCAGAGTATTAGTCTACCATACCCACAAAGGCTTTGCTCTATACTCTCAGGGATTCTCCGCTCTCTATGTCACCCACGAGAGGGCCTCACGGAAATTAGAGCAAGATACAATACTTTCTTGAGTGCAGGTACTAGTAGGGAACAAATAAATTCAAAGTAATACCCGATCAAAATAAAAATTTGAAAAGATTCTAACTATGAGTTTTCACTCACTTGTGAGAAAAGAGTGATATCCATCATTGACCATTCCCGGAAGGCTCAAATTTTCAAGCGGTTCACTTTCATATCGGTGACTAACTAATCGGGAAAATTCAACGAATTATTAAATGAGCTGAGGAAATAAATGAACTCTAGAAGCTTTCCATCTTCCAGAATTTTAAATTAAACCGGTAATAAAGAAGGAAAGAGAATTTTTTTATCAATAAAATTCCAGCTCGAAGCTGTACTTCAGTTCATTACTCAAATCCATAAATCTAAAATAAAACTAACTAAAATCTACACTAAACTCTACTGAAACTAAATCTACTAAAATGGAAAAGAAAATAAAAAGAAAGAAAAAAAATAAAGAAAAATAAAAATGTACAAGAGTCTTCAACTACCTAGAAGTCCTAGAGTTGTGGAAAATTGCGTATGGAATGCTAGATGCGATCTATTTATAGATTTTTCAATGTTGGGCCACACTTCAATAATTGCATTGTGGATCCCCGAGTGCGAAGCTGAGTGTGGTGCTCTGTGGTGACATGAAAGCTTTGTCACGATAAAGTTTTCCTGACCCCTTTGTCGCTAGCCTCCCATCGTAGCATGCGGTCTTACGGCGTGGTGACTACGTTCTCCGAGTGTTCTTGGATCCCATGTCGTGACAGAAACTTTTTAATGTCCAGCGACATAGATTATATTAATGATCATGTTGATTATTGTGGAAACTTTTTATGATAATAACTGATAAGCGTTTTCTTTGTTTTTTTCAACTTAACTTCTCATTTCCTCCTTTGAATAATAATGGCGATATAATTTTCCTTATCGCGACAACATTTTCCTCTTCAGCTTGTCTACTCTGTCGCAACAGAATTTTCTTTGTCGTGATAGAATTTCTTTGATTCCTTAGCAATTTCTATTGCGACAGGAAACTTCTTTGTCGCGATAGACTTTTCTTCTCTAGTTCTTATCGCTTGTTGAGCTATTTGTTACAACATATAAATTTTTGTTGTGACACACTTGACTTGGCTAATCTCAGTTCTCCAATTTCTATCGCGATAGAATTTTATTCTGTCACGATAGAATTCTATCATTCCATAGCTTTTATTGTCACGACAAAAAAATTCTTTGTCGCGACAGTGCGCCTTGATTCTTTTCTTGTGTCATAACATGAATTTATTTGTCTCCATTCCTCTTGTGTTGCTCTTCAACTCCTTGTTGCGACAAAGAATTCACCTCCTTCCTATTTTGTTTGTCGCGACAGAAATAATCTTTGTCGTGACAAAATTTTGTTGCTCTTTGTTTTGAATTCTAAATGTAATGTCACGACAAGATTTTCTTTGTTGTGACAAGAATTCTTCCTTGAGCTGACTTTATGCTGAAACCTTTGTCGCAACATAAAAACACTCGTCTCAGCTGACTCGTGTTGTGTTCTTGCCATTTTCTATCGTGATAGAGTTGTCTTTTGTCACGAAACAGTTCATCTGTTAGTCTTCAGCCTTTTATGTTGCGACATTTGGCTGTGCCCGCAACATGGTTCCTGCCAATTGCCTTAATCATTATTAAACGAGTTAAGAGTGTCACGACAATCTTCTTTACATTCTTCTTTAGCAATGTCGCGACATAAAACTCTTTCTCGCGACAAAAATTCTCTTTCGACCTTTGCGGATTACGCACGGGCTTTGTTGCGACATATAGGCTGGCGGCTTGGACATAGTTCTTTTTGGCACAGCAGCATTGTGTTGCGACATACAAAGCAACAATAAGCCCACGCAGAGATTCTTTGCATTTTCATTTTTTGTACTTGCAGCGTTTTTATCTAATTTTCAATTAACACTTGCAAAACGCAAAGTTGGTGAATATTCCATAATTTGGCATAAAAATAGATCTGAAATTGTTAAAAACATGCCAAAAAAATGGATTTGAAAATAGATGAATTTAAGACTCATCAGTCGACACATTTTCTAGCAGTGCGGATGACCTTCACATTGAAGGAATTCTGCTGGTTTTATATTCGAGAGATTACATGGAGTACTAGTGTCCATAGTATCGGACAGGGATCCCAGGTTTATGACACACTTTTGGAAGAGTTTCTAGAAGGCTATGGGGACACAGTTGATAATGAGCACCACTTTTCATCCACAGACGGATAGTCAGTCGGAGAGGACCATACAGGTTTTAGAGGACATGTTATGAGCATGTGTCACGGATCTTGGGGTAGTTGGGAGCGCACCCTTAGTGGAACTTCATGACAACAACATTGCCAGGGTGAGTATAAGATGGCACCACTATGAGGGCTTTGTATGTGTGAGGAGGCCATGTCGATCTCTGATTTGTTGGACAAAAGAGGTGGGAGGAGTCCATCAACTGATGCAGTTTGAAGTAGAGACACCTATGAGAAGGTGGGTTTGATACAGAAGCGCCTTCTTACGGCTTAGAGCAGAAAGAAGAGCTATGCCGGTAGACGGCGTCAACCTCTAGAGTTTGAGGTGGGTGATCACGTCTTCTTGAAGGTGATGCCTAAGAGAGGAGTGGTCAGGTTCGGTAAGTGAGGGAAGCTAACGCCGAAGTATATCGAGCCCTTCGAGATACTCGAGAGGGTGGGCACAGTTACATATCTATTAGCGCTATCTCCTAGTTTATCAGGTGTTCATGAGGTGTTCCACGTCTCCATGCTCCGGAAGTATACTTCAGATCTAGCTCATGTAGTGGATCGGGGAGAGATTATTTTTGATACAGAAGGGACCTTCGAGGAGGGACCGGTGCGTATCATGGATAGTCGGGACTAGGTTTTGCAACGCAAGACCGTGAGGCTAGTGAAGGTGTTGTGGCAACACCGAGGAGTGGAGGAGGCAACGTGGGAACGTGAGGACATGATGCGTGCCACCTAGCCTTTCTTGTTTTAGGATGAAGGTATGTGGTTTAGTTGTTTGGTGATAAACCAGTGTAGTTTATATGCATGTGATTGTACTGTATGATTTGCATATGCATGTGATTCGATGTGTATGTGTGTGTGGTAAGGAATTTGGGGATGAAATTCTTTTAAGGAGGGAGAAGAATGTAAAGCAGGAAAAGATAATTTTTCTGAAAAAGGGTAAGATAATTTACGTAATGAAATGCGATTGAAAACACGGAATTTTCTGGTCTCGGATAATGGCTCCGGACTTCCGCAGTTGGAAGCGTCTTACCAAAATCTAGTTACCAAGTCGAATTTTGTCGGATTCCGAGATAGTCGAAATTTCATGTTTTTCGAGGCATCGGGTGTCGAGTGACACATGGAGTGGTGCCACATGTGGATGCCACATGGCACCATAGGAGATGGACACATGGCATGATAGCCGTGTGGTGTAGCAAGTGACACATGGCACTTGGTTGAATGGTTCATTTAGAGCCATGTGTCAAATGAAGAGAAAAAAAGGAAAGGAGGAAGGTGGGAGGAAATTTTCCACTTGGATCAAGTCGGTGGATAATGTGAGAGAAAGGAAAACCAAAAAGGAAGAAAAGAGAAAAAGAAAGAAAATAGAAAGGAAAAGAAAGTAAAAGAAGGAAAGAGAAAAGAGAAACTTGAGAGGCGTACATGAGAGGGGAGAGGAAAAATAGAGGATTTTCCGGTTCCAACGGTAGACTCAACGATAAATTAGGATTGGTGCAGCGCAGAGAACTACGTGTGGGTACCAAAATCAGAGCGTTTTGTCAAACTTCAAGAGGTAAGGGTTTTCTTCTACTAAGTTTATTCCTTGCTTAAAGGCCATTCAATGGCTATTTGGTACAACTCTAAGTGTAGGGCTGGCTCCATGACAGGTTCAAAAACGAAGCGTAAGGTGATTTAAAGCGATTTATTGATACGTATTGTTTCCTAGAGAGTTTGTTTTTTGGGAACTAGGTAAGAATCAAGAGGTTGGGGTTGTACATAGCCGGAAAAATGAAATTAATTGATGGTTCGAACCAAAACGGTTCATGGTTGTGAAGGACAGAGTTGTACTGTATTTTTTGGATCCTAGGTCTAGGATCATTCAGTGTGTGTCATTGCTTCATTTGAATGAAAAATGAAATTGTGTTGTGAATGATGTTAATATATACTTATTTGATGCATGAACATGGATTATATGATGGATGTAAATTATATGCAGAAAATATAATTATCCATGATTTATAAATGTTGCGTGTAGTTGTCATCAAGCATGTAACATGAATTGGCATGAAGTGGCATTTTGCATTTCATATGCACGAGGACACCACATAGTATTGGGTGTGTGTGCATGGTTGTGGTCATTCATCATTCTTGGTGAATGGGTGGTGAGGTCAGAAATGGGACAACGTCCAAAAAAATGAGTTCCACGGTTGCGTGGCGTAAAGGAAAAGCCTACGTGCGTTGGGCGGAGGCGAGTTGAGGTGATACCCAAGGTGAAAGACCAAATTAATTCTTGGTTAGACATATGCATGTCAGGCGATGTTCGCGAGTGTCGGAAAGGTGTGCGGCGTCTGCCGTGAAACGCCAGAAAATCCGTTCCACAAATGTATAAACACGAGGATTTGATTAAATCAAATGAATATTAAGAGGTTGTCTAATGGGTTTTGAGTTTAAAAACAAAAAGCTTTGTTTTTGGAAAAAAAAAAGAAAAAAAAAAGGGTTATTGGGTGAAACACCAATGACAGGTTTTCACACTTTGCATGTGTGATGGAGTCGATGAGGACTTGGGACATGGGATAGGATGATTCACATTCTCATTCACGACATGTAGACATTTAAGTAGGAATGTGCATATTTTTACTTAAATGTGTGTGTGTTTTCTATTGCATGTGCACTTAGGTGGGGAGTAGCTCTTGTAGGAGAATTCCTCTACTGGGTATTGCTCACCCCGTCATGGTTCTTACTGATCTTAGCTAAGAATGGCTAGAGGTTTGTCAATCTACACATTTATGCCTTTAAACTGGTTGTGAACAGATCAAATCGGTGGTTGAATTGATTGAACCCGAGGGCTCCGAATTAGTGGTTAGAGTGGTTTGACTAGTGATTGAATTAGTCAAATCCATTTATAATTATTTTTATGTTTAATAGTATATTAATTACTTATTTATGACGACATTGGTTCAACCACAGTTCGACCATCAATTTAACCATTGAATTTAGATTTTTTATCCCGATCCTCACATACATTGGAAGATCGGGTATCCATACCCTACCCAAATACCCTATCCCAATTTGTGAAATGAATTGTTTTATAAAATCATGAATATTAAAAATAATTTATCATATATAATAGTAGTAAGAATTATTTGAGATGTGATTCCATGAAACCAATAAAAATATAAACCGCGATCAAACATTATATAACAAATAACAATATACTATAAATTGTAATTTCCTACTTCCAATATATATATATATTTATACATTACATATTTAATCTAGTATTCGGGTCGGGGACGAGTAGGATATACTCGGCCCGATCCCGACCCGAATCAAAAGTGAAACTCGGTTATTGAATATTTGGTGGATCTAAAAATGTCCTCCATGCCCTCAGCCGTTTCAAATCGGGTATCTGATTCTTCATTGGGTTCGGAGGAAATTGCCATCCCTAACTCGTCCTAATGAGTTGTAATTTCTTTCCTGAAGATGTGCGAAGAAAAGCGAGAATCAGATGCTCCGAAGCATATGTATGGTTAAGTCACAAACCATGGCCTCCTGCATGTCTTAAGCATGCGTAGAATGGGGAGACAGGCATGTGAAATGAGATGGCCAGGGTCGAAGATTACATGTTGCTTGCTGATCGCATTAAAATGATGATTTCCTCGCCTTGATAGAATACGGCTCTCCATAGAAATACGGTATGTGTTTTTTTAGTGAAAAACTAGAGATGAGAAAATCTATAATTTATTAAAATGAAGAACCATGATAATCTTCAAAACGAAATTTAAAACGTCTCTAAAATTTTGACCAACAAATATTATAATCAACTTGTTGTAAATACCTTTCTTAGCTAAACAATCTGTTGTTCTATTTGCTTCTCGGTAAATATGACTACAATTGTGAATATTTAAATCATGAGAAAGTCTTTGAGTATCCTCCATTAATAACATAATTGAACTAGGTAAATTAATCTCTTTTTTTGTTATAATGATACATAGTATGTGAGAATCTCCTTCAATCTCTAAATCTAAAAAACCATTATTTTTTTGCGGCTAAAATATGATCTCTTAACCCATACATTCCGCTATAATTATTGAAGTATTGCCTAAACGCTTGCTTGCAACCATTTTGATAGTTCCATTAGAGTCTTTAATAACTCATCTTGAAGCAATTCTATTTTGAATTCTTAAGCCGTCAAAATTTAGCTTGAATATTCCATTAATAGGAGGAATCTAACGAATCCATTTTTCAACCATAGCAAGGACTTTGTGCCATTCGGTATGCAGGTAAGAGTCACCAATAACAATTTGAAGATTTTTTTTAGAAAACTAGGGTAGCTTTCTCACCGATGAGAAAGGGTTGGGTTTGATTTTTTAAACAAACACGATTTCTATAGATTGAAGTATACATTCCACAAGATGATGACAATTTTTTTCGTAAGATGCTTGAAAAAATTGCCTTCATAAAAGAGACGCGTAGGACAATTATATCTAATACGATCTCAAACTCCTTGAATAAAAGGACATCTCTCAGAATACAAGGCTATGTTTGGTACATTGATGTTGCCATTATATTTGCAGGAGGTCATAAGAATAAATTTGCATCAGGTGGAAGTTCTACTACGAATGTGAAGGTAACTATGAAATGTGATGGCTAAGCAGCGGTGAGTCTTGGCGGGAAAATTAGCACAAACTATCCAGATGGATTGGCAGGATGGCGGTCGAAGCTGACTTCTTCGTCAGAGCATTGGGTTCAACATGGTGCTTTCTCATCGACGACATGAGGAACATCGGCGGGAAGGTGATGGCTGGATATTTGACCGTCAATAAGGATAGATTCTAGTAGTGAAATTGTATGTAAACTTAGAATGATATGTTGTAAATCTATACACAAGTTCATTATAAACCAAACCACTGGTGTAAATCTTTGTCTTTGATCTTGGTTTTTGATTTTGTATTCACAATTTGATGTATAAAAATGTAATGTTTTTAAGTTATATAGCTTTAGTTTCAGAAACAGATCCATGTAGATCTTGTCAGTGGTGTACACAAGTTCAATATAATTCAGAACTCGTCTTTTGAAAAGACGAGTTTAGTGTAAATACAACACTCATTTTCCAAAAAGACGAGTTCAATGCAATTTTAAAACTAGTTTTTATTTACAATATTCTAGCGATGTATAAAATGTAATGGTTTTAAGTTATAAAACTTTAGTTTCAGAAACAGCAAGGGGCAAAGTGGTGGATTACATCAAAGTTTAAAATATGTTGATTAAAAATGCATAACTGTTGATTGAATTATCATAGTTTGTGATGACAATGAATCCATGTAGATCTCATATGTGGTGAAAACGAGTTTAGTATAATTTAAAAGTCATCTTTTGAAAAGACGAGTTCGGTGCAAATACAAAACTCGTTTGTAAAAAAGACGAGTTTAGTACAAATTCAGAACTTGTTTTTAATTTTGTTTTCACATATGATGTATAAAAATGGAATGTTTGTAAGTTATATGGATTTAGTTTTAGAAATAGCAAGGCCACCATGGGAGTTGGGTAAAGTGGTGGATTGCATCAAATTCAAAAAATATTGATTAAAAAAAGCTCATACTCCAAAACTATTGATTGAATTATCATAGTTTGTGATAATATGGAATCCATATGGATCTTGTAAGTGGTGAACACGAGTTCAGTATAATTAAGGACTTGTCTTTTAAAAAGATGAGTTTAGTACAAATATAGAATTTATCTACCGGAAAAGAGCAGAGTTTAGTTCAAGGTCGAACTTCGTTTTGATTTTCCATTCACATTTGATGTATAAAAATGTAATGTTTTAAAGTTATATAGCTTTAGTTTCAAAAGAAGAGACGGAAGAAAAACCATTCAACAGTTAAGCAAAAGTGGGTGGAAAAAGGAAAGGCAAAAAGCTTTGTGTTGTTCACCACATTAAAGGCAGAAGTCATATAAATGTTGTATTTTGACTGTGGGAGCTCTCGACACATGACTGGAAACAAGTGTCTCTTGAATAACCTCTAACTATCCACTTTAGACTAAGTGACCTTTAGGGACGGTGCCAAAGGAAGTGTTATAAGAGTAGGCTCTCTGAATGTTTCAAGAATGCCCAAATTGAGATATGTTCTACTTGTTGAAGGACTTAAAGCCAACTTGGTCAGCATTAGCAAATTATGCAACTAAAATCTTTTTGGAAAATTTACAAATGATAGGTGCACTGTCCTTGATTAGAATCAGTGTCGTATCATGGAAGGGAATAGGTCCTTAGACAATTGGTATTTCTAACTGGTCCCAACACCTGCTTGAATACAATGCAAAACGATCATAGTCTTTGGGATCAGAGGATGGGACACATTAGCCATAGTTGACTCAACGACACTATTCATGCAGAGCCAATCCAAGGTGTCCTTGACTTGAGGTCTAACCTTGAAAAGATGTGCGAACCATGTCAATTGAGCGAACAAGTAGATAAGTCTCACACAAAGTCCAACTAACCCTTATATTTCAGTATTGGGCGCACCTTATGGGCTGTCTAGTAGGCCGAAAAACATTCTTGGAAAAAGTTACTTTATTAAAAGCCATAAAGCGGCATGCTATCACGAATTGGGTTTACCTATGGCGTGGAACTCTCATAAGTCTTTATGAGATCTAGAAAGATAAGCATCCAAATCTGAAACACTTTCATAACTTTAGCCTCTATACAGATATGCAGGAAAACTAAAGGGAGGTTTGTTCCTAAGAGCAATGGAGATAAAAACCTAGATCTCTAGACCTGCAAGAACTTAAAAAGGAGATTTCCTACTTGATATACAATTTGATAGAATTCCTTTCTGTTGCTGACTCACATCTTCCCCACTTCCCTTTCATATTCAAACTCGGAAAACTTACTTCATCGTATACGTCCTCTTCAGGCGCGTGTCAATTTTGACTCTAAAAATACTTGAGAAGACTATAGGAAGTAGACTAATAGAGTCGAGTCAACACATATTCAAACTCAAGCTCGATTTGATTAGAAAACTTGAACTGGATTGAACTTTTTATTAGTTGTTCCACACTCAGCTCGAAAAATAGTTGACTTACTCAAACTCGATTCAATAAAACTCGAATCAATTAAAAAATTAACAAGTAGTTATGCTCGAACTCGACTCAATTTGAAATTAACTCGATTAATAAGATAATAAAACTCAATTAAGTTTGCGAGCAGATCGAGTCGAGTATTGTGATATTCGAACTCGACTTGACAAATACTCGAGCTCAAGCTCAACTTGATTAACTTCGAGTCGAAATTCGAATAACTTATGAGTAGTTTTACTCGTTTACACCCGTAACTCTAACTTGCTTAGCCCATAAGAAATCAATCAAGGGTACATACGTCATTTCATTTACATCACACCAAAGCAATAACGTCATAAAGTCATACTCATCTTTCTAGACCCATTCCGATTCGTATAAATAGAGCACTCCATAAATATTATGTATCTCATTCCCATCAAATTCAATTCTACCGATTCATCATTTTTAGCCAATGGGATTTCCAGCCGTCTCTTCGAGTGCAAGATATGTAACATAAATTCCCATCCTTTCAAGCGTTAGGCGGCCACAGAGCCAGCCACAAGAAGCCACGGCTCATGGGCGACAAAATCCGGTAGCCGAAGTCGCCGGCGAAGCCGAAGACTAAAGAGTGCTCCATTTTTAGGTTGGAGTTCGATGTTGGGCAAGCGCTTGGCGGCCATATGCGGCGGCATAGCCGAAGAAAACAATTTGAAGATTCAGATTCGAAAGGTGCCTCTTATGGTGGATTGTATTTTGTAATTGTCGGACCATTGTTTATATTTATTTTTTTGTACTTACGATGACACTCATATTCATGATTCTTTATGTATCTTTGTGAAGGGGATTGGAATTCCCTGTGAACATAGTGATTGTGCTTACAGATTACAAAAAAAAAAAAAAAACAGAATAAAACTACGAGGATACGAGTTCGGTGTGGCCTTGATCCCGGGGTCGGGTTGACTACCCATCGACCGCCCAGAATACAAGTGGTTGTCGGATTGCAGACGCCACTTGAGAAGCGATCAGCGAGTCTCAGCATGCGGGGAGCTCTACCCATATACATCACTTGCATGAAACACATCCCCAAGCGGAGTCAATATAATTCCAACATGGGTAAAAGCGGCCACTTGGGCCATAAGCAGTACTCATAAATACATACCCGACACTATGAATCCAACTATATCCGATAGTTATAGGTTGGAATTTTACTCTTATACAACATATATTAAATCTAATTTCTAATACATGTAGTACATCGCAAAATCAAAGCCACAACTGGCTTTTTTCTTCTAAAGCGGCCTCTATGATGTGTAGTCTCCTGAGTGCGCTCCTGTGCACGAAATAATAAATTACGACGGGGTGAGCTATCGCTCGATAGTGGAATCGCCACAAGTGGGCCTACTCTTTTTTAAGTGCGAGTGCAATGCTCCAAAAATAAACACACATTCAAGCAAATGCATGATCCTACTTGAATGTCTACATGACCAACTGGAACCCAGAGTCCTCATAGGCGCTCTCTCACACTACTTCAAGCCTCGTATAGAATTATAGTTTTGTTAGTTTGTGGGCAACCCTCCGATATGTATATATCAATTGGGCCGCTCCGACGATTGATATATTATTTATTTGTTGACTACCCTCCGATGAATATCAATTGGGCCGCTCCGGCGATTGATATTTTTAATTTGGACTACCCTCCGATAATTAACATTTTTAGACAACCCCTCGTCCATTTTCTCTAGACTCATCTCATGCACTCACTCCTATAATCCTAGGATGTTCCAGTGCATATGGAATGCATATGCCAATTCAATACGATTCTAAATTCACATGCAAATATATACATGAATATATTCACATAAATTAGATCCACCTGATCATGTTATGTAATTATCATCTCGAACATCAAAAATTAGCTCATGGTACGTGATCGAAACAAACAATTCGATTTGAATTACTTGGCCAAACCCATATTTTCACAAATTATGTTGTAAATCACTGTTAGAGCGGTAAAACCACAGGTTCTTGTTCCTATCAAACCTAATTGGTTCACTTTGTGAAGCCATTTCTCGGCCATTCCGGCCTCGATCAAGTGATACACTTGATTTATTACATGCAAAAGCACCATTTAACATGGAAACCAGCCGTGGAAAGGCGATCCTGGAGCTGCTCCATTTGGTTCCAAAAATTATATCAATTCGGTCCAGAGTTTTGGGACGATCGGTGCCTCGTGGCCTCGTGGCTCGAACATCCGTAAAGTACTTAAAATGGGAATAAAACACAAGTAGGGAGAAACCCCTACCTCACGGAGCTTGTTGAAACCCCTCAAATCCGGTACCACGAAGCCCTCGGCCCGAGTAAACCACTTGCCTCTTGTCAGAGAAGCGAATTAGACGGTCGGATCGTAGTAATCCTAGAGAAGCCACACACTCTCTGCAAAATATCCATTCCAGCCCTCGACCCCCTTTCTTCCCTTGCACGTTTTGGTCTCCTTTGTTGAAGAAGGACACTATGCATTATTTTGTCATTTAGTGACTTAAATCAAATCCCATAATGACCATTTCCTCCCTTCATTTCCTAGTTTTGACATTCGGCACTACCTCGGCCGTCCATTTTAATCATTTCTCTCTCATACCACTTATGGCACATGAGTACTTGTTATATGTGACTTTCGTCGCATTGAAAAACGTTTTACGGCACCTGTAATGCGATGCCTCGAAAAACGTGTCAACTCCGACTATCTCGGAATTTTATGAAATTTTACGTGCGAGCTAGATTTTGCGAGACGATTCCAACGGTGCAATCCATTTCATCATCGGGAGATCTAGAGAATAAATTATGGATTTTTAACCGAAATTAACAATTTGTAATCGAAATTACGATTTTGCCATTTTTCCAGAATTTGGAATTTCTCGGGTTTTACATTCTCCCCTCCTTAAAAGGAATTTCATCTCAAAATTCAGGACAATTACAATCCCTCACATGCATATGCAACGTGCACTTTACCATGCATGTAAACAGTCATTTAAACTTTAAACGGCTAAACTACGTACCTTCATCCCTAAACAAGAAGGGATAGGTGGCCCGCATCATGTCCTCGCGCTCAGTGGACTCCTCACTCCATATTGCCGCCATAGTACCCTCACTAGCCTCACGGTCTTGTCGCAAGAGCTTCGATCACGGCTCTCAAAATACATCACGGGTCCCTCCTCCCGAAGGTCCATCGGTGTCAACCTCGATCGTCCCCCGATCCACCACATGAAATTTGGATGCGGAGTATATTTTTCGAGCATGGAGCGTGGGAAACACCTCGTGGACACGACATGCTGGGAGTGCGCTAAGCGGTGCATAGCGTTTCCTCTCGGTATCTCGAAAGGTCTAATGAACCTCGGCGATGGCTGCTTCTGAAGACGACCATCCCCTGCTTGGGCATCACGCGGAGAAGAGACGTGATCCTGACCTCGAACTCCCAAGAGATTCGACGTCGCGCCACATAGCTGCTGCGCGGCTGCGAGCCGTGGAAAGCGATAATAAATATCAAGCTCACCTTCTCGGAGGTGTCTCTAATCAAATCGGGACCCGGTGATGGAGCTCTCTCCGCTTTCGGTCCAACGTAATGGTGACACATGGCCTCCCATACGGTGCCTCATCTGATTGCCATGTATGCTCGCGATGCTTGTTGTAGCGAATTCCACTGGGGGCAAGTGCTCTTCCCGGCTACCCTTGTAGTCAGACGCATGCTTTCGTATGTCCTCCTTCTGTATGGTCCTCTCGGGCCCGACCATCGTCTAAGGGTGGAACGCTGTACTCATAGTCAGCCGTGTGCCCATAGCCTTTTAGAAACTCTTCCAAAAGTACGCCGTAAACCTCGGGTCCCTATCCGACACTATGGATACTGGTACGTCATGTAGCCGGACTATCTCTCGAGATGTCTGACCGGCGAATCTCTCGATGAAGGTCGTCGCATAGGTACAGAAAATGTGCCGACCGTGGCGGGTCCATCACCCATCTTTGGAGTCATGCCTGCATTTGCGCGTGCAGTGGCAGAGTGGGTCACAAAGTCCATTGTGACGTGCTCCACTTCCACTCGACCACCTCGATGGTGGAAGCGACCTTCTCGACCTACGGTGTTCGGCGCCAGCTTTGGCGTACGTGAGACATCGTCGAACAAAATCCTGCGTGTCTCTTTCATCGCTCGATAATGCGTGACGAAGATCTGGTACATATTAGGTACCGCACAGTGCACGAGAAAATCGAGGAAGCGGTGAAACTCCGCACGAGAATCTCCTCTCTCGAATCGATTGACTTGGGAACCATGCCCGATCCTTTATGCTCGAAGACGCTACCATACGCATGAATGGTCCGACCCTCGTCACCGTGCATTGTACTTTCGGTCACGATGGACACTATCTCTCGTCCTGCCCGCGGGACTCAATCACTGCGCTCCGCGAGGCGGTGTAGCCACTAGCTCCCCCGAGGTACCTGATGCGCTCGTTGTCGCGTAGCCCGAGCTTATCCGCGATCTCGGCGTCCGCCCTCGAGAAGCTATGCTGCTTGATGCTCCCGTGACTTCCGGTAGTGCATCAGCCACCACATTTGCCTTACCGAGGATGGTGTGCAAAGTGAAGTCATCCTCTAGGAACTCCATCCGCTCTGCGTTGCCTCATATTGAGGTCGTGTAAAGCCGGACTTTTATGGTGAGTACACCTCGAACTCCTCGCCTTATAGTGAGTGGCGCGAATCTTGGCCAGCTACGGTAATAACTCCATGTCATGTGTGGGGGTAGTTACGCTCGTGATTCTTATTTGAAGAGAACCATAAGCTACTACTACTCGACGCATCAAAAACACATCGATCGGCCCTCGGCATTACAATACAACGTGCCCTTGTCCCTGTAGGGACTATCAAGATGAGAGGCTGAAGTAAGTCTCACTCTTGACTCACGGAATGCCTCCTGCATCGGTCATCCCAGTCAAACTTGACCTCCTTGGTCGGCCTAGTCTGGAATGCTGTGCGGAGGAAATCCTCGTGAATCTCTGTAATACTGCTTGATCCCGAAAACTACGTATCTCGAAGATTGACTTGACTGCTCCCGACTAAATCCAACGCCTCGACCTTCTACCGGGTGGCCCGGCGCCTCGATCGCGACTGCGTGTCCAATCACCTCGATGGCGAACCGCGCTGCGGGTGGCGTCTGGTGATGGTCTCTCGACAGGCGTAAAGCGATCCTCAGTGATGCTCATCTCCTACGGCGGGGTAGATCGGGAGATGTGCGTGATGAGGATGCAGTATTCAGTGCCCGTAGCAGCGTCCTAAATGTTTGTCTTAGGGATATCGTATTCTAACCCTCGGTGATGTGTGGCCGGTCGCGAAGGTCCTATCTTGGAAGTAGACTCGCTCTCAGTGATCAAATAAATGATCAATCCTCGGTAATGGGTATCGTTCTTGATCGTAACCACAATTCATTGTCTGTGATCAATGCCGCGGTCGAAGGTCTTGTCCTTCTTTATTTGCAAAAGCGAGAGCGGGCGCCCCATGGTGAAGTGCTCGATGCGATGAACCCTTGTCCGATAGCTCCCATGGCTGGACTCCACGAGGTTCTTTGCGACTGTTGCGGTGCCATCTTATCTTGGGAGTCATAGAGATGGGTTAGATACCAGGGTGTAACTGATACGAAAGTCTTGCCCTGTGGAGGTAGTCAGGAGTAGCTCATCTGGAAAAGCAATCCACATGCTCACACATACTACTTCAGGGTAGATCCAAGTCACAGGTCTCTCCTCGTCTCCCAGAAGATGAGCTTGCTTTAGCCATCCAGCGGTATCTCGACACGGACTGTTATCGCATGCCGGGGGTATTTGTCATGTTTAGCCACACAGTACCATGCGAGGTACCATCTGGCGATGGCGGTAACCTCCTGCACGGCTCTGTCAGATAACGATACAATAGTGTCGACGATCCATCCCGGGGATGACGTCGAACTTCGACATCCATGATCTCGGTCACTTTGCAGAGTAGAGTCCTCGAGATCTCTCCATTTCCTTGACCTCGACACCATCGTCCACATTCATGCAATCCCTAGGGAGAACTCACATGCTTGACTCCTCTAGGTCACCGACCTCCTAAGCCCATTCGATCACCCTTGATGCGACAATGAATGAATGCGCGCACCCGGTCGAACAACACTCTAGCCCGTAGGCGAGATAGCAAAACGTGCGAATAATGGTGATCCTCTTGGCTCGGCTGCGGGGTGTGTGCAGTAGACAGCCCTAGATCTGATGTCCCCCTTTGTGGGCCTCGTCTTCTGCCTCCACCCATACTCTGGCCTCTCGAGACTGCTGTGAAATAGAGGTGCTGTGTGGCTCCACGAGCGAGGCCAGCCTCTGCGACACATGCCGTCTTGTGGAGGAACATGCGTATCCTCTCTGTCCTGGCTACTTGGCCCGGGATGTGATGTCCCGAAGCCACAGGATCCACGTCTGCAGGGACGATCGGTCTCATGTGTCCCGAGTGGCCGAGCAATGGTAACTTTGTCTGTCCGTGGCGCAGCTCGTCTGTGCTTGCAGGCCAGGCAGCTCTCGTATGTCCTGGCCGGGATGTGTGACCTGAGATCCTCGCGAACTAGGCTCTCTTCCTCTTCCACTGGCCCGGAGGAAGGCGGGTGATCCTTCCTCTTGCCCTTGGCTTACTAACATCCTGGTGCTCAGGGCATCCTCACATCTCTCTGTGGTCGAATTTGTCTGACCATGGAATCCATATCAGTAAGGCGAAGTCACACAATCCGGCGAATGGACAGCCGGTCCATTCTTGGATCTCGCTTGGCCGGATCGGTGGCCACGTAATCATCAGGCGAACTTTGTGAATCTAGCCACATAGTCCTCGTAGTCATCGCCACAGCCGGCTACCAGGAACTCCGAGCCTTCGCGTACCTTGCGGAGTCTCTGGAAAATACTTACCATGAGCGACTCACGAAACTCTTGCCCATGTCATAACCTCTAAGTCTCTAGAAGTCTAACCATCTCCACCATACCGGGCCTCGCCCTCTAGTTGGAGATACGGCTAACTGATCTGGTCGTGTATCGTTGATCTCAGTAGCCTCCCGATGCATTCTCGTCTGCATAAACCCAGTAATTCGCCACCATGGATCCTCCCCTATGAATGTAGGAGGATGATGTGCCACTAAACCTCAAGGTTACTAGGATCTTCGACTACACCTTTCTACGGCGCTTTTGTGCGATAGCGGCCCGCGCGTACCCGACTCAGCGAGCATGTTGTCGAACATGGCGGTGAATGTCGGTGGTGTGGCCAGTGCCCAGTGAGCGTCCTCTCGTCCTCGTCCTCTATAGCCATCTACCGCGATTAACATGACGGTTAAATCTCAATACAGTATCTTTAAGGCATAAACACGATGAGACACTAATCATACCGTAAATCGGAGTATACATTGTCCTTGCGTTTCGGTGTCTGAAGCAAATAAATTTTTTTTAATATTGTTTTCAGCAAAAATTTATTTTTAGAAATTTCATTTTGGAAAATTTTATTTTAGAAAATTTTTACTAATTACCAAGTTTAAAAATTCAATGGTATCTACGAGACATAACCGACCTCGAGATACTATTCACACCGCAGGAAAAAAAATTTACTTGCACTCGTCGATGCATTTATAGTAATGCAATATGAATATCTCTTATATTAAATCACCCCCGAAAATTTTTAAAATTTTTGTATTTTTTTACTAATGAGCAGTGTCCGTGACGATTATGAAGCGGTGACCTAAAACGGTGCTGCTTATTTCACGCGGGTTAGGCGCAGCATGCGCACACCCGGGGAGACAATCGCGCACATTGCGGCCCGCGAGTGCGGCGTGGCGATTGTAGCGCCACAAACTAGTAATTCGTGCGCGTATGCGCGCGCACAGCGGTAGGTCAGCGCGCGTCTTTGGCGTGCGGTTGTCGGCGACTGCGCCCGGAGCGACTTGCCCCGGTGCGACCTCGCGATGTCGCGACATCAAAAGCTGACAAAATCGTATTCGCGACATCGTCGATGTCAGCGACATGTCGGATGAATAGAAACGTAGCGACATCGAATCGATGTCGCGACATCGATAGCCGAAACATGTAGCGACATCAAATCGATGTCAGCGACCGCAGAACACTCGGTGGCGACCTGGTCGAAGTCCGACGCAGTATCATGCGCCAATTGATGGATTCGAACGAGCGGTTCATGTTTGTGAGGCGAGTTGTCACAGTATTTTTTGGATCTAGTGCGGATCGTGGTGTCATTGCTTCATTTGAATGACAAATGAAACTGTGTTGTGAATGATGTTAATATATACTTATTTGATGCATGAACATGGATTACATGATGGATGTAAATTATATGCAGAAAATATAATTATCCATGATTTATAAATGTTGCGTGTAGCTGTCATCAAGCATGTAACATGAATTGGCATGAAGTGACATTTTGCATTTCATATGCACGAGGACACCACATAGTATTGGGTGTGTGTGCATGGTTGTGGTCATTCATCATTCTTGATGAATGGGTGGTGAGGTCGGAAATGGGACAACGTCCAAAAAAATGAGTTTCACGGTTGCGTAGCATGTAAAGGAAAAATACGTGCGTTGGGTGGAGCAAGTTGGGGTAGATACCCCCCTAAGGTGAAAGACCCAATTAATTCTTGGTTAGACATATGCATCCAGCGATGAAAGTTCGCGAAAGTGTCGGAAAGGTGTGCTACGTCCTGCAGTGAAAACCCGAAAATCCATGTTCCACAAATGTATAAACACACGGGATGTGATTAAATCAAATGAATATTAGAGGTTTGTCTAATGGGTTTTGAGTTTTAAAAACAAAAAGCTTTGTTTTTGGAAAAAAAAAAGAAAAAAAAAAAGGGTTATTGGGTGAAACACCAATGACAGGTTTTCACACTTTGCATGTGTGAGGGAGTCGATGAGGACTTGGGACATGGGATAGGATGATTCACATTCTCATCCACGACATGTAGACATTCGAGTAGGAATGTGCATATTTTTACTTAAATGTGTGTGTGTTTTCTATTGCATGTGCATTAGGTGGGGAGTAGCTCTTGTAGGAGAATTCCTCTACTGGGTATTGCTCACCCCGTCATGGTTCTTACTGATCTTAGCTAAGAATGGCTAGAGGTTTGTCAATCTACACATTTATGCCTTTAAACTGGTTGTGAACAGATCAAATCGGTGGTTGAATTGATTGAACCAAATATCGAATCAGTGGTTAGAGTGGTTTGACTAGTGATTGAATTAGTCAAATTCATTTATAATTATTTTTATGTTTAATAGTATATTAATTACTTATTTATGACGGCATTGGTTCAACCACAGTTTGACCATCAATTTAACCATTGGATTTAGATTTTTTATCCCGATCCTCACATACATTGGAAGATCGGGTATCCATACCCTACTCAAATACCCTATCCCAATTTATGAAATGAATTGTTTTATAAAATCATGAATATTAAAAATAATTTATCATATATAATAGTAGTAAGAATTATTTGAGATGTGATTCCATGAAACCAATAAAAATATAAGCACAATCAAACATTATATAACAAATAACAATATACTATAAATTGTAATTTCCTACTTCCAATATATAAATATATTTATACATTACATATTTAATCTAGTATTTGGAGTGCAGGGCGAATTAGGATACTCGAGGCCAGTCTGACGAATCGAAAATCTTGGAAACTTGGTTGTCGAATATTTAATTGGATGCAAATGTCACCCATACCTCCTTCCATTCGAATCGGGTATCTGATTCTTCATTGGGTTCGGAGGAAATTGCCATCCCTAACTAGTCCTCATGAGTTGTAATTTCTTTCCCACAGGATGCTATGAAGAAAACGAAATCCGATATCGAAGCATATGTATGGTTAAGTCACAAACCATGGCCTCCTACGCCAATCTTAAGCATGCATGTGAGAATGGAAATGAGCATGTGAAATGAAGTTAGTAGAATTGAAGATTACATGTTAACTAGCGATCGCATTAGACAATGATTTCTCACCTTGATAATAAAACTCTCCTGTGAAATGCAAGTATGTGTTTTTTTTTTTGGTGAAAAGAAACTAGAGATGAGAAAATCTACATAATTTATTAAATGAAGAACCATGATAATCTTCAAAACCAAAATTTAAAACGTCTCTAAGAAATTTTGACCAACAAATATTATAATCAACATTGTAAATACCTTTCTTAGCCAAACAATCTGTTATTCTATTTGCTTCTCAGTAAATATGACTACAATTGTGAATATTTAAATTCCGAGAAAGTCTTTGAGTATCCTCCATTAATAACATAATTGAACTAGGTAAATTACTTTTTTTGTTATAATAGTCTATAATTACGTGAGAATCTCCTTCAATCTCTAAATCTAAAAAACCATTATTTTTTTGCGGCTAAAATATGATCTCTTAACCCATACATTCCGCTATAATTATTGAAGTATTGCCTAAACGCTTGCTTGCAACCATTTTGATAGTTCCATTAGAGTCTTTAATAACTCATCTTGAAGTATTTGGGCTTCGCTCTCTTACCGGAACAGAGAAATTTGAATCTTGAGTAGTGTCGAAAAGTAATTTCCATAACACCAACACCTTCTCAATGCGTATGAACCCGATGATTACGCCACCATCGGATCTCTCCCTTGTGGTGTCGCAGGGATGATGCGCCTAAACCTCTGGAGGTTACTAGGATCTTCACGTCTCCACGCTATCTGACACGTGCGATAGCGTGGCGTAATACCTACGGCCTCGATGGCTTCTTTGATCAAACACTAGTGGTGCGACCCGTTACCTCGTTGGCGCCCTTCGTCCTCGTCTCGGCCAACCATCTATCTGAGTTAACATGGCGGTAAAATCTCATCTGATGTCTCTAGGCATAAACATAGCGAGACACTAATCATACACATAAGTCGGTGTATACATTGTCCTTGCATTCTGAATGTCTGAAGACAATCAATTTTACATTTAAAATATTGTTTTTCAACAAAAATTTTATTTTAAATTTATTTTCGAAAATTTTGTCTTTATTTGATTTGATTTGATTTTTATTAATTTAATTAAATATTTAAAAAAAATTTTCTTTTTTTCCAATTATTTAGAGTGTGGAAACATCCAAAACATATCCATGTTTCTTTTTTTTCATTTCTTCGACCTCTTGAAGATACCTGAAAAATATATACCTGTTTTTTTCATTTTCGAATACTCAAATAAATTTATAAGAAATTTATTCCTATTCCAATTTTCTTCAATTTTACAACTTGTAAAACCTTAGAAAACTATTTGCTTCACCTCTAAACCAAATAAATTTATAAAATTTATTTTATTTATTTCTTTTAATCTGGACCATGTTGTCAAGAATTTCTCAAAACCTCATGATCCAACACTAAATACAGTGTATTTCAACCTTAAAGTTTTATTAAAATCTCATTATCCTACAAACCAAATAAATTGAACATAATTTATTTCATTTAGTTTCCTTTTCTAGTTTTACTCACTGTAAAACTCTCAAAATATTCTAACACCTTAAAATTTTATTAAAAATTCTATTTTGTCATCCAATAAACCAAATAAATTGATTACAATTTATTTCATTCATTACACCTTGTAAACTCTAGGATTTGTTTTCCAAAATAATAAGTGCTAATTACTAAGCATGACATTTCCATGACACATAATTCTGTTATAATCATCATTCACACCATGAAATTCATCAAATCACACAAAACACACCAAACACATGCATGCGGTGTCTAGTTTTGTCAGTGATTTTCCTAGAGTAATCTCATACCTACGTAACATCGAACCACTAGTGGTGATGTTAAATACCTGAGGCCATGGCCTGGCGAAATCCCCTCAGTACAGGTGATGCGTATGCACATGCTGCGATACTGGTAGCGGCCCCGAAACCGGGGTCGGGTTGACTACCATCAGCACGGAATACTCGTGAATGTCGCGTGACGGAGCATTCTTGAAAATCGAACCCAAAGTCTCCTTTGTGCGAGGAGCTCTACCAATCTGAAACTGCATAAAACTGTCCCAAACAGTCGATATAACGATGCATGGTCATGACCACTTGGGCTCTTAAACCAATACTCATAACCAATGTATATATCAACTATCCAACCATAGTTCAAGAGTTCAATTTTACTCTTATATACAACATATATTAAAATTAAACAATTAATACATGTAATACATCGCAACTGAAAACGCAATCAGAGCTTTCTTCAAACCTATCTGTCTCTAGGACGGCCGGTCCCTACGCACGCTCCACACTGTACGTAAAAATAATATCCCTTGACGGGGTGAGCTAGTGCTGATAGTGGAATCACCTAAGTGGGTACACTCTCCGCTAAGTGTGGTGCAATGCTCAGAAAATAAACACACATTCAAGCAAGTAAGCAGTCTACTTGAGATAATAGTGACCACATCTCATACCCAGGATTCTCCACCTTGAGCTCCCTCACACTCGCCTAAGCCTCGTATGAAATTATTATGTTTATTTGTTTGTGTACAACCGCCGATGTGTATGTATCAATTGGCCGTCTCAGATGATTGATATTGTTATGGACTACCCTCGATGTATATCAATTGAAATTTGTCTCAAACGATTGATATTTTTTTGTATGGACTACCTAGATCATTTTTTTAGTTTTAGACAACCCTCGAGAAACCATTTTCCTCTAGACTCATCTCTTGCACTCCCACTCTGTAGTCACTGCAGGGTGTTCAGTGCATATGGAATACATGTATGCCAATTCGATATAGTCTAATTCACATGTAAATATATAAACATGCATATATTTACAAAACAATATTACACAATCATGTCATGTAAATTCATTTCATACATCAAAAATTAGCTCACTTGGGCTAATGATCAAACCTGACAATTTAACTTGAATCACTTGATCAAACACATTTCCCTTTAAATATATTTTGAGAACAACATTTAGGAATAATGAGTGAAACTCTCAGTTCTTATTCACAGAAAAATCACAAATTGCATCGGTTCACTTAGTAGACATGATTCAAGCCATTCCGACTTCATCCAAACCAGCCCATGATTTATCATGTAAAAGAACAATTGCTTTAAACCGATCATTGGTCGTTAATTTTACACCATTAATTCAAAATTCATATATCGATTAGGTCTGGTTTGAGGTAGATCAAGCAGCCCCTCACGACACTCGTTAAACTCAAACATTGCTGAGTACTTAAGAAGAATAAACCCAAGTAAGGAAAACCCTACCTCTCGGAGTTGAAACCTAAATCCGGTACCCATGCGAAGCCCTCTCATAGAGCAACCTTCTTGTCGAAAGGCTGACGATCGGATCGCGTATTTCTAGAGAAGTCTCTACTCTCTAAAGGAAAATCTCAAAAAATGAAGCTCTTGCAAGTTTTGTTTCATTTTCACGTTTTGCTTCCTTTTGAGTTAGAGCATTATATTCATTTTGGCATTATTCTCATTAAACAAATTCTAAAATGACCATTATGTCATTCTTTTCCCAGTTTTGACATTCGGCACTATCCCGGCCGTCTATTTTCATCATTTCTCCACTCATACCACTTATGGCACATGAGTACTTGTTATATGTGACTTTCGTCGCATCGAAATTCGTTTTACGACACCCGAACTACGATGCCTCGAAAAACGTGTAAATTCAGGGCTTGTCTCGGGTCGGCCAATTTATGTGTGCTAGCTAGATTGCTGAGGCGACTCCAGGTGAAATCCGTTTCATTATCAGATCTAGAATAGGTATGGATTTTTAACCGAAATTACAATTTTGTGTAAGTACGATTTTGCCATTTTCCATAAATTATTTCTCCGGGTCTTCATGTATACTCTTGCTTTGACCACCTATGTATTTCCATAGCCAATTTTATAGCATAAGTTTATAGTAAATGTAACAATAAAACGTATATAGTACTATCCATCAACCTATTTCAAATGCGAAATATAACTTTGAGAATTATTGAGCAAACATTCAAGATCATAAATAACTATGCAACTTAATGTCCGTCAACCTATTTCATTTTATAGGATATAACTTTGAAACTATTGAGCAAATTTGATGAAGATAAAAATATTGGTGATAAACACATGAATATTTGAATATATTAAGTTGAATATTGTTTAAAAGTTTATTGACATTAGGCTACATCATCTCATGAAGCAATTAAAGCTAAACCTTGTGTACTCTTAATCATATTTATACTGCCAACTTAGTTATTAATATTCATTATTCTTAAAGGAATTAATTTGACTTCTTTTTTTGGCTAACTTCTCTGCGGAAGGAATAAATTTTTCTTGAATCATATCTCTCTAGAAAACACTATAGAAAGCCATTCTTTGTAAATTAATTAAATTATATATTTTACTAGGATCATAGGTTGACAGTGGGGACTATTCACGCTAATAGCAAATGTGAAGCGGGAAGACCCATCACTTCTTCCAGGATGCCTATACTCGGGTTGTGTTTGGTACATTGAAATGAGGAATGAAAATAAAGAATCTATTTCCATTCTTATTTCTCAAGGAATGGAGAATTGATTCTATTCTTAGTGTTTTGATTAGTTGAGGAATCTTTCATTTCAATGATTGTTTATTTTATTAGTGTTTGGTAGCCTTTAATTGGAATGAAAGAGTAAATTGACAATACCCTAAAACTTTTAGAACTTTTGAAAAATATCATTTATTAGATAAAATATTTTAATTATTCTCCACTTTTCATTTTTTAAAAATAATTATTGTCATATGATTAAAAATAAAATATTAGAAATTAAAGTGGTTTTAATATATAAATAATTTTCAAAAGTATTTTAGAATTGGTTTTTGACAGATTATTAAGAGATCTTCTTAGTTTTTATGTGCAGTTTTATAAAATGTTTTATCAAGATTATAAATTTGATGATAAAATAAAATGTTAACATACTTTCCCACAAAAAAAAAAATGCGTAAAAACACATCTAAGACAATTTTTTGGAATTTCAATTACATAGCTTTTTCATAAAATGCTTTAAATTACCAATTGAAATTGTGGCCTTGATGAACAAAAGGTTGGAAGTAAAATAGTAATTTTAAATTTTTATGTTTTGAAGGAAAATTAGATCGTTGAAAAAAAAGATAGAGAAAAGGGTGAATCAGAATATATGATATCACAAGAGAATCAAATCTGCCCAAAGTTGAATTTGATTTCCATTTGAATTAGTTTTCATTCTATTCCCTCTTATTTAAATTTCATTCAAACATGAGAATGGGTTGAAGGGGTAATGATATCCCCATTCCATCTCTCCATTCTCTTGATCAATGCAGGAGTGGAACTTGTTAGTGCTTAAGAACAAGAGGAAAAATAAATCCCCGTCCCGGATTGATAACGGGAAGATGAATTTTAAAATTTTGATAACCAAAATTGACATTATATGTGGGGTCCAACCCCATAAATGTTGTTGCAACAGCAACAATTTCATAAGGAGAATAATTTCTCTAGCTTGCCACAATGTCACCAAATTACTTCATATGGATGAGAATTGGCCTTTGTTTCAACTAATGAAATTTGTTTCCATTTCAACCAATGGAATCTATCTGAGGATCAAACCCTTGCCTATAAATAGGCTTCGAGGAATTCCAACAGAAAAAAAAAGAGTTTAAGATATCATTCTTTCAATCACAGAGAGTTGAAAGGATAGGTATGAAACGGTCAGAGTTATCACACCAAAAGAGAGTGGTGAGAAACATAGTACTCCAGAAAGAGAGTACTAAGAGATAAAACTGAGAGGATTGTGAGCATATCCTGGGTGTGTCACATCTTGTGCTAGTTTTATCTTATAATGGATGATTTTCTCCAGATTTGCCTTGTGGAGTTTCCTCGATACAGGGGTTTTACTCACGTTATATTGAGTGTCATTATTATCTTCTCTTCCTGATTCTCACAAGATTGGCTTAGCCATCCCATTGCTTTTTATTTCCCAAGGTTGGTATAGCCACCCATTCTTATTATGTGGATTAGCCTGACCCTCCCCAGGCTACTTATTTATATTTCCATGGATTGGCACAACCACCCAACTTATTATAATTTTGAAGATTGGCATTATCACCCAAGTGTTCATTGGATTTCCAGTGGATTGACATTGCCACCCAATTGTTGCTAACATTACAGTTGATTGACAAAGCCACCCAAATATTACTTCTTGTAATATTCTACAGGTAAATCGCAATCCCAACATTATCTACCCACAAATCTATAATTGAGGAGAAGGGGTTTTCCAAGTCTTCATACTAGATTCAGAAACCCCAAGATTCCAAAACTACTTGGTTCAAATCTAAAAATGAACTAAGAACAAGTACTTGCAATAGTAGTAGCATTATCCCATCATTACATAAAGTAACCCGATCATGGCGATACTTATTTGAGGTTGGTGCTGATTGTAATAAGTTCTCCTTAGCCATTATTGATTTTATTAAGGTTTTGGCTTAAATTTAGAATACAAATACATTGTGTATTTTTTTAAGATTTTGGGTTCTTTAAATTAATAGCCATCATACTCCAATCTTATACCATATAATAGATTTTTCTCTTCATCTGTATTTAGGATTTTCTTCCATGTAAATTTGTGTTTTCATCTTTTTATATTTTCCCAATTTGTTTTTAACATGGTACTTTTGCTGACCCATGTCTTTACTTCTATTTATTCTGATTTTTAGTCGATAAAGTCGTTGGCATAATGTGAACCTTCAAGGCGATCCGGCGACGGTGTCTTGGTCACCTCTCTAGATGATTAAGTCGACAATATGGAGAAGGGAAGCTAAGATAGTTAAATGCATACTTCTATTCCGTGGGACTTTCAATTTATAGGGCTTGGTTCCCAAATCTCCATTCTTATTTTAGGAAAAAGATATTTGTTTTTCTTTATTAAGGATTATCCTTTTGAGAAATAAGGAATAAAATATCTTTTTCCTTATTAAGGATTATCCTTTTAAGAAATAAGGGATAAAATATGTTTTTCCTTACTAAGGATTATCCTTCCAAATAAAGGATTTAGAAATTAAGAAATTCGGGGATAAATATCTACTTTGCGTATTTTCCCATAACAAATTTCCTATATGCGGTGAGATGGCTGGCTGGGGGGACTCGGGATCCCAAACGGGTTCTAGGATTGCACCGTCTGGTGGGTTCCCGTGTGATTTTAATACAGTGGGCCGCTTCATGAGGAGGCGGTGGGCCTATGTAGATGGTGAGTGGGTGCAGGCCTAAAGCCCACGGGCCTCCCTGATACTTCATTTTCTTCAGCGAGGTTGGTACTTCTTCAGTCGAGAAAAATACGGTGCTTTTAAACCTTGAGTGGAGAAAGTTGAAGGGATTGGGAGAATTAATGTGTGCATTGAATCGTGTATTTGGATAAAGCATGTGTGTTGCATGTTTCTGACATCGATCGATTCTTTCGAGATCGATGGAGGAGTGCCTTTGACCTCCTCTTGTTAGTAGAAGAATTCCACGAGGAGTTGAGCTGCAACCTTTCCTTACATAGCCCCCGTCATACCCTGTACGTTACCAGAAGAGGTTGTTAGGGGTGAACATTTTGTTCTTGTTGATCTTGTGAAATCAATCTCGGGTAGCCCTTCCGAAGTGGGGTCGACTCAGAGCTAATGAGATACATTTGAAGGAGCCTTAGTTAGCATCATCAGGCAGGTCGTCCACCTTTACGGGAACAAGACTCACAGCCTGTCCCCCAGGCAGTGGAGAGAAAAAAAGCAAAGAAAGAAAAATCAGTGTAAAAGCAAAAAATAGAATAAAAAGTCAGTGAGGTGAGTCTTGCCTCGTAGCCTTCCTTCCTGGTAAGTAAATCTAAGGGGTGTCTCAGCACCTGGTACCCTAAGACGACTTGTTTGGGAGCTACTGATTTAAAGCTCGGTAAGGGTTGGTAGAAAGCTTAAGGGGGTTTTGACATTGCACCACTCTAATAACCTTGTCTTGAAGAAAAATGATTCTTGTTATTTGCTGAAAGAATGCAAAATTTGTGCAGAAAGGTGATATGAGGAGTATGAAATGATGCACTTAAACTGATTTTGGGGTACTTGAGAGTGTCACTGTGCTTATGGTAAGAATCAGGATGGAGTAGGAGCTGTCAATGTAAAAAAATATGTATGTTTGAGTAAGTTTTAGCCTAAAATGACTAATCAACTACCCCTTACCCAAGCCTTACATTACAAGAATATAGAGACCTACTTGATCTTGAGAGTTGTGTGTACCTACATTAGTGGAGAGTGATAAGAACAACAAGCATATGGAACCGAAATGTATTATCTTAGGAGATCCGTGTACTTATCTCAATTCTCATAAACTCATCTAACTTGCAAATTGATTGGATAGAGGAAGACCACACCCACACAAAAGTGAGAACCATGGTCTAAATTTGTCTATTATGAGATTAATTCACTATTAAAATAAATAAATTATCTTCATCATTTTCTCCATATTCTAGGTAGAGGTAATTACGGAGACACATATCACATGCCCTTGGCAAGAAACTTCATTCACTTAGTTTGTTTAAATAAAAGGGTGAAATGAATTCTTCTATTCCATTGGCTTGGGGGCCAACTGACTTCTTCTTTCTTTACTTGAGGACAAGCAAAACTTTAAGTTTGGGGGTGTTTGATGAGTGTAAAACCCATCTATGTTTTGAGTTCATTTCACAAGCTATTTTGAGAATTTTATATCCATATTCATGTAAAAATCATTACATTTCCTCTAAACTTGGTTTTGTAGAATTCTTGATGAAAAGTAAGTGATTTGGCAAGAAATGAGCAATATATATCAAAAAGAAGAGTCAACTAGTTTGTCTCTGTATATGGGAAGATGAATTTTCTCTACCATATGAACAATATATGATTCAAGTCTGCCATGGTTATGTTCTTCATTCAAATAGATTTCAAGCGACACCTCATGCCCAATGCGAGTTCGAACAAAGAAGTTATGTCATCAAATGAGTTAGAAGAATAAAACAAGTCACTTAAGCGATTTATTTGCCACAAGTCGCCGTAAAACTTTGTCGACAAAAGCGATTTTGTTGCGACAAAGTCATAAATAAAACTTTGTACTTAACAAGCCGAATATTCGCAATAAACCAAAAACAAAATTTTTTGTGACAAAGCAGAGAAACATAACTGCAGCCGTAACCAGGCGATTTTGTCGCGACAAGCAAGGAATAGCTTTGTCGCTGACTTAAGTCGTAAATAAAAATTTGTCGTGACGAAAAATATTTTAGAGCAAAGGTAACAATAAACTTTGTCACGACAAACCAGATTTTAATGCGTTAATGAGGACAAAAAATTTGTTGCGACAAACCCAATTTTGTCGTGACAAAACAGACAAAGCAATGGGCGACGACCCAGCTACTATTTTGGACTATTTTCAAGCCCATTTCACATTAGGACAATAAATACTTATTTTTTAGGTTTTTAGGGCAACGGGGGATGTGAGAACAACTCTCATGGGGTTTCTCTCAGCGCACATTTTTCGGTTTTGCTCTGATTTTGATTTTATCTTAGAGTAGTTTAGGCGATTTTTATTTGTATTGAAGAGATTTCGGTGTTATATTGAGGTCGATTTCATTACTATTCAAACAAAGATTGAAACTAAAATCTGGATTTTTCTCTCACTCCTTGTCTCTTGATTTCTTTCTTATTTTTCTTACTTGTTGTGACACCCTAAAACTTGAGGGTTCATTGACCAACCGTCAACCCGCGGAAAACTTATGGATGTCAGGTAACCCGATACCATACTATTGTGTCCCCTTTACTGGGACCTATAATTTAAAAATCAGACGAGTCTCCCTTTATCTGAGCTCTACCAAAAATACAACTTGTACAATAGATATGCTTATGGCCCATCAGGGGCTAAATATCATACCATGACCTCTCTGAGTCCGTCTACAGTAAAAATGACCACATAAGTCCATTTATCCATACTCAAACATAATGCACAAGGCTATAATATCATAGTCCTTAAGAGTTTAATTACAATACTCTTTACACAAAAACATATATCAAAACAATATGTTCTAATATATTTTACAAAAGTAAGAACCAAAGCCACGACCCAGCTTTCTTCACAATGGCTGCCTCCAATAAGTATCGTCTCCCTGCACACTCGTGCACGAAAAGGGGGTCCACGACGGGTGAGGCAATGTGACGGAAGGGAACACCTACAAAGGCTACTTCCCGCCTAAGTGCACATGCAATGGTCATGTCACCAAAAGAACATTTAAATCAAGATTATGCAAACCTAGAATAGAATTCTATATGCCATGAATGAGATGTGACTCACTATGTCCCATGTAGAGTCACTTGACTCAAGCTGAGTCCCTGACAGGCTCTATCACCTGATATCTAAACCCATGTGTGATAAAATCCATCATTCTTGGATTACATCCAATGATCATTTTACAAAACAAATTTCATTTGTTTTCAAACCAAAAGCTTTTGGGATGTTCACCTCAATGATCATTTTTTTTCAAAAATCCGTGTGTCTTTTATGGGTGGCGGGTACCAGGACTCATAGTAAACCCATAAACCTTCCCACACTTTTACGGGCTTTCACTAATGGATCCATATGTGTAGCAAAAAAGATAACAATGCTTTCACCCGACACATACTTTCATTTTCCATTTTCAAACCGTGCGACTCAATTTGGACGTTGTCCCATTTTCGGTATGATAAACACTAAATGCGAGTGTTAATTCTGACCATGCAAGCGTGGAACCTGTTGGACGTGTCAGTGCAGTGTCCTACCCATTCACTAAGAATGGTGAATGAAAACAACCATGCACACACACCCATTTCATGTGATGTCCCCGTGCATACGAAATGCAATTATGCCATTTCATGCTTATGCCATGTCACACACACACACACACACACACACACACACACACACACACACACACACATATATATATATATATATATATATATATATATATATATATATATATATATATATATATATATATATATATATATATATATATATATGGATGCTATATGGGCAATTTCATTCATACCATTACACCATGCATCATTTGGACAATTATATCAATCAACATACAATTTCCAATTAAATAACACAAATCATGTCAACAGACTCATATACACATACATACTCTCCACATGTTAATACATTAGGACACACATATTGACATCTAATCAATTACTACCAGTCATTCAAACTCCAAGCGACCAAACAACCTCATCCTTAAGCAAGATGCTTACAAAACATTCCGCCTGACAATCCCATGACAGAACCACAGAGGATGATTCTGAACTTTGTTCATAAAACTAGCCCAGCCTGCCGAGTTCAAAATGCGGACTGCAAACCATTAAATGACATAAGCTGTAGAACCGGAAAATGGACCATAACCTGAGTTATAGAGGTCTGATTTTGGTGATTCAAAATCCTAACATCAAGTTATTAAATGAGAGCTGAATTTCCTTGAAGGAGACTAGTCCAAATTCTCACTTTTTTCCCAACCGAAAATCAGTCCCAAAAATCTGGACAATAGGTTTGGCCAAAACAGGGCAGCCTATGGCAGTCTCGGAAAACGAACCATAACTTGATTATAGAGGTCCAATTTAGGTAATTCAAAAGCCAAACCTCAAGTTCACAACTTTAGCTACAATTTTCATGCAGGACACTAGTCCAAATTACTTCTTTTTCTCAACCGAATCAGTCTTAAAACCTGGACACAAACAGTTAACAGCCTAAGCTATGACAATTCTGAAAATTAAATGGGCCATAACCTGAGATATGGAGGTCTAATTTTGGTAATTCAAAATCCTAACCTCAAGTTCACAATTTCATCTAGAATTGTCATGGGACATGAATCCAAAATTACCTCTTTGCATGACACAAATCATTCTCAAGCGGGACGAAGCAGTTAACTGCCTAAGTTGTGACAATTTCGGACATTAAATGGACCATAACTTGAGCTATGGAGGTCCAATATAGGTAATTGAAAGGCCTAACTTCAAGTGCACAACTTCAGCTACAATTTTCAAGCATGACACTAGTCCAAAGTCCCTTTTTTTCCCAACCAAAAATCAGTCCCAATACCTGGACACAAACAGTTAACAACCTAAGCTATGATAATTCCAAAAATTAAATGGACCATAAAATGAGCTATGGAGGTCCAATTTGGGTAATTCAAAAGCCTAACCTCAATTTCACAACTTCAACTACAATTTGTATGAAGAACACTAGTTCAAAGTCCCTCTTTGTACCAACCAAAAATCAATCTCAATACCTGGGCACAAGCGGAGTTAACATTACAAGGTGTGACAATTCGATAAATGGACCATGGCAGGCTGCCAGGGGTCAATTTGGGTAATTCAAATGCCTAAACTCAAGTTCCCAACTTCAGCTACAATTTTCATGCAGGACACTACTCCAAATTCCCTCTTTTTCTATCCGAAAATCATCCCCAAACACTGGACATCATATAGGGTCAAAACAAGGCACTATTACCCATAACCCATTATTTTGCCAAATAGTCCCTTAGGGAAAAAAATGTGGCTTATTATAGGGCATTAAAAACTCAACCAAGCAGCCCCTGGGAATGGAAACTAAACCAAAGTAGGAAAGTCCTACCTCTTGGGTGAAGGCGAAGCTTTCGGAAGTCTAGAGGACTGAAACCCACGAATGACCAAAACTCTTGCTTGAATCTTCGGTAAAATCCTTTGTTTCTGGTACCCACGTGTAGCTCTCATCGCGTAGATGGACTTTAGTTCTTAGCTCGATGAAAAACGAGCAACCAAGCTTCAGAGATCATAGAGAGAAGTTGGATCTTCTCTCTTACTCTCTTTCCCTCTCTCTATCTTGGTCTTCTTTTTATTCCGGTGATAATCTGCTTATTTTCCTTCAAATCTGATTTTCTACTTTGACTAAAGTCTTAAAGACATAGTATATACGTGTCATGTGTCTCTGACCGAATTAGAGTTTGTTTAACATCCCCGAGCTCAATTTATTTTTCGTCTCAATTCAAGTTCAATTTATTTTAAATGAACTTAACGGGTTATTTCTTAAATTCATGATTCTCATAAAAATCTAGATCCTTGGTAGTCACTAGACGCCCCGTTACTCGAAAATCAGCAGAAAAAATCCGGTGTCTCGGAGATTGTGAAAATTTTTAAGGTAACTAGATTTCGCGAGACAAATCAACGGTGAAGTCACTTAGTCATCGAGAATCTGAAAATTTTGAAACTACTGAACCATTTGTAATTTCTTTGCATTTTTGCCATTTTTTAGAAAAATTAAAATTTTCCTAGGTTTTACCTTCTTCCTCCCTTAATAGAATTTCATTCCCGAAATTCGCACACACTAGCATAAACAATCACATGCATATGCTACAAAATTGAACAATACTCTTGCGTAAGTGCGAGTAGAAACATACCACTAATAATCATTGATCTGTGAAGCTCGATTTGAGGTGTAATGGTGTAGACACACCCCTGGGTCCCCAAAGTCCCGGCCTATGAGCCCTATACTCGACCTCGACCCATGCCTTGGCCTCTCTGGCTGTCACAAAATAGCCGGGCATGTGCCACACCACAGGATTAATCTTGGTTCCTTTGGCTTGTGTTGGGGTGGGAGAAATGGCTTGTGTTTGTGCATGTCCCACTGATGATTAGGACTGAGGTGTCCCATAACCTTAGGGTCCTTGCCTCTATGGGCAATCCTGTCTCATGTGTCCAAGTTGGTGGCAGTGATAGCATGTCATCTGCCTCGTCTGGCTAGATGCCTCGACTTGGCCTTGGCCCTAATAACTTTGGCCATGTCCCTGAAATCCTCGTGAAGCAGAAGTCCTCTGCTTCTTCCCCAATGAAGAAGGCAGATTCCTCCCCTCTTAACTCTCACTAGCACAGCATCATATGCTCAGGTGCGTCATCAATCTCTCTCTCTATGGCCCATAGTTATCGACCGTGAGCCCATTATCTTAATAGGAGAAATCCTGATCTTGTCGAGATGGATGACGGACCATCCTCGAATTTCCTCCACCTTGGCCACGTCGTGACCACATGATCATCGGTAAAGCGGGCCCCCTTCGGTGAGCTTAGCCACTTACTCTATCTTGTCATCGTTCCTTGCTTCCAGCTAGGAACTCACGACCTTTACATGTATAGCAGTTGCCAGAAAATATTTGCCCATGAAGAGCTCATGGAACTCCCCTCATGTCATTGCCTATATGTCCCTGAGGCCTTGACCCAATCCTACATTCTTGAGATTCACCCTCTAGCTAGAATCTTTGCTAACTTATCTTTGTGGTGAGGTAATCTCCATAGCCTCGATATTTTCCGATATGTCGAACGATAGTCGACGCCATCGGATCCCCTCACTCCCACGTGAATGTTGGAGGATGGTGTGTGTAAACCTGGAGGTTATGATCCTCCCTGTCCCTAGTGCACTAGCACGTACAAGTGGAGTGCAAAATGCCATAGCCTACACTAAAAACTCTTTGGTCAAAAATAGGTGGTGGTTGGCTATTGCCCCGTGGACGACCTCTACGTCCTCGTCCTCGACTTGCCATCTACACATGTCAAATATAAAATTAAGATCTCATTTTCTTATTTCGTTAGTGGTGCATAATGACAAACACTACTTGAACATCGATTCAGAACCATCATGTTCCTTTGTTCCCAGAACCCCCCAGGTTATGTTCTCTAACCTAGTGTTCACCTTCCTATATACATCATACCATGTCTATATATTTCACACAATTTGAAAACAGCGATCCGCGAATCCTGATCATCTGACACACGCCAGTGACATGGAACACACGTGCATGCAGTGGTCTAAACCCGTTCCCATAAACTCTTAGGTAATCACCTGCAGACCACGATGCCAAGCTATGATGCTGGCATCAGATGCGGAAACAGGTAATCATGAAGCCCAGCCACGACTTTGAGTTATACCAATTGTGATGTATGCAGAACATTGAGCTCGGTTGGTCGCATACCTTGGCTGCATTTTCTATTAGCATGTCGGAGACACATGTCCATCGAGCCATATGTATTCGTATACCTATGCTCTGATACCAAGCTGTGAAGCTAGTATCGGATGCACCATAAACGTCATGGCCTAAGCCCATGCCCCTCAAGCCCTAGGTACTCGTATATCTAAGCTCTGATATCAAGTTGTGACGCCCTAAAACCCAGGGGTCCGTTGACCAACCATCAACCCACGGAAAACTTATGGATGTCAGGTAACTAGATACCACTCTATTGTGTCCCCTTTACCGAGACCTATAATTTAACAAAAATCAGACAGAGTTTCCTTTGTACAGGGAGTTCTATCTAAAAATACAACTTGTACAACAAATAATAGCATGGCGAAGTCAGGAGCGAATATCGTCACCATGACCTCTCCAGGTCCATCTACGAGTAAAAATGACCACATAGGGTCCATTTATCCATACTTAAACATAATGCACAAGGCTATAATACCATAGTCCTTAAGAGTTTAATTACAATACTCTTTACATAAAAACATATATTAAAAATAGTTTGTTCTGTATATTTTACAAAAGTAAGACCTGAGCCATGGCTTAGAAGCTTTTTTATAATAGGCGGCCTCCGGTGAGCGTCATCTCTGACACACTCCCTGTACACGAGAAAGGAGTCCCATGGCAGTGAGCAATGCACAATAGAGTAAGCTCCTACAAGGCTACTCCCCACTAAGTGCACATGTAATGGTCATGTCACCGAAAAAACACATTCGATCAAGATTATGCGAGCCTAGAATAGAATTCTATATGCCATGAATGAGATGCGACTCACCACATGTCCCATGTATCGAGTCCTCTTGACTAAATGACTTTGAGTCCCCGATCGACTCCTATCACCTGATGTCGAAACCATTGCATGATAAAATCCATCATTCTTGGATTACATCTAATGATCATTTTCCAAAATAAATTTCATTTGTTTTCAAACCAAAAGCTTTTTAGATGTTCACCTCAATAATCATTTGTTTAAAAAAAATCCATCTGTCTTTTATGGGTGGCGAATTTTCCAGGGTCCTACCGCAGGCTTCGTAAACCTTCCCACACTTTTATAGGCTTTCACCGATGGATCCATATGTGCAACTAAAAAGATAACGAGACTTTCACCGGCATAATTTCACCATTTCCAAGCGGGTGCCACTCCAATTTGGATGTTATCCCATTTTCCGAGCCCACCTGATCGACACCAAGCGGTATGGCAGTGGAACCCCATTAGATGTCATCCAAGTTACGTGTCCACCACCCATTCACCAAGAATGGTGAATGACAACAACCATGCACACACACCCATTTTGTGTGATGTCCCCGTGCATATGAAATGTAATTATGTCATTTCATGCTTATGCCATGTCACACACACACACACACACACACACACACACACATATATATATATGGATGCTATATGGACAATTTCATTCATACATTACACCCATGCATCATTTGGAAAATTATATCAATTAACATACAATTTCTAATTAAACAACACAAATCATGTCAACATACTCATACACACATACATACTCTCACATGTCAATACATTAGGACACACATATTGACATCTAATCGGTTACTACCAAGCATGTCATTCAAACTCAAGCAATGACAACCTCATCCTCAAGACCAATTATGGCATAGAGATGCCTACAAAAAATTCCACACAACAATCCATAACAAACCATAGGATAGTTCTGAACTCAGTTTAGAAAACTAGCCCCCTAACATTCCCAAAATCTGGACACAAACCATTAAATAGCCTAATCTGTAGCAATCCCGAAAAACGGACCATAACTTGTGTTATAGAGGTCTAATTTAGGTGATTAAAAAGCCTAAAATTGATTTTTCATATAGAGCTACAATTTCTTTGAAGAATACTAGTCCAAATTCTCACTTTTTCCCAACCTAAAATCAATCCCAAAAATCTTGATAGTGGGTTTGGCTAAAATAAGGCAGCCTGTGGCAGTCCCAGAAAACGGACCATAAATTGGGCTATAGAAGTCCATTTGGGTAATTCAAAAGCCTCACCTCAAGTTCACAACTTCACCTATAATTTTCATGCAGGACAGTCAATTACTCTTTTCTCAGCGAAAATCATTTGAATCTGGGCAAAATGATTAACAACCTAAGCTGTGACAATTCCGAAAATTAAATGGACCATAACTTGAGTTATGGAGGTCCAATTTGGGTAATTAAAATGCCTAACCTCAAGTTCACAACTTCAGCTACAATTGTCATGCAGGAAACTAGTCCAATGTACCTCTTTTTCTCAACCAAAAACCAGTCCCAAAACCTGGACACAAACAGTTAACAACCTAAGTTGTGACAATTCTTGAAATTAAATGGACCATAACTTGAGATATGGAGTTCCCATTTGGCTAATTCAAAAGCCTAACCTCAATTTCACAACTTCAGCTACAATTGCATGCAGGACAGTAGTCCAAATTACCTCTATTTCGCAACCGAAAATCAATCCCAAAACCTAGACACAAACGATTGAAGCCTAGCTAAGCGATTCCGAGAATTAAATGGACCATAACTTGAGCTATGGAGGTCCAATTGGATAATTGAAAAGCCTAACCTCAATTTCACAATTTCATCTACAATTTTCATGAAGGACACTGGTCCAAAGTCCCTCTTTTTCCCAACCAAAAATCAGTCTCCAATACAGTTTCGCTTGATTAACATCCTAAGCTGTAATGATTAAATTAAATGGACCATAACTTGAGCTATAGAGGTCGAATTTAGGTAATTCAAAAGCCTAACCTCAATTTCACAACTTCAGCTACAATTTTTATGAAGTACACTAATCCAAATTCCCTCATTTTCTAGCCAAAAATCAGCCCCAAAAACTGGACATCATATAAGGTCAAAATAAGGCACTATTACCATAACCCATTATTTTTCCAAACAACCCCTTAGGGAAAAAAGGGCCAAACAGCCACTTAAGGGCATTAAAACTAACCAAACAACCAATAGAATTGAAAATAAACCAAAGTAAGAAGAATCTCTACCTCTTGGAGTGAAGACAAAGCTTTTGGAAGTCCCGGAGACCCGAAACCCACGATCTCCTGAACTCTTCACTTGAATCTTTGGCGAAATTCTTGTTTCTAGTACCCACGCATAGCTCTCGTCGCGTAGATGGACTTTAGTTCTTGGCAGAAATGACCAGAAACAGCAAGGCTCCATAGATGAAGTAAGAAGAAGTTGGAGCTTTTCTCTCTACTCTCTCTTCTCCTCTCTTACTCTCTCTCTATGGGTCTTTTTTTTTCAATGAAAATCACTCCCTTTCCCTCTCAAATACGATTTTCTAATTTGACTTAGAGTCTTAAAGACTTGGCCCATCCTACCACGTGTCATGAATAGTCGAAGTGTGTTTATCCGAAACAATTTATTTTCGTCTCGGTTCAAGTTCGATTTTTTTAAATGAACAGCAGTTATTCCCCTAACTTAGATATTCTCATAAAAATCACAGGAGTCACTAGACACCCGTTACCCTGAAAATCGTGAAAAAAATCCGACTGTCTCTAAATTCGACAAAAATTTTCTAAGTAACTAGATTTTGTGAGACGAATCCAACGGTGAAATCTGTTTCGTCACCCGAGATATAGAAAAAATTCTAGGCTTCCCTGAACCATTTAGAGCAGTTTCTTGTTTTGCCATTTTCAAAAAAATTAAATTTTCGAGTTTACACTAGTTTGATTGGAGATGATTAGAATCGAGAATGGAACATTAAACACCTCTATGGGTGGGGATTGACCATTGATCATTTAGATTTGCGATTCTCAGGTTATTTTGTGGGTTTAATTTGAATTTAAATATTGGTATTGTTCATATAATTAATTGATACGAATATTAGTAGCTTATACCGAAAAAAGTGTATCTTTGCTCACGATTTCTAAAGGCCCTCTGGTAACATAGAGATGGAGATTCATGAGAGTAAAGAGCAGTAACTTGAGGGTATGTTAGACTAATATTATGGAACTAATGAACTCTGAAAGATTACTTATATAGATAACTAATTTACTCTTGGTGTGAGGATTAATTAGATGATGTATCAGTTTAATGTTTAGAGGTTTCACCTTAATCTGATAAAAGGATCTTGATCCCGTGTTAGCAAAGATCTCATCAAGAAGAGATAAAATTTTATTAGATTTAAAGGACAAGATACCAATTAGATTGGAGAAACTTGCATAATCCTGTCTATAGAAACGATAATTCTGGAGTCCTAAGATTTAGGTGTGAAATGCGAAAATGAAAAAATACCTAGATCTTAGAAAATGTTCTACAAATGGCTGATTAGACCCATGTATCTTACGGAAGGAATATGATTTCTAATTAGTGAAATGTATAGTGTGTGGAGAAATCCAAGCTATACTACATTTCTCTTAGACAAATCCAGCATTCAACTCATAAATGTTGCAATTTCAAGAAAATGCAAATTGATTGTTAAATAATTATCACCATCCCTAGTGTTTCTCTTCATACATTTTAGACTTCAGTAGTTGTTTGTTTGGTAGATTATAGGATTATTTTTAAATCAGTTTTTACTTTAGTTAAATTGATTTTATTTCACATCCTATTTGGTCGCCTATAGAGTGAAGAGCCCTTGTATTCGAGGTGCTCAAATTCCAATTAGAGTGTTGATAATACTTTTCATTTCAGTTTTTGAGTACGCTCCTTTTTGTTTCAAATCAGTTTTTGAGTATTTACCACATTCACTCCCTTAGCCAAATTTTCATATATACATTATTTGGTCTTACAAGTTTTTAGTGACGTTGCCGAGGACTTTAATTAGTCTTTGGTAGCCATGTCAGAAAATTGGTCAACAAGATTTTGGCGTCATTGTCGGACACTTAGTTTAGTCTTTGGTAGCGGAGTGTTGAAAAATTTCCAGTGGCTATCACCCAGGGTATATCGGACGCTTCGAGATGCGTGTCAGTTGAAGCTTTATCACGAGTTTAAGCGGTGTTCATGCGTGTTCCATGTGTCATGCTCAGGAAGTACATCGGATCAGGCTCATGTAATTAGTTGGGCGGAGCTTGTTGTTGATCTTGATGGGACCTTTAAGGAGGAGACCGTCTGCGTGTATCATGGATAGCCGGGATCAGGTTTTTCCAGTAAAAACTGTGAGGCTAATAAAGGTGTTGTGGCAGCACTGAGGAGTGGAAGAGGCGACATGGGAGCATGAAGGCACTATTCGGGCCAATTATCCCTTCTTGTTCAAGGAAGAAGGTATGTTTTTAGTCATTGATAAAAAATGACTATTGCATGTGCATGTGATTGTGTGTATGTATGTGTGAATTTCGAGGACGAAATTATTTTAAGGGGGGAAGAATGTAAAACCCATGAAAAATTGAATTTTTCTGAAAAATGGCAAAACGGTTTATTGCCGCTAATGTACAAGTTGCAAAACTAAAAGTTTTCTAGATCTCATATGAAAAAACGGACCTCACCGTTGGATTCGTCTTGCAAAATATAAATACTTAGACGAATTTCGTTAAATTCTAAGATAGTAGGATTTTCATGATTTTAGAGGCATCCCGGCCTAGTGAACCCTCAAAACGGGATTTTTGAGAAAAATCTTGAAAGTGAAAAATGAATCAAGTAAAGTTCATTTAAAATAAATTGAACTTGAACCGAGATAAAACAAATTGTTTTAGGGCAGAAACGGACCCGGATAAGTTAAGGACACGTGGCACGACGTGGGCGAGATCTTACGTGACCAAAATAAAGCGAAAAAAAGAAAAATCAGTTTTGGGGCGAAAGAGCAGTTCTACTAGTGAAAAACATGAGAGAAGCGAAAAAAAGAGAGATTCGAAACTTCTCTTTTCAATCTAAAGGAAGTCAGTCGATTAGGAGTCGTCGGGCGAGAACAAAGTTCATACACTCGACCGGGGGCTCACGTGTGTCGAAAACATGGGATTTCGCCGAGGATTTAAGCGATGATTTCGGGAAATCAAAGGTTTTGGGTTTAGGAAGTGTCCATGAGACTTCTTAGAGTTTCTTCTACGCTCCAAGATGTAGGAATTCTTCCTACTTTCGTTTATTTTCCACTCTAAGGGTTGTTTGGTTGTGTTTTATGCCCTAAGGGGCTGTTTGGCTATGTTTTTCCCTAAGGGGCTATTTGGAAAAATTTTAGGGATATGGGAATAATGCCCTGTTTTGACTATATGATGTCCCAACCTGGGACTAATTTTGGATTAGAAAAGAGGAATTTAGACTAGTGTTCTTCATGGAAATTGTAGCTGCATCCGTGAACTTGATGTTAGGATTTTGAATCACCTAAATTGAACCTCTATAAATTGAGTTATGGCCCATTTTCAGGCGCCCTTGGTGCCAATTTTGACCCCTCTGTTATCTACAGATTTTGGGATTGATTTCGGTTGGGGAAAAAGAGAGAATTTGGGTAGTGTTGCGCTGAAGAAAATTATTGTTGCATCACGTAAACTTGATGTAGGCTTTTGAATCCTGAGTGGATGTACCTTTCGAGTTATGGTCCCATTTCACGGGGTATACGACAGGTTGTTTAATGGTTTGTGTCTAGATTTTAGGATTTGTTAGGGACTAGTTTACGGTAGTTCGAACTATTATGTGGTCTAATATGGCTTGTGTGTGGAATGTTTTGTGGGCATCTCTATACCTGACTGGTCTTGAGGATCAAGTTGTCATTTCTTGAGTTTAGTGACATGCTTAGTGGTAATTGATTGGAAATTTAATATGTGTATCTAATGTATTGACATGTGATGAGTTTGTGTGTATGGATAAAGCGATTGCATGACTTGTTTGTAGGCTATTTATTGGACATGTCATGTCCATGATTTATTAGAGGATAAAGTATATCATTGCTTGATTGGTGATGACTTGTTGATGTTGATATATATGTGTTCAAATATGTTGATATGAAATGTGTGATCGTTTAGAAACTTTATGTCGATTGATATAATTGTCCATGATGTATGGGTGATATGCATGAGTATAATTTTCCATATAGCATTTATCGTATATGTAACATGGTATAGACATGAAATGGCACATCGCATTGCATATGCACGGGGACATCGCATGAAATGGGTGTGAGTGCATGGTTATAATCAACATCGTGTTTGGTGTTTGATTGTGTGAGCTCGGTACGGTGGGACAACATCCAATAGGGTCGCACGGTTGCATACATGAAAATGAAAATATGTGTGGGTAATAGCAAGTAGGGATAGATACCCCCTTCGGGTGAAAGCCCTGTTATTTTTTTTTATACATATGTGTCCCGAATGTGAAACACGAGCATTGTAGAAAGGCTTCGCGAGGCTTTGTGGTGAGACCACAGTCGCTACCCACAAAATGACACATTATTTTGAATATAAATGATCATTGAAGTGTAACATCCAAAAAGCTTTTGGTTTGAGAAACAGATGAATTTGTAGTAAAATGATCGTGGATGCCAATCCACAAATGATTGGTTTATCACACTTTGACATCGCATGGTGTGGTAAGTCATGAAGGAATCGGCTAAGAGAGAGAGTCGAGTAAGGACTCAAGTGCATAGTTCATGATTGAGTCTCGTCTCATTTTCATGTCATGTAGGATTCCATAGTAGAAATTGCATGTTTTTACTTGGAATGTGAATGTGAATTGTGAACATGATCATTGCATGTGCACTTAGGTGAGGGTAGCATTTATATGAGTTTACTCTATTGAGGGTAGCTCACCCTTTATGGGATCCCCCTTTCAAATGCAAGGAGTACACCTGTGGATGGCGCTCACTCGAGGCCGTAGTTGTGAAGAAAGTTGGGTTGTGGCTTTGTAATCATTTTGTAAAGATGTTTGGAATGAACTAGTTCTAGCATGTATATTTTGTATAAGAGTGTTGTAATTAAACTCTTAAGGACATGTACTATGGCCTTGTATATTTTTAGTTTGGATAAATGGGCGCGGTTGAGCCACTTTTACTCATAAATGGACCACAGTGTAGTCATTGTGTTAAATTGAAGCGAGATGGGTCATGTGTGTGCTATCCTACGGGTTGTATTTTTAGTGGGAAACTCACATCCTGAGGGGCTCTGTCAGTTTTGTTAAGTATGGGTCTTTGTAAAGGGACACATGAGTGTTATGTCGGGTACCAGAGCTTTTATCTACAAGTTTTCTAAGGGTTGACGGTTGGTTAAGGAACCCCAGGGTTTTGAGGAGTCACAGCTTTCACTTCGAACTCTCTCTTGGGCACTAGCTAGCCCTCTTCCAAGTAGCTCTTTCCTGCTACGCACCGGCTCTCAATAAAAGCACCAATGATAGGTACCCAAGCCCTATAAGAGAACTCAACCCAAAAAACTGACTTGATGGGTTGGAGAACCTCTCGAGCTTATGTGTAATTCCACAATCTGATATGGAACCGATGTGGGATCATATCATTACTCACCCCAAGAGAAGTTAGACGTCCATGGACTTCTCACACAATAGATAACTTTCACTTAGGACCTCTCAATCGTCGAATTGGCCCCTTCCCTCCCATATGTAGACCCTGGGTTTAGGTTTCAATGAATAGTATGAAATTTCATTTTAAATAAGAAGAATGTGTTATTTGGAAACGGTCGAATGAATAATAATTTTGAAAAATGAGTCCTGAAGAATTGAAAATGTTCAGAATAAGGTATTGAGTCTAAAGAAACTGAAACTGATTAAAACGAAATTATGTTAAGGGGTGAAAATGTAATTTTTCTGAAAAATGGCAAAACAGTCATTTGCCACAGAAAAATCTGAAAATTTTCTAGATCTCGAATGATGAAATGGACTTCACCGTTGGATTCATCTCATGAAATCTAGTCACCCAGGCGAATTTCGTTGAATTATGAAACAGTCGAACTTTCACAAAATTCAAGGCGACGGGCGTTGAGTGGACCCTTAAAACGAGATTTTTAGAAACATCCTGAAAATTTTCAAATATTTAAAGAATGTCCATTTAAGATAGATGGGCGAGCGGGATGAAATAAATTGTTCGGGCGAAAACGGAACAAGAAGTGTGACCTTTGCACGTGTACGACGTGAGCCCACGTGTCCACCTCAAGCTACATCCTAAAATATCTAACATGGCCAAAAATCTCGCATTTTGGTCTAGAAGACCAGCCGTAGAGAGAGAGAGAAAAAGAGGAAACTGACTTCTCTCTTCGATTCACAGGGAGGAGGTTTATGGGTAGAGCTGGCTGTAAGAGAGTTAAAGTTTATCTACGCGACGAAGGCTACACGTGGGTACCAGAATCACAAGATTCTACCAAGGTCCAAGGTTCAGGTTTTCACAAAAATCAAGAAAAGGCGCTGTCCCAGGAAACCACGCCATTTGAGGTAGGGTTTTCCTCATACTTGGGTTAATTTCTATCTAAGGGCATGTGTGTGTCCAAGGGAGATGCTGTCCAATTTTTCTCTTCGACCCCATGACTATATTTTAGCCATAACTTGACCATCACTCATCCAAATTGAGTGATTAAATTTGCTGGATGAACTAAATTGATAGGAGACCATATTTCCTTCAAATAGGTCTATCCAAATTCCGACCCATTTGGACTCATAAATGCATTCAAAGGGGAGTTATGTTCGGTAGTTTACGGTTCTGTTGGCGAGTAGTCGATTGTTTGGGGATATATCTTGAGTTTCGGTGATCGATTTGGGTGATTCAGTTGGAGGAAAGAACCTAAGAACGTATCTTCAAATGAGTACAAAGAGCAGTTTCCAAGTGGATTAAGACCCCTGAAATCATAGGGTATCACAAATTTATTTCCAATGTAGCAGTAAATTGACCACGATTTTGAATAGAAAAAGCAATAAGCAGCCCGTCAGAGAGCTACTGTTTTGGGTGTTCTTGGACTCTATGGAAATCCCATTGAGTCAAGATTCCAGTCATATTCCTGTGGAGGACAGTGGATGATCAGAAAATGGATGAAAATTTATGTTTTTGACCAAATGTGCATGTTGCTTGGTTATGTCGATGTGAATAGCCGGGTTTTGACATGACCATTTCATGGCATGTTGTGCGCTATGTATGGGGTAGTAATTTCCATGAGTTAACATAAGAAAAACATGAGAAACAAAATAGCTTTAGTTCAATTGATTTTAATCAATTGGAAGTGATTAAATTCTTAAGGATTGCTAGAAAGTATATTATAGTGAATGGTTTAATTGAACATGATTAAGGTATGGATGTTAATGGATTTTATGGATAATGTGACTTGTAGGAGGAAGGTGATTAAGGACAAGGGTGGAGGTGGAAATTTTTGTTTAAAGGAGGAAAAAGGGCTTAAATAACTAAGGTGAGGGAAAATGTAAATGTTTATGAAACCCGGGTTGGGTCCCTTCAACATACCGGCTCCCGATGAAAGTACCAATGATAGGTGTCAAACTGTAAGAGAGCCCTGACAAAGGTCGGCGTGGAATTGAAAGAACCTCTTAAATAAGTACCGCAATAATGCAAGTAATGAAACCGATGTGGGATCATATCACTTTGTGAGGACAATACACCGGTAGTAAACCAACAAGTTGGTTGCAGAAAATTTTATGTAGTCAAAAAATCACGTCAAATCCTTTTTAGTTTTAATGAGAATCAAGACTGATCAAGCAAGAGGAAGAAAATTTCCATAACTGGATCAATAAGCTTAAACAACGACAACCAGTAACCACCTATTGAGCACTGAAAACTCACACCCTTTTAGAATATGACGTCAAATTTCTTTCTACATGAAATCGAAAGCTTTCTAACCCGTAAGCAATTCATCCTCTCTTAGAAATATGAGCTAATAGAAAAATAAGTTGCTTGGAATTAGAACTCAAATCCGGATCATTATTTAGTCATGGTGTAAGGTGGCGTTTGTTTTTTTTTTTTATTAAATAAAACTTTTGTTCTGAATAGTGCTTAATAGGATTAAGTAATTACCGGTTTGTTTTTTCTTAAAAGAAAATCAATCTTTTAATTTTTATCCAAATTTTGAAACTATAATTTTTCAAATAAAAATTTAAAAATATATATGATTTTATTTAATTAGTTGAGAGTAGCATGAAAGCAGTTGTGAGAGTTTCAGTGGATCATAAAGAATATGATTTTCTTATATTATAATATCTAGCTTTTTCTTAATAAAAAATATTAAAAAAACATTAAGAAAAAACCAAAAAACCAAATATTTTGACTTTTTCTATCCAGAAAAAAGTTTTAAAAAATAAGTAATAAGTCATAAAAAAATTAAAAAAATAAACAAGTTGAATGATGAAAGCTATTTAGCTTTCAGCAAAAAGCCACCTAAGTTTGGCTTGTCACTTTCATCACCACTTATAGAAAACCTATACCATTGCTTGAAATCTAAATTTACATTTTTATTAATCTAGGTATGAAGTTAACAATCAGATAAATCCTTATGTGACCATAAGGTGATTCGAATAGGTGATCATTGAGGAGTAAACTCAAACTAGACCAAAGACCAATTGGTATGGATTTATGGGAGAATTATATACGTCATGACAAAGTTAAAACACAATTAGGTTTTGATCTAATTTGGCCAGTGAAATTTGTATTGATCAGTGATTTTATAGATGTTAATATGAATTGAGAAAAAAAAAATTGAAACCTATAACTATTGTGTATTAAGAACCACTTTGATTGTAACGATCCAACCCAATCATATACATATTGTCCATTTTGGACCCGAGGGGCCCTCACAACTTTAAAATACACCTATTAGGTTGAGAGGAACTAATTCTTATATAGTGCCAAGAATTTTCTTCCATACCCGATATAGGATGTGACAAGCACCCCCATGCAACATGGGATTGCAAGGCCAAATGGGCTACCCCCTACGGATCAAATAGAACGGACCCCCACACTAAGGGTAAGAATCGACTCTGATACCATTTGTAACGACTCAGTCCCACCATGTAGATATTATTCGGTTTGAGCCTAAGAGACCTCACGACTTTAAAATACATCTAATAGATTAAAAGGAGTTCATACTTATATAGTGATAAGAACTTTCAACCTAATGGGAAGGGACACTTATATGAAAATCTATATATAGCAAAGTGTTAGGGCTATATATACCAAAAGCCATTTTATTGTTATGGATGTTTATTTTATTTTTAATAAAATTATGTTATTTCATTTCAATGAGAGCTTCTCCACACCAGCTATGTTGCATTTAAATATCATGTATGTGTGTCTTTTATTCTACATAGTAGATGATTTGGTGTGTAGAGTTCAGCTTGCGTACAAAAGATCAAATCATCGGTCCTTGTGGAATATAAGCTATTGGTTCACAGTCTAAATGGAATTTGACACACCATTGATAAGATTGTAGCACAAGAATTCAGAAAGTTTGTCTTGACTACCGGGAATGGCTTAGTTCCAACTTCTTGTGCTAGTACACTCGTGTGTATTGAATGGGACCAACTTGGGGTAATTATTTTATACTGACACAAAATAATTAATACCTCATGGTTATTATGAATACTATTAATCTTAATCTCGAGATAATTAATAGACACATACATTTATTGTTGGTTATTTTGATTCATAAAGAGTGAGATCTTTATAGATCAATAATCTCCCGGAGTGAGTTGGATATATTGCATTAATTGTATGGTGAATATTGGTGATAGCGAATCCACATCTATTAATTGGATTGATGATACCCCCTTGAGGATACTTATAAGTTTTGATTATGTCAAACCCTGTAGGTGGATTTTTAATCCGACATATCAAATAAGTTAAGTGGAAGGTCTCAAGGTGATTATCAGATGTTGATTAAATAAAAATGTCAGTAATTTAATTTTAATCAGCACAGGGTATAATAATCTTAACATGGGGAGATTAATAAGTATTTAATAACAAAGGGCTCGATTTATACTTTCAGATAAGTAAGGGAGTGCAATTATGATTCTTTAGTGGAGTGAATTATAATTAATAAAAATAAGTTCATGTATTTACATTGGGAACTTGAAATCTTATTTGTCTTTAGGTCCCTACCGCAACCTATTTATATGCCATGTTGGGCAACCTCTAAGGGAAGAAAAAAAAACCCGTCCAAAGGAGAGCATGAAGAGAGCCACTCCCTCTTCTCGTTTTAGCATTGGGGAATACGGCAAATGGCTTGGAGGGTCCGAGAAACGGTGATTCGATCTTGGCAGTGAGGTGAGCCGTGGTCAAGCTGCTCTTGACATATTGGTATAAATTCGGAGAACAAGGGGATGGGTTTCATCCTGAATGATTTGCATCGGTGTTGAAAATGGTGAGGCTTTTAATTTGGATTTTTGGATTTGTTTCAAAATAGTGGAAGTTGTTTGGATGCTGATTAATTGTAAAAACTGAAAGTGAAGTGTGAAAAAGGTAACTTTGAAGGTTTAGGTCAGCTTGACAACATGGGGTAACGAGTGTCCTGGGTTTTATCCTCGCATCATGGCAAGCAACCTATAGTCGAGCCATAGGCAGGATATTTGTTTAGCTAGCCTTACTAAGAAACACTCTATTTGAGTCGACACGAGTGACATGCATTCACGACCCTTCGAGTTTAAAACCTATTTTCAGCCTCGTTTCGGTGGCTCGTAAAGGCCGTAAAGAATAACGATGCATCTAACAATAAGTATGCCTTGTACCCTAAAACATAGTAAGTATTGGCCAAGTAATGACATTAAATGATATTCAACCTAGTTTGGAAGATATGGAGCCCTTAATCACGATGCACTGTAACATTTAAAACATGAGAATGACCTGCGGCGCGAAGCCCGAGCTAGCAACCCTCGTCTTCAAAGCTAAGGCAGCGACATCTCTTGAGTTGTCATCCTCAAGAGGGGTGTTTGTGACCCTAGAAAATGAAAGAAAGAGGAGAGAGAAGAAAAGCAAACCCTAAAACGAAAGTTGCGGGAGATATTTACATAAAATGAAAAGTTCTTGAAAGATTCTTGGGAGTTCTGAAATGATGAGGCTTATATAGGCCACTCAATGTGTGAAACTACAAAGAAAACCTAAAATATTAGCTAATACAAAGGGACAAGGAGGTAATACACCAAAAAACGAGGGTCGTTTGACATTAGTACACAAAATTAACAGGGCAAGGAATTTCGCTATGCAGGGAGAATTTCGCTAGGTAGCGAAAATTTCGCTGGCTGGCGAGAATTGCCTGAAGATAACGAAAATGAGAATTTTAAGCTATGCACGGAGATAATTTCGCTAGCTAGCGAAATTTCGCTAACTGCGAAAAATTTGAGAGATAGCGAAAATGAAGAACTAAGCTAGGCACGGTGATTTTAGCTATATAGCGAAGGAATTTGGCCTAACTAGCGAGAATTTCTCCTTCCGTAGGATTACTTTGAGGAAATTTTAAGCTATGGGCTGCGAATTTTCCATGATCGTGAAATTTTTCGCAATCATGAAAGCCCTAAGGAATTTTGTTCTTCACCGCTTTGCATCTTGCACCCTGCGCATCCTCCCATCTTCACTTTGCCTTCATTTGCATCAACGAATTTTTGATATGTTGATGGTGAAATAGTTTCAATCATGCATGGTTGCACGTCTCGATATCAAATTCGACTTTAATGGATGAGGTACACAAAAACCTGCAAAATAACCACAAATAACCTCGAAATGGCATAAGTAATACTAAGTAGACCTGAACACCTCAATTGGCTTAATTGATACGATTAGTGCGCAAAAAGCACTCAAAACCTATCTCGAATAGGGCTCAAAATAGCATGAAGCCCAGGCCTTAATCAACAATCTGTGCAAATAATTTTGTGGAAATTGTCAAACATATCTCTAAAGTATGGATTAGCGTAAGACCCGAAATTCAAATTATGGAAAAAGAATTAAAATGTAATTTCGATTACAAATTGTTAATTTCGGTTAAAATCCATAATTCTCTGAATTTCGGATGATGAAGCAGATTGCACCGTTGGAATCGTCTCGCAAAATATAGCTCGTACGTAAAGTTTCATAAAATTCTAAGGCCGGTCGGAGTTGGCCGCGTTTTGGGGGCATACGCATTCTGATCTTTGTAAAGCGCCGATGCGTGAAAGTCTATACTCTTCAAGTACTCATGTGGCCTGCCATAGTGGTATGGTAAATAATGAAAGTGGAAGGCGGGGTGACAGAATGTCAAAGCTGGAAATGAAGGACAGAAATGGTCATTATGGGATTTGATTTAAGTACTAGTAATAAAATAATGCATAGTGTCCTTCTTCTCCAACAAAAGGAGACCAAACGTGCAAGGGAAGAAAGGGGGCTGAAAGTAGGCTGGGATTTTGATATTTTTTGAGAGGGTGTGGCTTCTCTCTAGGATTCTGGCTTGATCGTAGTCGAGTCGATCGGGACAAGAGGCAAGAGTGATTTATACTAGCCGAGGGGCTTCAGGTGGGTGCAGTTTGAGGTTTCAAGCAGCTCCGTGAGGTAGGGTTTTCTCCTACTTGTGTTTATTCCCATTTAAGTGTTTTACGGATGTTTGGGGTTAGAAGATGAGGCGTGAGTAGTACGTCAGTCCCAAAACTTGGGATCGTTGATATTTTTGGAGACAAAATGGGCGACCCGTATTGAAGCGCTCCCACAAATTTAGTTTAGTGTTAAATGATTTTTTGCATAATAATCATGTATTGGTTTAGTTAAGAGCGAGGAATGGCGAGAAGTCGGGTTCCTGAGGGTGGTGATAAATTGTGTTTATTTAGGAGCGATAAAAACAAGGGTTTCTTGTTCCCGAGAAAATAGTGTTTCTAAAAAATATAATTTGTGAAAATATGGAGTTTAGTCAAATAATTCAATCGAATTACTTGTGTTTGATCATTAAGTGAGCTAATTTTGATGTTTGAGATGATAATTACATAACATGATTAATGAATCACAATTTTTATGTGAATATATTCATGTATATATTTGCATGTGAATTAGATTGTATTGGAATTAGCATACAACGCATTATATGCACTTTGGAACATCCTAGGATTATGGAGTGAGTGCAGATGAGTCTAGAAAATGGATTGGAGGGTTACAAACTAAAGAAATGTATTATCGGAGTGTAGTCCAAGGTAAAAATATCGATACGTCGGAGGCGGCCCGATTGATATTCATCGGAGGTGATCCACAAATAATAATATATCCAATCGTCGGGCGGCCCAATTGATATCTCATCGGAGGGTTTTGCCCCAAACAAAGCATAATTCTCATATGAGGCTTGGCGAGTGAGAGAGTCGAGTGAGCACTGTGGGGTTTGGGTTGGTCATGTGAGCCATTCAAGTAGGATCATGCATTTGCTTGAATGTGTGTTTATTTTTTAAACTACTGCTTGCACTTAGGTGGAGTAGCCCACTTGGGGGCGATTCCACTCTTGACGATGGCTAATCCGTCGTGAGAATTTATTATTTCAGGTACAGGGAGCGCACGGGGAGATGGCTCATCATAGAGGCCGCTTTAGAAGAAGCAGGTTGTGGCTGATTTTCACTGTACTTTACATGTATTAAATTGCCCCAGTTACAATATATGTTTGTAAATTTGAACTCTTAGAACTATTGGATATGTAGTTATTCGGATTTGCTTAGTTGGTGTGGTATTTATGATGCTTGTTTATGGGCCCAGTGGCCGTTTCCTCATTGAATTATATTGGTACTTGGGACGAGGTTTCATGCAGGTGATGTATATCGTAGAGCTCCGGTACAAAGGAGACTACGGGTGTTCTGAAGTGGCATGGTGACTTTGACAGTACTTGTATTCCGTGGATTGATGGTAGTCAGGAGGACCGGGATGGGGAGTACGCTAGCGTATCTCGTAGTTTTATTCACAGTTTTTTTTGTGTCGTAAGCACAATCACTTCATAATTTGCAAAGGAATTCAATCCAACTTCACAAAGATACACAAAGTCATGAATATGAGTGTCATGGTAGTACAAAAATAAATATAAACAATGAACTGAAACCAATTACAAACCACCAATCCACCATAAGGCACCTTCAGGCCCAGATCTTTAATTGTTTTCTTCGGCTATGCCGCCACCATATAGTGCCAGCGCCCAGCATCGAACTCCAACCCAAAAATGGGCACTCTTTGATGTGGCTTGTGACGACTTGACTGCCCGGTTTTATGCGTGGCGTGACTGCTATTAATTTGGATCGTGGCGCTAGCGGCTGAAAGGATGAGATTTATGTTTACATATCTTGCACTCGAAAAGAGATGGCTGGAAATCTTTATTGGCTAAAAATGATGAATCGGTAGAGTGAATTTGGTAGAATGAGATATAATATTTATGGGTGCTCTGTTTATCAGTCGGAGCAGGTCACAGAAGATGAGTATGACTTTATGACTTATTGCTTTGGTGTGATGTAAATGAAATGACGTATGTACCCTTGATTGATTTCTTATGGGCTAAGCAAGTTGGAGTTACGGGTGTAAACGAGTAAAACTACTCATAAGTTATTCAAATTTCGACTCGAAGTTAATCAAGTTGAGCTTGAGCTCGAGTATTTAATCAAAGTCAGAGTTGAGGAATATCCCACTGATACTGGAAGCTTGATGCGCCACATGAAGCAATTGAGTTTTATTATCTTATTAATCGGTTGTTCAAATTGGTGAGTTCAAGTATCTATTCTTGTTAATTTTTAATTGATTCGAGTTTTATTGAATGAGTTTGATAAGTCAACTATTTTTTGTTTGAGTGTGGAGCATTGATAAAAGTTCAATCGAGTTCAAGTTTTCTAATCAAATCGAGCTTGAGTTTGAATATGTGTTGACTCGACTCTATTAGTCTACTTCCTATAGTCTTCTCAAGTATTTTGAAGTCAAGATTGACCTTACTTGGCCTTTGAAGAGGGCGATATACGATAAATGGGATTTTCGAGTTTGAATATGAAGGGAGTGGGGGAAGATGTGAGTCGATAGCAGAAGATTACATCAAATTGTATATCAAGTAGGAAATCTCCTTTTTAAGTTCTTGCAGGCCTAGAGATCTAGGTTTTTATCTCCATTGCTCTTAGGAACAAACCTCCCTTTAGTTTTCCAGACATTCAAGGTATAAGAGGGGCTACAAAAGTTATGAAAGTGTTTCAGATTTGGATGCTTATCTTTCTAGATCTCATAAAGACTTATGAGAGTTCCACACCATAGGTAAACCCAATTCAGGATGTAGCATGCCATTTTTATGGCTTTTGCACAAAAGTAACTTTTTCCAGCAATGCTTTTCAGCTACTTGTATGTCCATAAGGTGCAGTTCCAATACTCGAGTCATAAGGGTTAGTTGGGACTTTGTGTGAGACGATCTGGCTTGTTCGCTCAATTGACATGGTTCGCACATCTTTTCAAGGTTAGACCTCAAGTCGAGGACACCTTGGATTGGCTCTGCGTATGAATAGTGTCGTTGAGTCTACTATGGCTGATGGGTCCCATCCTCACGATCTAAAATATGATCGTTTTTGCATTGTATTCAACGGTGTTGGGACCGATTAAAATACCAATTGTCTAGGAGGACCTATTCCCTTCCATGATACGACACTGATTCTAATCAAGGATAGTGCACCTATCATTTGTAAATTTTCCAAAAAGATTTTAGTTGCATAATTTGCCAATGCTGACCAAGTTGGCTTTAAGTCCTTCAACAAGTAGAACATATCTCAATTTGGGCATTCTTGAAACATTCAGAGAGCCTACTCTTATAACACTTCCTTGAACGCAGTCCACTAAGGAGTCCTTGGTCTAAAGTGGATGGTTAGAGGTTATTCAAGAGACTGCTTGTTTCAGTCATGTGTGAGAGCTCACGATCAATCTGACATTTATAAACACGCTTTAATGTGGTGAAATGACACAAAGCTTTTTGCCTTTCCTTTTCCACCCACTTTTGTAAGCGTTGAATGGTTTTCTTCCGTCTCTTCTTTTGAAACTAAAGCTATATAACTTTAAAACATTACATTTTTATACATCAAATGTGAATAGAAAATAAAAAACGAGTTCTAAATTTGAACTAAACTCGTCTTTCTGGTAGATAAATTCTATATTTGTACTAAACTCATCTTTTAAAAGACAAGTCCTTAATTATACTGAACTCGTGTTCACCACTGACAAGATCCACATGGATTCCATATTATCACAAACTATGATAATTCAATCAATAGTTTTGGAGTATGAGCTTTTTTTAATCAATATTTTTTGAATTTGATGCAATCCACCACTTTACCCCACTCCCATGGTGGCCTTGCTATTTCTAAAACTAAAGCCATATAACTTACAAACATTCCATTTTTATACATCATATGTGAAAACAAAATTAAAAACGAGTTCTGAATTTGTACTAAACTCGTCTTTTTTACAAAGCAGAATTTTGTATTTTGCCCGAACTGGAATCTTTTGAATGACTTTTAAAATTATACTAAACTTCGTTTTCACCACATATAAGAGATCTACATGGATTCGTGTCATCACAAACTATGACCATTCAAATCAACGATTCTGTGCATTTTTAATCAACATATTTTAAGCTTTGGTGTAATCCACCACTTTTCTTTGTTTAAAAACTAAAGAGTTTTATAACTTAAAGCCATTACATTTTTATAAATGAGTTGTGAATACAAAATAAAAAGCAAAGTTAAAAATTGCATTGAGCACAAATCTTTTGGAAAATGGGTATTTGTGTTTGCACTAAACTAAGTCTTTTCAAAGACAGGGTTCAGGCTATATTGAACTTGTGTACACCAGCCAAGAGATCTACGTGGATCGATTTACGAAAATAAGCCATATAACTTAAGAAACATTACATTTTTATATCAGTTATTGAAGGAATATAAAATCAAAACCAGATCAAGGAGCTTAAAAGATTTACACAGTGGTTTGGTTTATAATGAACTTGTGTATAGATTTTTACAACATATCATTCTAAGTTTACATACAATTTCACCATTAGAATCTATCCTTATCGGTTTCCACCAAACATCCAAATTATCTTTCCCGCCGGCAGTTCCTATGTCGATGAGAAAGCACCGCTTATGTTGGAACCCAATGCTCTACGTTAAGAAGTCAGCTTCGACCACTGGCCCGGGCAATCCATCGGATAGTTTGTGCTAATTTTCCTGCCAAGACTCGCTGCGTATCAAGCCATTGTTGCATTTCATAGTTACCTTCTCATTTATGTAGTGTGAACTTCCAATTTGGATGCAAATTTGTTCTTTATGACCTCCTGCAAATATAATGGCAACATCAATGTACCAAACATAGCCTTGTATTCTGAGAGATGTCCTTTTATTCAAGGAGTTTGAGATCGTATTAGATATAATTGTCCTACGCGTCTCTTTTATGAAGGCAATTTTTTCAAGCATCTTACGAAAAAAATTGTCATCATCTTGTGGAATGTATACGCAATCATAGAAATCAGGTTTTGTTTAAAAAAATCAAACCCAACCCTTTCTCATCGGTGGTGGAAATGGGCAAGGACCTCTAGAGACCTCAGAGGAGCCTTTGTATGCGAGTTCTCCCCTAAGGATTTAGGGAAGAATAGTGGGACATATGCTGAGGTCATGTAGCCTGAGATCTCTGGGGGATTCTACTCATAAGAGACCTGAGATTCATGACATGTCGAGTCTCGACACATCCCGGGATGGATCAATGACAACTTACGTGGTCGTTATCGATTGTGAGCGTAGGAGGGTCACCGCCATACGTAGGACTGCACTGCGGTGGTATTTCAGGACAAGCATGATATTTCGCCTCGCACAAGATACGAGTCCAAGTGTCAGGACGCTTAGCGGGTCAAGAAGGAAAGCCTTACCCTGAGGGACGAGAGAGACTAGACTTAGATCTACCTCGAGTAGTGTGTGAGTGTGTGATGCTTTTTCCGTGATGAGCTACCCCGACTACCTTCCATAGAGTGGTCAGACTCTCAGATCGAGTTACACCCCGGGTACTTCACCCATCTCTATGACTCCGCACAGATGGCACCCGCATTGAGTCATAGATCCCGTATCCAGCACAGGAGCTACTGGACAAGGGGGTTCATTAGACCGAGCACTCTGAATTACGGGGCTTCCCGCCTCCGTTTATGAATAAGAAGGATTAAGACCCTTCGACCGTACGCTTGACTACGCATAAGGAACAGGTTACGATCTAGAAGCGGTACCCATTATCGAGGATTGATGATTTATTTGATCAGTTGAAAGGAGCGCGAGTCTACTCCAAGATAGACCTTCGCACTGGTTACCATCAGCTGAGGGTTAGGGAGACAGATATCCCTGAGATAGCATTTAGGACATAAAAATTGAGTTTACTATGGATGCCCTTTGATCGATTTAATGCACTAAATAAAGATTCATGATTCTACGACAGCAGATTCCAAATTCTATCTAGATCAGCTTTGTCGTGAATCTTCGTGGACAGACATGGATCTACTCCCATCGACATGAGAATACTTGAGGATTGTGTTACGCATCGAGAGAGAATTTTACTTCGCTGTACGCTGTTCGCAAGTGCGAAGCTTTAGCTACCGAGGATTTTTGGGACACATGGTGTCGCACCAAGAGTGTCGGGCCGACCTAGAGAAGGTTGGAGGCAAGTGATGAGTCGAGAGACCGAATGTCAATCTTCAGACATGTAGCTGGGATTGAATCTGGACACAGAAATTCTGGCACAATGGTTATCCATTCGGGGTAGGATCGTAAGATTTCGGGCCTACGACATGGACCCCATGGTCGGGACGACTCCCGAAATTGATAGAGAGAGATCGAGGATGCTCTGAACACTTAGGAAGCACGCAAGCAGGAAGAAGAGGGAGGATCAACCTCTTCTAGTTCGAGAAGAGGCGTAAGACTACTACACGTAGTTTCGTGGACTAGGCTGATTTGGCATGAGACAGATTGCCCTAGAGACAAGGATCCTGTATTGGGACACCCTAGTTAGTCAGAGAACAGAGATTATACTTGCCTCATTCCTCCACACCTTAGAGGAACCGCTTAGTTTCGGGTAAGTATATGTAAGCACTTTTAACAAAGACGTATAGGCCGTGAGGGGCCATAGTGTGGGTCAAAGTCAAGGACAGACCGAAGCAGCAGCTGAAGCGCAGGACTTGTGAGTGGTAAAACCTATCGTTGTTGGTGTTAGCTTGACATGGATGAGTCACAAACATCGATTGTTAGGTACCGGGACCTTAGCCGGGTTGTCATACCCGACACGGCCTTGGATTTGGGCTTAGAGGTTAAGGCCTTTAGAGTAGCCAGGAATAGATGTTCTTCCTGTGAGGTAAAGGCGAGCTTCGATATGATAGGCTCCGGGATTATGAGCTGAGATCTCCGAGACTTAATGGCGGTAGACCCCGGACTGGGTGTCACAAAGAGGGCATTATTGGGCGTCAGAAAATGTGTAACATCCGTCGTAGTCAAAGTGTGCACCCGCACGGTCATTCATCACTGTGAGTGTGGGTTGAGTTTGTTTTAGACTACGTGCAATGAAGACTCATAGTCTCGAATAGAAATGAAGAATAATTAAAGGTGTTGGGTAAAGCAAAAGGGTCATGAATCCCTAAGGTGAGAATCCTTGAGTTAGGTGTAAGAGACCCGAGATATCCCTAAATTTCGTGAATGCAAGAGGTTCCGCAAAGGTGTTTAAAAGTTATGTCAAGCCGAGAGATTTAAAAACACACTCTGGCCAGGTTATCACGCAGACTTAGTGTTGAGTGATAGGAGTCGGGAGTGACTCGAGATGAAAACACGCAATGTCAAGTTATCACGCAGACTTAGAGTTGAGTGATAGAGCCAGAGAGTGACTCGAGATCGGATTCCCCCTTCGGGAATCAGATTGGGTGCCGCTGAGCCGCAAGTGGCCTCGATACATGGATGTTGTTCATGACATGACTGAGCTAATGTAAATTCATTGGGATGTCGTGATTGTGAACTTGGGGAGGTTAGCGTTTACACACCAAGCAAGGGTTGTGTAGGGTTATGTGTTGTATGGATTATATTACAGGTGTTAGAGGACACGCTGCGAGCATACGTCCTAGGTCATAAGGGTGGAGGAGCATTTGCCCTTAGTAGAATTCACTTACAACAATAGTTATCAGGCGAGTATACAAATGGCACTATATGAGGCATTGTATGGGAGGCCATGTAGATTACCGTTATGATTGGACCGATATGGAAGAGAGCTCCATCACAAAACCTGATCCGATTAGAGAGGTTCCAGAAGCGTGACGCTTGATACGACAACGCTTCTCACTTCCGCCAGAGCCGCGTAAGAGCTATGCTGGTGTATGGCTATCGACCCTTAGAGTTCGAGGTTGTGACTTCACGCTTTGAAGATGATGCCTAAGAGGAGTAGTGGTCGCCGGCAATCATGAAGCTATAGCCAAGGTTTATCGGGCCTTTCGAGATACTCGAGGGTAGGTAATCAGAAGGCATCGGGTTAGCGTTATCGCACAACATGTCAAAAAGTCCACGAGGTGTTTCACGCCCATGCTCCGGCATACTCCGATCCAATTTCATGTAGTGGATTAGGATGGATCAGGTCGACACCGATGGGACCTATGGTGACTATATGTATTGTGGATAGCCATGATCAGGTTTTGTGATGCAAGACCGTGAGGCTAGTGAGAGTGCTATGGTGGCACTATGGAGTGGAGGAGTCAACGTGGGAGCGCGAGGACACGATGCGGACCACCTATCCCTTCTTGTTTAGGGATGAAGGTACGTGGTTTAGTCGTTTAAGATTTAAATGGATCATACATGTACGGTAGAGTGCAGTGTTGTATATGCATGTGACTGAGATCGTCTAAGAATTTCGGACGAAATTCCTTTTAAGGAGGGAGAATGGGAGACTCAGAAATTCCAATTTCTCGCAAAAGGCAAAATCGTAATTTCGTTACAAAATTGTGTTCTCGGTTAAAAATCCAGAATTTATTCTCTGAACTCTGGATGACGAAACGGATTTCACCTGAACTGCCCCTCACAAATCTAGCTAGCACGAAATTCGTCGACTCGAGACGGAGTTTACACGTTTTTCGAGGCATCGTTGTTCGGGTGCCGTAAGTGGTATGAGTAGAGAAATGATGAAAATGGACGACCGGGATAGTGCCGAATGTCAAAATTGGGAAAAGAAGGACATAATGGTCATTTTAGAATTTGTTTGATGAGAATAATGCCAAAAAAGGAATAGTGCCATCTCTAACCTCAAAAAGGAAGCAAAAAACGTGAAAATGAAAACAAAACTTGCAGTAGCCATTTTTTTTGAGATTTTCCTTTAGAGAGAGAGAGACTTCTCTCTAGAAATACGGGCGATCCGACCTTCGCAATGACAAGCATGAAACAGCTTACGCGGGAGAGGCCAGATGGGTACTCTGGATTAGGGTTTCCTCAAACTCGAGAGGTAGGGGTTTCTCCTTACTTGGGTTTTATTCCTTCTTAAGTACTTTGCGAATGTTTGAGTCGAATGAGGCCATGGAGGTTGCTGGATTTACCCAAACCTGGGACCGAATCCTATGCGAATTTAAATTCAATGGTGCAGCCATGACTGACCACGGCTGGTTTGGGTGTTAAATTGTGCATTTACATGATAAATCATGTATTGGTTTGGATGAGGTCGAGAATGGCCGTGAATTGCGGGTTCACTAAGTGAACCAATGAATTGTGATTTTTTTGGGAATAGTAACCGAGGGTTTCACTATTCCCGAAACAGTGTTCTCAAAATATATTTTTGTGTGAAAATGTGTTTGATCGAGCGATCTGCAAATTGCTCGTGTTTGATCATTGTACCATGAAAGCTAATTTTGATGTATGAAATGGAGAATTTACATGACATGATTGTGTGAATTGGATTGTTTTGTAAATATATGCATGTTTATATTTACATGTGAATTAGATCAGATTGAATTGGCATATGCATTCCATATAAATTGAACACCCTAGGACTATAGGAGTGAGTGCAAGAGATGAGTCTAGAGAAAATGGTTTCGGAGGGTTGTCTAAAACTAAAAAAAAATGATCGGAGGGTAGTCCATACAAAAAAATATCAATCGTTGGAGACGGCCCAATTGATATACATCGGAGGGCAGTCCATAAATAATATCAATCGTTGGAGACGGCCCAATTGATATCACATCGGAGGGTTGTCCACAAACAAAGCAATATAATAATTTCATACGAGGCTTAGGCGAAAAAGTGAGAGCTTCCGCGAGACTCGGTATGATGGTCGGCTAGACATTCAAGTAGGATCATGCATTTTCTTGAATGTGTTTATTTTTGGAGCATTGCACTGCACTTAAAGGAGAGTAGCCCACTTAGTGATTCCACCATCGAGCACCAGCTCACCCTCAAGGGATATTTACAGTCACAGGAGCGTGCGAGGGGACGGCTCGTCCCAGAGACAGAGGTTTAGAAGAAAGCCGGATTGTGGCTTTGGGTTATGATGTATTACATGTATTAGAATTGTTTAATTTTAATATATGTTGTATAAGAGTAAAATTTGAACTCTTGAACTATGGTTGGATAGTTGGATATATACACTCGCATGAATGTTTATGAGCCCAAGTGGCCGTTTTAATCATATACTGTTATATTGGACTGTTTGGGACAGGTTTTATGCAGGTTTTGTATTTGGTAGAGCCTGCATAAAGGAGACACTCATTCATTTTCGTGGAAGATTGTCGGTCACCCGACATCTGCGAGTATTTCGTGGTTTGACGTAGTTAACTCGAATTTCGGTTTTGGGCGTCACAATACATACATGTATATAAGGGAATTTCATTTGAAGAATTCACAAGTAGAATACTAGAGAAATTGACATCAATCTTAACATTGTGAAGATGCACCATATCCTCAAGTTCAATCCCAAAGTCATCTAAGATTTAGAGGATGTCAATGACTTGGATAATATGATATCTTATAGTGATGATTTCGTTGATCGATGTTTGCATAGTAGAATCATCCTGTGTGGAAGGCATTGAGGAAAATATATCGAATACATAGTCGGTAAATAGGTAAGGAAACTTTATAGGTAAGGAAACTTTAGATGAACATAGTGCTAAATTATTTTATAAAAACCAAGAATATTTATTGATCCTAAAAACAATTGATCAATAATCAAAGGACCCAATAAATACATTACAACATAATAACTTTATTGAACAAAGAAGCATATCAATTTGTAGTGTGTAGAAAACATACCTGGCATGGATCCGGAATTGTTGGTTGCGATTAGTCTCCCAAATTTGCAGGGATGAGGTCAAAGAGAAAGATGACTAGGGTTGAAGGTTGATCTTTCCTTCTCCCCAAAGTGTGTTCTACCAAACCCTTATTCAATTATAGGGCTCTATTTACTCATATATATAGAGTACAAGGGAACAATTAGGCTTTGGTTCAATGAGCTTATTAAAGAAAGGGAGAAGATAGAACCACAGACCCATAGCCAATTAATATTAAACCATCTCATAAATGACCCATAATTAACATGCACAAAATTACAAATAAAATTGTAATATGATTATGCTTAGTCCATAGATTAATAAATTAATTTACCATTCTCCCACTTTACTATACATCCAACTCAACAAGCTTTCACAATAGATTTGCATAGTCATAACCAATCATATACAATTAACACATTGAGAGGATGCATAAATCGTACAATATCAAGTGTTACTAATCAAAATCATAACTCAAATGTTTCAACAAGAGACTACAGCACCATAACTAATCATATTCAATTAATACATCGAGGATGCATAAAATTGTACATAATCGTGCTACTAATCTAGAAGATTTCAATGACAAGTGTATTGATTCAATAGAAAGAGAAAACATCATTCCTCATTCATCTTATCAAAATGACACAAAAATCATAAGATAATGACAAACGTCAAAATTTGCATGTAATAACGAAAAACATGAGCTTTCTTTACAAAATACATGAAAAGGAAAAACTCCCACTAAAACAAAGATTTTAGGTTCTTAACAATCCCATGCCGGTGACGTGTTCTTGAAACACACAAATAGGTAAGCCTTTGGTTAGTGGGTCATAACATACTACCATAAAAGACAACCCAAATGGAGTGACTCAGAACTTTCTTTCACAAAAAGAACTTCACATCAATGTGTTTGGAGCGAGAAGTGCTCCTAGTGTTCCTAAAGAAAGATACAGTTGCAGAATTATCACAAAACAATTTTAGCGGTTTAGAAATGGAGTGAACAACCTCTAAAGCTGAAATAAAGTTCCGCAACCATATTGCATGACAAGTAGCCTCATAACACGCCACATACTCTACCTCCATAGTGTAATAGTTGTACTGTGTGCCAACACTTTCCACTAAAACAACCTTCACCATCATAAAGATATAACCGTATGGACCTTAATCATCTAATAATAACCCGCATAATCGAATCACTAAACTAATCCACCTCAAGAGTGTTAGTATACCAATATGTAAACATGAGATCCTTGGTACCCTGATACCTCAAAACCTTTTTAGCAGCTTTTCAATGGCTTTTACTAAGATCACTCAAGTACCTACTTAACATGCCAACAACAAAAGCAATATCAAGGCTTGTGCATACTTGAGCATACATTAGGCTGCCCACAACTGAAGAATAAGGGATTGCTTTCATCTGATCTCTCTCAATATCATTCTAAGGACATCGCTTGAAAATCTATCACCCTTACAACTCAAGGCTCTGTCCAAGAATACATCAAGGCTGAACCTTTAGAAGGTAACCACAAAATGCCAGAGCATCTCAAATGCCACTAGGTCATCATGAAGCATTTGTACGCCCAAGACATAAGATGCCTCTCCAAGATCCTTCGTTAGTAAAAACGGCTAAACAATGATTCCGCTATTCTCAACCAACAGGTCGGGGTGATTACACAGAAATAAAATATCATTAACATATAAAAACCAAGAATATGTATTTGTCCTAATTTAATCTTCATATAGATATGCATTGATCGGGATGATGTTCTTAAAACCATCGGGCGTGTGACAACTTCATCAAACTTGATATACCACTATCTAAAAGCCTACTTTAGACTATAAATGGATTTCTGGAACTTCTAGGTTTACTTCCTCAATTTGTTCATTATCAGAAGTGGTTATTGGATGCTAGTAAATAACAGGGCTAGAGATTAGAGCGGAAGCAATAGGATAGGAATAAAAACTAGATGTTCCTTGAAAACAATTTCTCTTGGCCCTTAGCTTGTACTAATATCATCCTAAAAACAGATAGCTCAATTTGATTCAATCACTCTAGTGGTGTGCGGCGAGCAATAAAATCTAAAACCTCTTAATCTCACAATAATCAATAAGCAGTACCATAATGTTTTTGGATCGCTGAGATTATGGTTTACACCTCACTTCACTTTCTAGAGTTCAATATGCGATCAAGATTTAGCTTTCACTCACAGTCATACGGAACTTAGCAACGTCCTGTCATGGCTAAAACTGAGAACTGATATGTAATAAACTTTAATCTAATATCCTCCATTCTTCTGGAATTATGACTAATAGTATTAATAGTAGGAGAAAAAGAAAGAAAACTATACAATTCTATTCAGTAAAGATTCCCATAAAGTGTTCAATTTCCAATCAATAAAGAGTCTCAATATAAATTAACTTTTTTGGTTCCAAAAAGAAAATTATATCCAAGTCTATCTAAAATAGGTACCGATATCAAATTTCTCATGATCGAGAGTATGTACTAAGATGTAATCTAACAACTCCTAGAAAATCAACTTGGACTTTTGTACCATCTCCCATGTTCACATACTACTCCAAACATTTGGGACTTCTTCTACTTATCACCACTTGCATAGAATTGCAAGCGTGAATGGTAGCACCACTATTTAACAACCAAGTATTAGATGGCACATCAATGATATTGGATTCAAAACAAACATTCACCCAATGATTATCAGATATCTCATTTTTCTCATTTTTGTAATTAGTCCCATTAAGTTTTGTGATGGCAAAGAACTAAGGAAAGCTCAAAGCTGAATAATAAACAAGAGAGCAATGTAAAAAATACATGTAAAACAAAGACATGCAAATTGCTCCATTATTCGACTTACTAAATGACCCACAAAAGTGGTCACCAAATTCTAGAGTCTATAAAATACAAAAAGACTAGTCTATAAAATACAAAAAGACTAATATAGAGGCAAGAACAATTCACCAGTCGTCACAACCAAATGTGTCAATTTCTCATTGATAAGGTAGTAAAATTACCCGATTCATGATAGTTAATGAAATCTCTTCACCAAACTAAGTATCCTACCAAATAATAAAGTCATTGATAAGACAACTTCACTATTCTTATGGATCTTAGAAAAATTGATGCACTAGACAAGAGAAATAATAGTTGCAACATCAATTTCAAGAATATCCAACATGCTCAGATTCACGAGAGGCAAGTTCATAAGCATTCAATATATCTATATTTTTACCCAAGTTCATATCATTCAGTTTTATTCACAATATGATGCTATAAATAATTACAAAAGCACAAACATAAATTGATAAAGCAATATGTGAAAATGTGACACCCCCAAAACCCAGGGGTTGACCAACTGTCAACTCGCGGAAAACTTGTGGATGTCGGGTAACCCGATACCACACTATTAGGTCCCCTTTATCGGGACCCATAATTTAAAAAACGGATAGAGTCTCCAGCAAGGGAGCCTACCAAAAAATACAACTCAGATAACAGATAATAGTACGGCCCATCTGGCCAATGTCATATCAAGGACCTCTCTAGGTCCATTCATGATAAAATAATTACATAGGCTCCATTTATCCATACTCAAAACAAAAATGCACAAGGCTATAATGCCATAGTCCTGGTGAGTGCTGAATTATTAACACTTTGTTACAAAAACATATATAAAAACAGTTTGTTCTAATATATTTTACAAAAGTAAGAACCAAAGCCATAACCTACTTTCTTCACAATGGCGGCCTCAAGTGAGCACCGTCTCCCTGCACACCCCCGTACCCGAAGCAAGGGTCCCATAGTGAGAAATGCCCAAAGAGATAAACTCAGGCAACTCCCACCTAAGTACACATGCAATGGTCACCAAAAAAAAAAAAAAAAAAACACACATTCATAATTCTCAAAATACCCTAGAAATGTTATAATAAAATTATTATAGGCTCGGGTATAAATTGAGTCAACTCGGGGTATTTCCAGAATTTTAAATGAATATTGATTAAATGATTATATGGCAAAGAGCCAAATGCAAATATTATATGCTAAATGAGAATTGATTGGACCCGGAAATTAACCCAAGTGTAAAGGACATATTTGGAAATTGTAAAATGAGGACCTAAGGGTCAAATGTAAATAAGTTTATATGTTTAAGTGTAAATATGGGGGATTGAAGTGCAAATAAAATGAAATGTGGGCTATATAGTGATTTGGGAGAACTTAACCCAAGAATGCATTTTTGTGGCCAAACAAGGCCTTATGAAGAATAAGTGACTTAAGACCAAAAAGGAGAAAATTGAGAAATGAGAATTTGTGTGTAAGCCAAACATGGTCTTACACTTACATGGGATTTAAAGACCAAAAGTGGTCTAAGGGTGCTCATTTGGAGCAAACCCGTTTTTGGGAGAGAAAGGGAGGAGAAAAGGGAGAGAGGTTTTGTACTGGGAGAAGCAGATCGCCTGGTGGATTTCTTCCGACTTTGCTCCTTGTGACTCAAGCAAACTTAGAAGCAGAAGACTTGAAGATTCATGTAAGAAAACAAAACCCTAACTTCATCTTTTATGATTTTGATTTTTGGGGGAAAAGCCCTAGCTCAAGAAAAATGGGTTTTATTGGTGCTAAACCACTTTTGAGTTATTTTCTGTGGACTTGTGGTGGATTTTTTATATAGGATGAATTGAGGAGGTTTTTTAATAAGAAAAAATGGGTTTTATTGGTTCTAAAACCACTTTTTGGAGTTGTTTGGGTGATTCTAAAAGATGGATTTTTTTATATAGGATGAATTTGATAGGTTTATTGAAGAAAATGGTGAGAAATGGCGAAATCTACCATTTTTTCGCGTAACCCGAGTGGTATCTTGTCAACGAGTGCCCAAACGAATGTGATACCCGTCGGCTTTACGTTTTTAGTGTTATTTTACATTTAATGCATTTTTAGTTAGCCTCGAGCATCCGATTAGTGCAATTGGTGTGAATGCAAAAATTGATGAAAAGGGCAGGTTTTGAAGCACTTTGAGCAGAGAGAGACAGATCAAGATGGTTGAACGCCACGACGTTAACGTCGCTGACAAGCAACGCCGCTATCGCCAACGCGAAGCTTGTCCTCACATAAAGCAAAAAGGGCGGTAATTTGGGGTATCGAATCAGACGAACGAGGGCTACGCCGGAAATCGAGCAGCCGACGCCGAGCCGCAATGAGCCTTGGATTTGTATTTTTCCTCTTTTGAACAATAGTACGATGTTTCATATTACATATGCTGGGTATTTTCTTCATCTGTGATGTTCTAGATATATGCACCTAGGTGTTGTTGAACTTTGTCACACCTAATGATTAAAGATTAGTAATTTATATTATTCCATTGAGTTTATAATCTAGTTAGCATCTACTTTATATCCGTGAACACCATACGGTGATGTCCGCCTACATTAGCGTGATCAGATTTAAAGATCCCAGATTCAGAGATGAGGATACCTAGGATCCGAGTATAAATTTCTATTGATTCGTAAATGTGTAGATGGTATCTAAGCCCCTGGCGTACATTAAGGTTAGAAATGACAAAGGTTTATATCGAGTCAAGTAGAGATATACCCCAATTGTTAGCGATAAAGGATACGCCTCGAGAGGGTATTTCAAGCAAGATCACCTAACCATCAACAAATCATAATAAACCGAATAATATCATCTTTAAGAAAACAATCCATCTGAAGCTGGGCAGGGAGACATAGTCTTAGTCTCCATTACATAATAATTCATTCAGGGACAGTTAGATTAGTTTAAATTCAGTCACTAGTACTCTTTCACACAATACGTATATCTAGATAATATTTAAAAAGCCTATCTTTGTATTCAACACACCTATCCCCGTGGATCGATATTCATACCATTGTTACACTATATTATTTTGGGGCGACGTGATGCACTTTAAGCACATAGGCGCATTCACACATCACGCTACCACTAAGTTTGCGCTTGTTTGTGGATAGTTTATGGATATAGAGAATAAAGCAATTAGGATATTACTTGGAATTTTTGTTTTTTGGTTTGTTTTTACGCAATGTAATTTGGTCTTGGTGTTTCGTGATTGGCAAAGAAGATTTCAAAGTACATGCGACGATCTAGACTGGGGTCGATCAACATCCGTTGAATCCTGAGCCAGAAAGAACTTTACACAAAATACGGCGAGAACAGAGAATGGAACAGACTAGAATTCAGGCAAACATGGAGAACAATGAAGAGCAGGATCTTAGCATTGAGCAAAACGAGCCCTGAGAGGCCGTAACGGGAATAATGGAAGGAATCAAGCACCCAGGCCGTTTATTCAGCCAGATGATCCCTTCATGTTGTTAGAGGAGTTTGCTCTACCGCCCAATCGTTGTTCTGCATTAGCCATCGAGACCACCTATTCAGCAAACAACTCGAAGTTAAAGTCGCCACTTGCAGAAATGCAAACATCTTGTTTGCCGTTGCCTAATGAGAATCCAAATATGCATCTCGACTCAACTTTTCTGGGCTGCAGTGACACGATCAAGTACACTTAGGTTAACGAAGAGGCACTCAAGTTGAGACTGTTTCCACTCTCACTAGGTGATAAAGCCAAGCATTGGTTAACAAGTCAGCCACCGGATTCCATTACCTCATGGAACGATTTAGTGCAAAAATTCCTGACCAAGTTCTTCCCACCCTCGAAAATTGCACAACTTGTGCAAGAGATCAATACTGACAACTGGGGAGGGGGAGAACCTGCAGGCATGACGTGATTTCACGAACTACATGAAGTGCACACACTGGGCGTGACCCGACCCGTATGGACGCGCAGTCCATACTTTCTATAATGGTCCGAGGAATGCAACGAGAACAAACATGCCTCTACTGGAGGAGCACTAATTTAAGAAACCATGGACCAAGCTTATGAATACCGGAAGATGCCGCACCACTTCAAATAAGTGGCCTAGGGAGAAGACTACACCAGTAAAATCCATGGGTGGCACGGATAATGAAGTTCTCGACAATGTGATTAATCATGTGGCACAACTGACTAAACAGTTAACTAGACAGCAAGGAACCGCGAATGCCATACAGACAAACCCATGTGAGTTGTGTGAATTATGGAGGACAAGACAATAGCAATGTAATGTCACGTGAAACCAAACCGTAGAGCGTTCGGGTGATGTCGAGATTCAATCGTAACTACCACAACAAGGATGCGATAGGGGGAAAGCAACTACCATAACCAAAATCAAGGCTGGCGCGTAACAATCGAATCTAACAATCGTAAATCGTACTGGCGTATGGATGGAGGAACAATCAGAGCAATATGCCATCAAACCGAAAGTTAGTGAACCACTCCGAGAAAATGTGGATTTAGAACAAGCCCTCGCCCAAATGCCGACCTCCCACTCGCTCATGAATGAGACCAAGGCGACATGGCAACATGCCACCTAATCAACAATCAAAGCCGCACAGCTTGAGAAACTCGAGGTACATGGGGCCAAATGGCTAATTCCATCGACAGAAGGCAACCGGTTCCTTACCAAGCAACTCGGGCAAACCCGAAGAGAAGGGAGAAATGAACAGTCAAAGAAGTCATGCTGAGAAGTGGTAAAGAATTGGAGACACAGGAAATCACCAAATAGAGGAGTGGTGAGACTCGAGAAAAGTCATCCACTCTCGTCGAATAATATTATAAGGAACAACCTAATGAGAAACAATTGCTAAACACTATCGCTAAGGTCACTACCAATTCCTTATCCACAACGCCTATGGTGCCATGAGTCGATGCAGTCACCTTGCCTATGAGGTGTTCAAAGCTACACATCAATATCCCGTTTTGTCGATGCTGGGAACAGATGCCCGCTATGTAAGCTTTATGAAAGACATACACCGCCTCAAGAGAAGATTGGTCGATTAAACAAGAACCTTAACTGAGGAATATAGTGCCACTTATGGAAACCGCTTAAAGCTAAAGACCTGTGCGCTTCACTATTCTCACCACTGGAATGCTATCTTGAGAGAGCCCTATGTGATTTAGGTGCGATTAATCTCATGCCATTGTCCATTTTTAAACGTTTGTGATTAGGTGAAGCTCGCCCAACTACAATACTTCAAATTTTTGCCAACATATCCTCACATCCGAGAGGTAATAGAAGACAAATCTTATAAAAGTTGACAAGTTTATCTTCCCACAGATTTCATTGTCTTAGATATGGAAGAGGATAAAGAAATACTCCATAATTTGGGCACCGCTTTCGTGAATCGTGGCAATGATTGACGTCGGAGGAGAACTAAAATCGAGTTTAGGCATGAAGTCAAGTTCAATGTGTTTCAAGTCGAGACATCCAGCCAGAGAGTGATACATGCTTCAGTGCGTAAATGAGGCTATAGTGTTCAGCCAAAGTGGTCTCACCGAATTGAGGCTAGCCTAGCTGCAATGACTCGAGGATATGTGCGGCAGCTTAAGAATATGTAAAATGGATGGATTCTTTCTCGCACTAATAGAGGAAATACTTCGACCCTAGCATGAGCTTAAACGCCGCACTACTCCGCTGAACAACCACCAAGATGGAACAAAAAACCTCTCGCCTAGCTATTTGAAGTATGCATATCTTGGGATAGCATCTACCTTACCAAAGGATCATCTCAAAGATCCTGACTAATTCAGAGGAAGAGAAGTTATCAGGGTCCTGCAGACCACAAAAATACGCTTAGGTGGTCTCAAATGACGTAGTGCGGATTCGCCTTCCATGCATGCATCAGATTTTTGCTAGAAGATAAGTATAAACCTTCCGGAAGCACAGAGGAGGTTGAATCCAACAAATGCGGTAGTCCGGAAGCGAAGTATTGAAACGGCCGATATCGGTACTTTATCCTATTTAGAAATGGTAAGTCCGGCTTCAAGTAAGACTAAGAAGCGGCGAACAACTATCATAAGAACTCGAATAAATATACACGCCTTTCTCTAACAGCCACGGTGGAGGATTTGTATTGATTATTGAAACTGAACAAAGTCATCAAAAGATCATTTCATTGCCATTTCTAGGATCGTGATGCCGGATCGATTAGCTCTGGCCATGAATATTATCGCTGGATGGATATTTCACCACAATCAAATCGCTTATAGCCCCCAAGATCGTGATGTTACCCATTCACATGTCCCATGGTACATTCGTATTCGTGGATGCCCTTTGACCTGCAATGCGCTGTGCACCTTTCAACGATGTATGATGGCGATTTTCCTGGCTACGGTCGAGAAGACACCGAAATCTTCATGGATGATTTTTCATTGGTAATTCACTGACAACCTGTCTAGAAAAATTTGAGATCAAAGATTGGATAAGATGTGAGGAGACCAACTTAGTACTAATCGAGAAGTTCCACTTTATGGAAAATAAGAGGGTATTGTACTCACACGATTTCAAAGAAGAGGGAACAGTGACGAGTAAAAGATTGTGCTAAATTGAAAAATTACCTCCACCCTCATCAGTTAAAGGGATCATAAGTTTTTTAGGCCACGCTGGATTCTATAGGCGCTTCATCAAAGACTTCTCTCAGATTGCAAAACCGTTGTCCAATCTCCTGGTCCAAGGGACCCCATTTGAGTTTGATTCACAGTGTTTGCAGGCATTTTCAGTGTTGAAAGATAAGTTGGTATCAACTCCTATCAGAGGGTCCCGGATTGGTCCTTCTCTCCATTTGAACTTATGTGCGACGCAAGCGATTTTAAGGACAAAGAATGTCGGGGCGTAAACGAGAAAATTTTCCTGTGTAATTTACTATGCAAGGTAACTCAATGATGCTCAGTTGAATTATGCCACTACAGAGAAAGAACTATTGGCTATTGTCTTTGCTTTTGACAAATTCAGACCTTATTTGATTGGTAACAAGGTCGTCGTTCACACTGATCATTCTGCCATTAAATACTTGATGACTAAAAAAGATGCCAAACCCGATTAATCCGGTGGGTTCTATTGCTGCAAGAATTCGACGTTGAGATTAAAGACAAGAAAGGCACTAAGAACCTAGTGGCAGATCATCTTTCACGATTGAAAAGTGATGATTTAGGTGAACGATGACTTTCTAGATGAGCGAACTTCTAGCTATTGAAGACGAGAGGGCGCTCCATGGTTTGCGCATTGTGTGAATTATTTGGTGGCCTGTAGTCCCTCCTGAATTTAACCATCGTAAAAACTGCTGCATAATTGAAACATTACTATTGGGAGGAGCCAATTTTTTACAGGTATTAATCGCTACGATCGTGATCGAGATGTGTGCCTCAAGATGAAATGAACAAGATATTGAACCACTCCGCTAATTTCTACCATGGCGGACATTTTGGTGGTCAGAGAACGCCAGCCCAAGGTACTTCAATCAGGCTTCTATCGCTGACTTATTCAAAGATGCTCATCATTTATCCACATGTGACAAATGTCAACGAACGGGGGTATTTCTAAAGGACGGAACCACCCATGCACCCCATTATGGGAAGTAGAACTGTCACCTATGTGTATGGATTTCAAGGACCATTTCCATCTTATAACAACCTGTACATTTTGCTAGCAGTAGACTATGTCTCGAAGTGGGTTGAAGCAATTCTGACCCGCACCAACGATGCCAAGGTTGTGGATCAATTTCTTCGCAGCCACATATTCTCACGATTTGGAACCCCTCGAGCACTGATCACAGATAATGGTACTCATTTCTGCAATAAGTTGATTGACAAGGTTTTGCAAAAGTATGGGGTACACCATTGTACATCCCTTGCATACCACCCATACCAAATGTAAGTGTTGCAGGTATCAAATCGAGAAATTAAGTCCATTCCGAGGAAGACAATGTAGCCCAGAAGGATTGGTCTAAAAAGATTGAGGATGCACTCTGGGCGTACCGAACAACTTTTAAAACACCTCGGGGCATGTCGCCTTTAGAATTGTTTATATAAATCATGCCATCTTCCGCAGAATTAGAGCATCGAAGTCATCGGGCAACTCGGCGATGAACATGGACAAGATAATTAGCCGGCATCGAAGTTTTCGACTGCTGTTAACTCGCGGAACTAGACTAATTCAGAACGGAGCTTATGAAAATGCCCGATTTTTTACAAAGAAAAGACAAAAGCCCGGCACGATAAACACATTAATGAAGGTCGAGGCTGACAACAAGTTCTCTGCTAATTACCGCTCAAAACTCTTTCCGGAAAATGAAGTCTAGATGGTCCGGGGCCTTCATAGTGACCAAGGTCTTTTTCTACATGGTGGGGCAGAGATTACACATCCTTTGCAGCTAACATCTACGCTACCACCAACGATTGGAAGCCGTATTTTGGGGAAGCGATTTCTAAGCGGATAAGTAGATCATCTTTGACTGCACTGCACGACGCTCGCAAGCGGAATTTACGAGCCTGGTTCCTTGTTAATATTGAGATTCAGGATCGCTGAAGCAATCTACATTAAACATAGCGCTTCCTGAGAGGCAACCCAAGTTTCTTTTCATGCAATTTTCCTTTTTATGTCTCAATTTTTAGTTATTATCTGCTTTAAGTTATGATGGTTTGTTGTGCTGTCCGTAATTGGAATAATTTTCTAGGTTGTATGATTTCAGGACACGCGATCGAAAGTACTGGGGAGGATCCACTCATCGAGAGAGTCCCATTTACACGAGGGGAGTTTTCATCTTTTAGACTATGGTCAGATAACGTGACATTGTAAAGTTTTCTATAACGCCGCGTTGCTGGCACTCAACGCCGCGACGTCACAAAGTGGACTCTCTCGGAACGCCGCGACGAGATCCTAACGCCGCGACGTTGATTTCGAACCTCGAACGCCGCAATGTGAGATCCAACGCCGCTACGCGAATGTTGATTTTGATCCTCTGGAGCGTCGCGGCGTGAGATCAACCTCGCTGACGTTGATTTTGATCTCCTTGGAACATGCATTGGCGTTGACATTGGCGTCGCTGGCGTTGACATTCCAGCGTCAGCGGCGTTGATTTCGCGTCTATGGAGCATTCGCGGCGTTGTTTATTAACATTTTACGGAATGTTGCGGCGTTGCCCGAGCGTCGCGGCGTTGCCACTGTTTTAAGGCCACATCCCATTTGCTCTCTCACCTATATCATCCACTGTGAACCACCAGCCTCCCTGCGCTGCTAATATAGGCCATTGCGGTGTTCCCACCACCTTTAGGTCGAAGGCGATGGTGCCCTCAGACACCCTCTGCACACCACCATCACCACCCACACCATCATCATGAGACACCCGTCCACTGCTTGCCTCCGCAGGTGTTCGCCTTCAGTCCACAGTCATCCACCTTAGGTCTGAGGTCCCAATTTGGGTTCACATTTAGGGTCACATTTAGGTTTATTTCGGAGTTGGGTCCGCATTTAAGGTCAACTGGTGCACTTAGTTAGTCTTCCGTTTTCCTAGTGCGCTCTGGGTGTTTGGCGTATTATGCAGCCAGGTTGAGTGTGTCACCTTGGTTGCCACTTCCTTTGCGTTTACTCACAGGAGCTTGAGTCTCCTCGATGTGGAAGGGCGAGTTGCCTCTGAGCGGGGTCGGTCCGGTGAGTTACCCCTTGTTATGATATCGCGGTTTTGTCGATAGGAGTCTTAGTTGATTCGACACCATGCGCGAAACCGACCGTTTATCAAAGAAAGGGTTTTCGCTATTACATAGCCCAGTGCGACGAGGATGGCGATCGCACGCGACCACCTCGTCAAGTGCGATGAGTGCGTCGCGAAGTCTACGTAATCTCAGCCTCCCACGTGGTTAAGAAGGTTCGAGTGAGGTGTATTAGTCGACTTGGTCTTGGTCGATCAATCGTTATTATAATCTGGATCATGTCCCCTTGGAGCCATTTGATCGGCTTTACGAGCGCCCCGACTACCCCGAGGTCATTCGGGTCTTGACTAATGGCTGGGGTGAGTGGAAACTTAACGATGAAACCATGCGTCACTTCGAACCCGAAATTTGGCTATATCCCCAATTAAGCATCACTTCATCGTCGCGTCTACGTTCAGATGAATGACGTCGTCGGTGTTGCCAGCGTGCCTAACTGTATCATGCATCATTGAGGGATATTATTTTAGATGTGGGCGAGGTTATCGGGGCATACCATCCTCCATAGCAGGGACGCTAAGATAATTTGGGCACCTTTTCCTCGTACGGCTTATCTGAGCAGGCGAGGTGCCCTGAATGTGATAAGGCGTGGTTACACCCGATCAAAGCAATATCGAATTAAGAGGACAAGCTAAGTTGTACCACGACACGAGGGAACCTACGATTCGGCGTGAGCCCTCGGGCCGAGGGCGAGCTCCTGACTTCATCGGCTCCGCTTTGGACTCTGGGCGTCATGGGGACATTGGGCGATCCTCGTCCGCCCCACCACCACCACTTCCACGGCCCGATCCAGGGCTCCGCAGGTTGGCTTGGAGCCTCGAGGACCGGTGCTCTCCCTTGGCTTTGATGCGTGCAGGATGAGACCGAGGGCCACGAGTCCTAAATCCTGGATATGGAGGCCCTTCGCGACGTGCATAGTTCAGCTGGCCAGGCAATGTTCTTCAGCAAGCGATCGCTCACAACTTGGCTCGCCCGACTTCAGCACTCCACCCCGGTAGCCACAGCCACCTTGCGGTGACAGATTCGATCACAGGAGTTCCCTTCACCCTCTACGTATTTTCTTTCCGGTGGGGACCTTTGGATATTTTGGCCCAGGGGTGTGGGTGGTGATCGGAGTGTCAGTGTTGTTTAGATTAGATGTTTTGATTTCGTATTTTTGTATCTAGCTTATTTTCATTTATGCATGTGAGTTACATTCCTGTTTAGTTTATTCACGCTTACTTAGCTTAGGATGTTGAGTTTTGTGTTTAGTCATGTTTGTGTTTAAGTAGATCATACATGTGTAGGTGTGGGTGTTAGGTAGTTGTGTGTGATGCCATGCTTGAGTAGGGTTACTTTTGGCCAGATCCACTTTTCGCAAAGAAAGGTTTCGTGGATGTTTGAATCTTTCGGGAATTAGGTTGCATAGGTGGGGAGGCATAGTGAATCACCTCAGGTTATTGAAACCAGCTACTCAAAGTGCACATCACACTCGCACACAAATGATCTCTAGGGTGTGCACAGAGTGCAGATCCAGGCTACTAAGGTTCAACGACCCACAGGAATCTCTAAACTTTAAGAGATGGGACACGAGTGAATAAAAGGGGTGTGAGCCTTAAATAAAAATTAAAAAAAAAAGAGAAAAAAAAATATATATATATATATATGTATATATATATATATATATATATATATATATATATATGTATATATATATATATATATAGAATAAGTGGGATCTTCCCGATCGGAATCCAGGCCTTGATCAGGGCTGAAGCCGATGAGCCCATTTGGTAGGAGTCATTGGCTTCAACGTTACGAGGACGAGGAAGATGGGGGTTTCCAAACAGGGCCTTTGGGTTTAGTTGAGTGTTCGAGGTGAGCGTTCGAGAGGCTGAATGCCAGGTGCCATAACAGCGGTGGGAGTCTGACTGAGCATTACATGAACACTTAACATAAACTTACAGACTCTAGTTTGTTCCATGTTGTGAGTAGGTATATTAGAAATTACCCAAGCGGTGTGTTAGATCCTTTGTAGTTAGATTTTCCCCAGTCGTGAGTTGAACTGGTTGGGCGTCGGAACAGTGTACACTAGAAGGTCATTATTACTTGCTATAGGGTCCTTGGGGAAAAGATTATTGAATGCCATTGGTGAGGCACTGGTCGGCTTCAGGAGTTCCAGCTGTAGTTCTTGAAGTTGAACACCTTTGCGAGCCACAGTGACTTGAAGCAGAGCGGCCAGTGGTGAATCGATCCGATTTGATCCTCTATCCCCATCGGCATAGGGCATCACTTACCTTCGTGTTAGACTATAGTATGTAGAGAGTGTGTTGGTTTGGTCGGTTCTTGCTTGGGAATGACAGAAAATTTAAGTTGGGGTGTGATGAGTGCTGGCTTACTCAGGTGATACAGCGATCGTCTTCGTTTTAGTGTTATTTTACATTTAAATATGTATTTTTATAGCTTGATATCTGATTAGTGCAATTGGTGTGAATCTGAGTGCAATTGATGTGAAAAGGCGAGGTTTTAGGAAGCACTGGAGCGAGAGAGAGCAGTGCATCAAAGTGGTTGGAGACGTCGTGACGTCTGGCGTGCCATCCTCGGCGATGGCGACGTCGACCACGAGTTTTGTCCTCTCATCATTAAAACCAAAAAGGGGGCGCAGAATTTGGGGTATCGGGAATCGTACGAACGAGGCGCGAAAGTAAGAGCGACGGCGTCTTTGGCTTGAAGAAGGAGAGCTAAGTGATTTATTTCCCTCTTTTGAACAATAGTGTTGAGTGTTTTTATATTACATATTGGTATTTTCTTATTGAGGATGTTCTAGATATATACAGGGTGTTGTTGAACCACTGTCACATTGATGGATTAAGATTAGTAATTTATATTCAGTTGTTATAATTTGTTAGCATCTACTTTATATGTGAATCAATTACATGGTGATGTCGCTGACATTAAGCGTGTTGTGCGGGAGATCAGAGATTAGAGATGGAGATACCTAGGGATCAGTGAGGCGACCGGTTGATTGAATAGAATGCCGGAGTCCCAGCGAGGTGGCGATTAAGATTAGAACATTAAAGCGTTTTAGATTATCGAGTTGGGGTGGGAATACGCTTGATTACTGGCCAGCGAGATGGCGGATCTTCTCGAGAGAGGGTGTTCGTAAGCAAGATCACCTAGCCATCAGCCAAATCTGAATAAACTGAGATAATATATCTTTAAGAAACAATCCATCGAAAGTGGTAGGGAGACATAATACTGAATCTCTCCGTTACATAATAATTCATTGATTAGATTAGTTTAGAATTGATCTAGTACTCTTTCACACAATACGTATGTCTAGATAATATTTAAAAGCATCTTGTATTCAACACATCCCAGTGGATCGATAAGTACCATTGGTACCTTATATTACTTGAGCGACAGCGTGCCTTGCACATAGGCGTACATTTTACATCACGTTTCGACTGTCAGTACCCATTGTGCGAGGAAGTGAATGCAGGGTACCCGATGGTAGTGCAGAGGTGCCATTGATGAGAGTTGGTGTCGATTTGCGATCCAGTGGTCTGGGTAGATCTTCAAACAACACTATTTTCGTATCCCTTACATTTTAGTCTAGTATTCGTACTTAGATTGTTTGGACACTAATAAACCAAACTAAAGGGGTTGAATAAAATGAAACTAAGTGAAAATGTATCGTGCCATGCGCCTGATGAAGAGGATATTCGTGTAGTATGATTTTTTTGGTTTAACCACTAAGAGTGGACAATTTGTATTTGACTAGGTACGGGTGAAGATAACAACCTAACCTAGGATTGCTATCGAAAGAGACATCGATAATTTGGTTTGTTCAGACCTCATCCTTACTTGAGTGTATTGATAGTTTCTTATGTAAATGTGAAATGATTGTATGGAATATGCATCGTTAATTGAAAAATCTGAAATGTAATATTGAAATAGAGAGTGGGATGAATTATTTAAATATTTGCTTGTGTGCATTTATTTGAATTGTAAATGATATTGTCATATTGTGACCTGCTTGAATCGAAGTGAATTATTGTGGCCCACTTGGCGGGATGCCGATGGGCGTGCCATGATGGAAGAATTATATTGCTACATGTCTCACTTGGTGGCATGCACTAATCGGCATCCGTCATGGTGATGTATGACATTTATTAAATGATCCTCATGGTGAAGTGCCTTGATACGGCATCCGTCCAGAGATGGTGAACTAAAATTGCTAAATGGGCGATACGTTGCAGAGATGATACAGCAGACGAGATTCACTTAGAAATTGGAGATCGTCGTGAAAATAAATTGAATAGTCAGGAGAAATAACAAACTTTGATGGTAAAAATGAGTTATGGCTTAAATACATCTTTATGAGTATATGCTTAAATATCATGAATTGAATTGTGAAGGAATTGTTGCGTGAAAATGCATGTTTGTAAATTAAGGTAATAATACGAATGTATAAGCATATGTATTGTTCACGCATTGACCATTGAAATAGGTAACAAGCATGATTTGATGAAGACATGTTGTATTGATAAAACTGACTATATAGAACCACTAAGCATGAAAATGCTTAGCATGTAGTTACAACTATGCGCAGTATCAGTGAACATGAGCGAAGGTAAGATCGAAGCGCGAGTCATAGAAAGCGTGCGGCTTATAAGTATATACCTCGACATGAGCATACATCGCATTCTTGAACATTGATATTTTGTAATTAAATGAGTTAAACCCATAAACATTGTTTTGTACTCCTTTTTGAAGGGGCATAGAATGCCTTAATGTAAATGTGTTTGTATAAATGTAAATGTTTATGGGCCTACCATTTGAAATGCTCCCATGTAATTGAAAACACTAAAATGAAATGACATAAATAAAATGTTTTGGCCAAGAGATAAATGAAAGCAGTGATGGCGGAAGCCGGTGAATCCATCCGGGTCGGATTCGGATCGTGACACTTTTACAAAAAGTAAAGAAAAAAAAAAGAAAAACCAAATGAAAAGTAAATAAAGGAATTAAAGCGAGAGCATCCGGGCAAGTTCGGATCAGCGTCCGGGTTGAACCCGAGAAAGGGTGCTACGCATTCCAGTCAAGATTATATGAACCTATAATGGGAATTCTACATGCCATGAATGAGATGTGACTCACCATGTGTGGAGTCTCGACTCAATCAAACCAGAGTCCCGATGGAAACTCTATCCTGCAATCTTGAAACCCATTCATGATAAAATCCATCATTCTTTAGTTACATCCGATGATCATTTTACAAAAGCAAATTTACATTGTTTTTGAACGAAATATTTTTGGATGTTCACCTCCCGATGATCTTTTGTTTCAAAATCCATGTGTGTATAGGTGGCAAATTTAGACGTCTGACTCAATTTGGACATTGTCCACCACAGCACAATAAAATCGACCTGGCGCGGTGTTTATTTAAAACCATGACTTAGGTGGAACTCATTGGGCCGTCGTCGAAGGTACCTTGTCCACCACCCATTCATCAAGAATGGTGAATAACAACAACCATGCACACGCACCCGTTTCATGCGATGTCCTTGTGCATATGAAATCTGTGCTCGTTTCATGCTTATGCCGTGTCCTGCATATATATGGATGCTATATGGACCAATTTCATTCATGCATTACACCCATGCATCATTTGGACAATTATATCAATCAACATAAAATTTTAATTAAATCACACAAATCATGTCAGCATACTCATTTTACACATACATACTCTCCACGTGTGATACATTAGGACATGCGTATTAACATTCAATCGATTACTACCCGACATGTCATTCGAGCTTCGACCAGCAACCTCATCCTCGAGACCGGTGTGGCATAAAGATACCCTAAAATTCCACACAAAATCCATAACAGACCATAGGATAGTTTTGAACTTGGTTTAAATAGCTATCTGAGTCAAAATGCGGACCTGAGCCATTGCTTGACCTAAGTTGTATCGGTCAGGAAAAGGGCCAGAGTAACTTGAGTTATAGAGGTCCAATTTTGGTGATTCAAAATCCTAACATCAAGTTCTCATATAGAGCTACAATTTACTTGAATAATACTAGTCCAAATTCACATAATCGAAAGTGGTCCCAAAACTACGCCCGATAGGTTCTACCAAAGCGAAATGACCTATGGTAGTCCGAGGAAAACATACCATAGCTTGGGGCATAGAGGTCAATTTTGGTGATTTAAAATCAGTTCACAACTTCAGCTACAATTTGGCCATGGGGACACTAGTCAATTACCTCTTTCTGACCAAAATCAATTAAAAACACAGACACAGCCGGTTAACCTTTGCTCGTGACAATTAAATTAAATGGACCATAACCAGGCATAGAGGGTCCCGATTTGGGTAATTCAAAAGCTAACCTCAATTCACAACTTTAGTTACAATTGTCATGTATGACACGAGTCCAAATTCCTCTTTCCTGAAAAATCAGCAAAAAAATTGGACATCATATAGAATTAACAGGCACTATTATAACCCATTATTTTGCCATGACATAGGGAAAAATGACGAACAACCTTAGGACATTAAAACTCAACTAAATGACCCCTAGGATGGAAAATAAACCAATAATAGAAGAATCCTACACTCTTTGAGTGTAGAAGAAACTCACAGGAAGTTAGTGGACACTTCCACTAAAACACAGCTCATTGATTTCCGAACTACAAGCTTAAATCATGATGAAATCTTGTGTTTTCGGTACCCACACATAACCGTCGAGTAGATGAACTTTTGTTCTTGCCTCGATGAGTTCCAACCAACCCATCTCCGTTGATCGTAGAGAAGTTTTGGCTTCATCCCTCACATTTTTACGTAACACCTGAGTCCAGAGAGGTGTGCAGAGTACATGATCTTGTATGAGGGTGTATAAGAGTACCAAGTGTCACATAGTAGTATTTGGAGACTAAAGTAGGAAGTAGTTTATGGGCAAGGTTGTGTATGAGAATAAAGTCACAAATGTCATTAAGCAAATAGGACATGAATATGAAAAATCATTAAGTGTATAGAGAGATGGGCCTGATACAAATAAACAAGTGACAATTGGAAAATTAAAGAGATGAGGGGCTGGTTGCGATGGTGAAAGAGTCGATAATATAAAAATGGGAAAAACAAAGCTGAAATTCATTTGGTCTCCAAAGGCTAGGGTTCACGGTTTTGAGGAGAAGGAGGAGAGAGCCAAGAACAGGAAAAGAAGGAAGAAGAAGGAGGAGGAGAAGAAGAAGATCAAGGTATGTTGTCTTAGGATCAAGTGTATTTTGGATTCCTAGGACTTTGGTATGGAGATTAGATGCTCCTTTGGTCTAGGTTTTGTGTAAAGATCACACAAACCTTTGAATTAGAGTTATGGGGAGTAAAACCCCAATTGGAAAATAACCATGGAATCATCACATTTATGTGGTTTTAAAAAAGAATTGGTGGACCTAGGTTGAGTTCTTGGATTTTCACTAGGGTTTGAGGTTTAGTATAGCACCCAATTCAAGTGTTGTGGAATTGTTTAAGATAGATTCCATGATAATTCTTGAGGTGTTATGAATTAGAAGTTGTATAAAGTGAATTGGTAGCGAGTGGGAAAATAGAAAAATGCAGGCAAATTTTGGGTGTGATGCGTATGCGAGGGTGTCTTAGGTGCATGACGAATCTCGTGTGCGGTATAGGGTGAGTGTCTGGGGTACATGTGTTACTGAATGCCCGAATCTTTATGTTTGTGTAATTAAGCCAGAATTCGTACCGAAAGTTTAGGAACCTTATTAAATGATTAAGATGGTTGAATAAGATTAGAACTAAATGACGTAGCATGCCTCGCGACCTCGTGACCGGCTTGCTGCCTCGCGATGTCGTTGAGCGTGATTAAGTACAGGAAGTATGTTAAGTTGCGATTACGTAGGCGTTAATACTCATCGTCGTGGTTTGAGTTGGCAGGTTAAAAACAAGGCGAGGAAAAGTGTGGGCGTGCTCCAAGTTAAGCAAAGAAGTGAGTGTTCTAAACTCTTTTCTAAATACTAGTGTGAGTATTATAAATTGTTTTACCTTGGTATTTAAGTGGTTTGATTTACGAGCCATCTTGAATGACGATAGGTAAGCAGAGGTGATGGTTGGATGCATCGATCATACCTTTAGTTGAAAAGCAAGCAAATGGTTTTGATTTAAGCCATAATTTGAAAAGCAAGCAAATGGGTTTGATTTAAACCATAATTTGAAAAGCAAGCAAATGGTTTTGAATAATTAAACCATTTTTCAAGCAAACAAGCAAGTAAGCAAATGGTTTTGAATAATTAAAACCATTTTTAAACAACCAAACAAATGGTTTAAATTGTAAACCATTTTCAAAGAAACGAAGCAAGCAAGCGAATGTTTATGAAAAGCGGGCCTTCCACTAGTTCTAAGCAAACAAGCCCAGGTCGGAGGTGTTAAATGCGTGCACGGTGGTGTTGAACTCATACATGCATTGTAGTTTTGCACGGTCGACAGAGCTTAGGTCATACATCATGCATTTAAAGGAATGAGTAGCCGTACATGAGTATGTAAGACTATGAGCTCTAACTAAATTATGGTGATGGCGACACGAGGTCAATTCCACCATATTTGCAGGAAAGGTGATGCGAGATGAGGTCCTTTGCCGGCACGGTTGAGCCTGATTCAGTGTTCAGCGAGTGCAATAAGCGAAAATAGGCCTCCGGTGGTTGATGTTTCTGAGTATGATATCTGAGTTTGAAAAATCAACCATTGGTTCCGGTCGCCCGGGCTTGGGAGTTTAAATGCGGTTGAGCGAGCTCGGTTTAGATTTCTAACGATGGTGACGAATCCGTGGGATTTTAAAGCAAGCGGTTGAGCCAGACTCCGTTTATTTTTCAAGCATGCGGTTGAGCCAGGAGCTCCGTTTTATGAAAAGTTTTGAGAAACTTTTAAAGCAAAGGTTTAATGAAAGGTTTTAAAAACTTTTCAAGCAAGTCATGACGAGAATTTTGAGGCTATAAACTTCTAAGCAATAGCAGCGATAAGAGTTTTATAAGCCTTTAAAAGTACAACAAGCAGCGAAAAGTTTAGAAACTTTCAAGCGGCAAAGAAAAGCAGTAAAGCACGGAAATATTGTTAAAGAAAGTTTCTGATTTGAGGTTTCCGTCATGAATCTTTATAAAAGCATGCGCTCAGGCTCGTTTAGCTCATTATTTTCCATTTAAAAACTATTTTCCAGTCACGGGTATGCAAGACGGCTGGGCAAATACGTTTCTCTGACATTTATTACAAGTCTTTGTCAAATTAAAATTATGTAAGAAAAGACTTTGAATATGTATAATGGAACATATGTATATACATAGTAGTTTGTGAAATATATTTGGTATCTTTGGTTGCATATTTGGATATAGTGTAAATTTGGATGTATCTGAGTTGGAATTACACAGGTCTTGGCCCAGTCGTGCTGTAGAAGTTTTCAACTGCTAAGATTTTGCAAATCTGAGGTTATATTGAAAATTTTATACCCAGGGTTAAGCGACGATAAACACTTCTAAGATTCTTAATCGTTAGAGGTAGTGGTGAGTTTACGTGGGCGCACACCCACATGTAGAGTGAAGTGTGTAACACCCAGCTTATACTAACAGTTTATAACATGTTTGGGTATAATGGCAGTAAAGGTATATTTATTAGGAATAAAAATAAAGATAAAAACAAAAGTAGGAATATGCATAAGTTAAATTACAAATAATAAAGAAAGATTTGAAGGCTATTCCTTAAAATATTATAGAATTGATTTAAATATTATAGAGTTGGAGGACAAAGTAAAATAAAAGAGGATAAAGATCAAATAAGGATAAGACCAAAAGAAATATCTTATTTGGTCTTGGAGAAAAGAGAGCAAAATACCGGATGAGAGAGAAGAAAGAAAGAAGAAGAAGAAGAAGAGAGAGGATCTGAATTATGGAACTACTACAAATAGTATAGAAATGGTTTTATTATTGGAACTATGATTTGGTATAGAAAAGTATGGAACCATGAATATGTGTAGGTAGAAGCTAGGTGCGTATGGAGCTGTGAATATGGGTATGAATACCGGGTCTTGGGGTTATATGGGTCTAGTTTTGATGCAGACGAGCATGGATACATGTTTTAGAGCCCTCATGCGCGTATGGGTTAGGGTTTGAGAACTCCTAAGCTCATTCATGTAGGGTTGAGTTAAGCTTTAAGGCTCCTAAATATGTATGAGGGGTCTAGTTGCAAGTTTGAACCCGAGAAAATGCCCTATTGTCGACCATATGCGATAATGGATCTTATAATGGGTTTTGAGCCGAAATAAAGAATTTGAAGTAAGTCCTTCTTGGGGTGCTTGCCGCATCGATGAACTTGATGTTTAGGCTTTTGAATTTCTGGTCGGACTCCTGCGGGCCAAGTTATGGTGCTTTTTACTCTGAGCAGTCAAATGGGTGAGGAGTCGTCGACGAAGTGCGTCGATGGCGATTAGACGAAATTCGTCAATGGGGTGCGTCGATGAAACGGTGGTACGTCCAGCGGTGGAGCGAGTGCGTCAAACAAAGTGCGTCGTGGAAACGATGGAGCCGAGTGCGTCAAGCAGAAGTGCGTCAATGAGCGGTAGTGCGTCCAGCAGAGTGACGGTCGTCCAACGAGGGTATTAGTGAAACGATGGACGAAATTACGTCAATAAAGTGCGTCGATGAAGCATTATGTAGCGGTGTGGCGTCAGGTAGCTGCGCTGACCTTGACGGAGGTCATATCTCATTCGTTTGAACTCAGGTTGGGTGTTCTTGGACTCACATGGAAAGCCCATTGGTCGAGAATACATTATTATGCGAGAAGATGGAATATGTCATAATGAGGTGTTAGAGCGGGCTCATCCATGACAGCTCAGCTCGTCTGTTAGATTGGCTTTCGTCAGTGACGTGCTGACCTCAGTCCTTATCTCATGCGTCACGAACTCAGGTTGGGTGTTCTTGGACTCTATCAGCCCATTGAGTCAAAGAATCCATTCATGCCTGAGGAAGATATTAGATGTCAGACCGAGGTGGGCCCCAGGCTCGTCGCCCGGTGCGGCTCGTCGATTCGGTCGACTCGTCGAGGCCCGACTACGCGCGATCGACGGAAGGTCATATCTCCTTCGTTGAACTCCGATTTGGGTGTTCTTTGATTCTATGGAAAGCCCATTAGTCAAAATTCAATCAATAGACAGCTTGTGGGTTGAACTCATATTGGTTCAAAAAACATGGAAAACGGTGAAGCGTTACAGGTAACCATAGTTATTTGTATAAGGAATGCCTATTATGAATTCATAAATAACTCATAAGCATACATGGTAAGCATAGTTATTTATGCATGTAATGAATATAGAAAAATGAAAGATATGAATAAATGATTGTATTTATATATCACATATGATTCTTAGAATGACAATAGGAGATATGGGAGTAATATCTTTGACGCTAAAATCTGTGTGGTTATGCAGCAGAACTTGGTAGAGGATGATGGAGCATGCCTATTAGGAAGAATAAGTACGCGACATGGGGTTATGTTCGAATCTGGGACCCTAGTTTAGATTGATGACCGATCTCGTTTGGATCGTTGGCCCGAGAAAGGTCACCACGAAGCCTGTTGAATGGTCATTTTGTCTCGGATAGTGATGATACCTTGGGTATAATATATTCGCGCCTACGGGCCCTCATGGATCCTTTACATTTCATACGAGTGAATATAGCACAACCAGGGTCCTCATGGATCCTGTGTCGCTACAAGGTTTATGCAGACATGAAACATAAAAGAAAATGACAGGTATATGCAAAGGAAGTGTAGAGAATACACGACATGATATGGGAAGCATAGCACTGCTATGTGATGATAGTATACAGTTACAAGAACAAGAAGTAAAAGTACAAGATTACATGAAAAGTATCTGGAAGATGATAAGAAATGAAACTGGTTATGAAAAGTATATATATATGAGAAATGATAAGAATCGGAAATGTTATATGTGTCATATGCATGTGTATAAAAAGTAACTGGTGACTCTTAATAGTCATATTCACTAAGCGTAAAAACCTTTTGGTGTTCAATCCGTGTAGGTACAGAAGAGGAAACCAGAGGACAGGACAATCATCAGCAGTCAAAGGCCACACATCAATGATTTTACTAGGAAGACCTTTAGGTCTATTTGTATATGGTACATGATAATGTAAATATTGTAAATGTTGAACATTTCCATGTTGGAGCTTGTATATATATTTGTAATCCGCTGCTACAGAATGTAATACAGAAGTTAATTATATGAATATGCAAGTGTAAAGGTTATAAAGTATGATAAAAGAGTGACCCTCAATTGACATCTATGCCGAGTTGGGGCGTCACAGTTTAGTGATATCGAGCATCCGGTTGGTTGGACACTTGATCAGACCGGATCGGAGAAAGAGTGTCACGGTTAGTGTTATGAGCCTGGGTTTAGGCGTTTAGAGCTGGTTTAGATGGCTCGGAATGGAAGTATATAAATAGAAAAGCTGTGTTTGTGTGTGTGGGCACGTGTGGATGTCCTTGTGTTTTGTATAGATGGATGGGTCGAAGATGGCGGAGTGTCATTGATGGAACGAAGGGTTATCGACCGGGCGCCGATATTATTACAATGGGCCGAGCCTTTAAGCAGAATATCATGGGCTGTGGCTGGGTTTTTAGATAGATTAATGGCTCGCAAAAGGCTCCCAGTAGACCACAGTAAGAAGACTGCTGGACCAGTCCATGGGTGAGTGGAAGGGAGTCGAGCTAGAATTACAGTTAGAAAGCTAGAGAGAGTATTAGAAGAGGTTTAGATGTCCTCGATTGAAAGTATCATGCGTCTGTTATTACAAAGGTGACATCTGATGGTGAAACTAGTACTCAAAAAGTCGAAAGTTCAAATCCTGACATAGAAGTGCAAATCAGATTCAAGGGACAGTATATGAGATGTATAGGGATTCAATTATGACAGTTCTGAAAGACTTATGAGATGTTTGTGAATATGAAAAAAAGAATTTAGCCGTCTTATCAAATATGCATAGAATTTGGTCCTCAGAGGCATTTCGGTGTAGGCAATTGAGGATGGGCATGATTCCATGAAATTTGCACCTATGAGCTGTCTCGACGGTCAGTTTACATGGGTTTGGTCCAGTACTTGATGAAAGTAGGAAATTGAAACTGACGACGAAGATTTCAGAAGAGTTTTCTGGGGGCCGTCCATCACTCGGGAAAAGAGGCTAGAGTCTCCGACTCAGTCGGAATATAGTTAAAGCAGGGGTAGGAAGGCAGAGGTCGATGTAATACGTGTGAGATAGAGTGCTTGAGTTGGGTGAGGAGAAATTCTGAATGCCCTCATTGCCATAAAGGCATTTGGGAGTGCGGATATTGTAGGAGGAGTGTTTTCGATTAACGTGGAAGCCTTGAGCATTTGAAAGCCACAGTGTCCCACGAGTTAGGGGAAAATAAAGCCAACAAGGAAGTGGTGAGAAGATCTGGCACGAGCCCGGAGCTACGTGATCGTGGTAGAAATTAAGTAGCCCGTCTATAGAGGACGAGGAGCATAGTGCCGAGCTTGATGGGTCGTCCACCATGCCTACAGCACCGGCCTGATCTTGTGAGGTCAGTGCCACGAAGTTATAGCGGGTATATTTTCTTTATATGATATAAGGATGCATGCATTGAGTGCAGATCTACTCATTCATATGTGTGTGGAGCATGTATTGACAAAGTACCCGACAAAGGAGAAATTAGCATATGACATGCGTGCTTAACTGATGGATTGGGCTGGCGTTAGTGTGAATAGCATATCTGAAGTGTCCCATTGTTATACCCAAACTGAAGTTTCTGCGCTGATTTGATAACCTTACCATTTTAGAGTTTGACAGTTCTAGGAATGGATTGGTTGATCTGGCAAACATAGGTGGATTGTGGACAAAAGGCGGTAGTGTTGAAATGCTCGACCGTGAGGTAATAGTCTGAGGCATTGGATCAAAGTGTAATGTGCAATGTCATCTCACTATCTTATTTAGAAATTTGAGAAGGATGTGAGACATTCTTGGCTTTGATACTTGACTCGAGAGAGTCGGTTGATGTAGAAAGATCGATGGTAGGGAATTTCGGATGTATTCCACACGAAGAAGTGCAATTCCTGTATGAGAGGTGGGCTTAGCCATGGTGTACAGAGAGACAGTCCCTATGTCAAGAACCTTGCCGTACGGGATAACTCAGCGGGGCTGAAGTTAAAGAGTCAAATTCGAGAACTTTTAAGATAAAGAGGATTTATCAGGCCTAGTGTGTCCCAGCAGGGTGCACATTTTATTGGCGAAAAGAAAGATGGCACTCTGGATTATTGCATGGGTGCTCGACAGATGTAAGGTGACAGTGAAAAACAAGTACCGGTAAATTTAGAAGATCTTACTGATGATTGAAGAATGGAGTGTCTTTCGAGAAGATAGACTGCGATCGAGGTATTATCAGTTGAGGTAAAGAAGGAGATGTCTGAAGGCGCATTGGGAGCTGGTATGGTCATTATGAGTTTTTGGTCATGCCATTTGGGTTGATAATGCAAGCGACATTCATGGATTTGATGAATAGGTTCGGAGCCACGTGGATCGATTTGTTGTGGTTTATTGATGACATCTGGGTGTCTAAGGATGCCTGGGAACATGAACAAGCGAAGAAATAGTCTTAGAGCGTTAAGAGAAAAGAGTTCATATGCTAAGCTAAACTAGTATGATTTTTTGGCTAAAGAAAGTTTCATTCTAGGCCACATTGTATTCTGCTTGAGGTATAGAGTTGATCACACTAAGATTGGAAGCGGTTGTAATTGGAAATCACCTCGAAATATATAGGGTGAGAAGTTTCTTGAGTTCAGCGGTTATTATAGAAGATTTGTGAGAGGGTTTTCTGTCATAGCTTCTCAGCTCTGGGATTCTTAGGAAAGAATAAAGTTTGAGTGAGACCAGAATAGTGAATGGTTTGAGCAGGTTGAAAGGGATCTTGGTTGAAGCACCGGTGTGTGACTACTCAGGGGAAAAGTATATATGTGTGTAACTGTGTGGTTTGGATCAGTGTTGTCAGAGATGGAAAATAGTGAGCTTATGCGTCCTTGATTGAAGCCACATGAACAAAATCCCCATCCACTCCTTGACCTAGAGTTCATTTGCGGTGATGTTTGCTTTAAAAATATGCGACATACATACGGGAAAAGTGTAAATTTACAGATGTAGTCTCGAGTACTTGTTGCGAAGAGTTAAATTTGAGGCAATGGAGGTGGTTAAGTTATTAAAGGATTATATTGCATCTCATGATTACCATCTGGAAGAAAATTTAATATAGTAGCCCAGATGCTTTAAGCGAAGACGGTGGTAGCGATATCCCTTCTGATGATGATTGGAGATTAGGTGATGATGGAGCTATGTTAAGCTCGATTAGAAACGCTGACCAGTTTCATGATGATTATAGATGCGAGAAAAATGATGAAGAGTTCTGAGAAAATTCTGAGATGGTTAGAGATGGTGACAAAATAGAGTTTTTAGAGAAAGAATTTGGAAGTTTGTATTTCTAGAATGAATTATGTGTGCGGATATAAAGTAAAGAAAAGAAGTTGCTATTTGAGGCTCATAATCTGATTATTTACCATCAAATCTGGAGAATAGATGTACGAGGACTTGAAGCGATTTTATTGGTGGAAGATGAAAGAGATGTGGCCCGAATATGTGTCTAAGTGTTTGGCCGTGTCGGCCAGTGTGAACACCAAATTACTTGACGGGTTTGTTAAATCAACCAATTCCTCGATAGGTGGGATAGCATTACCATGTGGGGTTTCCCTCACACAACAAAAACATGACTGCAATGCGGGTGATTATAGATAGGCTCACAAAATTAAACCATTTATACCGGTCCCGGGATTGACTGTCACATGGATCGACTAGTGAGTTATATGTAGATGAGATTGTGCGATTGCATGGTATCTTGGATTATTAAAGTTGTGTCGGATAGAGATCCAAGATTTACGTCGAGGTTCTGGAAGGAATTCTGATCGACTTTAGGCACTAAGGCTGAATTTTTAGTCTGACTTTCCGTGTGAAACGGATGGACGGTCGGAGAGATTGATTAATACTGAAGATATCATTGAGGAGTTGTGTCATGGAATTTTCGGGAAGTTGGGATAGGTATATTCCATTGATGGAGATTGCCTATACTTGATAGTTACTGATCGAAACATTGGTCTGGCACCATATGAAGCTTTAACCATGTAGGAAATGTAGAACTCTGTGTGTTGGAGCGAAATTAAATGAATAAGCGATAGGTCGGACATAGTAAAAGATACGAGAAGAGAAAGTACAAGTTATTAGCGGAGGTTAAAGAGCGGCTAGTGATAGACAAAGTCGTATCTAACCTAAGAGGAGAGATATTGAATATAAAGTGAGAGACGAGGTCTTCTTAAAGGAGTATCACCATGGAAAATTCTTAGGTTTGGTCGGAAAGCGAAGTGAGTCGAGTTCGTAGGGCGTATGGGGTTTTGGAGCGTGTGGCCACGTGGCTTGGCACTCCCTACGAGTTGGCCCGAATTACGATGTGTTTTCATGTCGTGCCCGAATCTTGCTCACGATGAGTCGCACATACTACCGATCTGAGATCAGTCTGAGAAGATGCGTCATGATGAAGAGCGAAGACCATTAAAACCGAGAGAATTAAAACGATTGCGGAACAAACAGTACCATTAGTGAAAGTTCTCTGGCAGCACCATGGTAGAAGAAGCTGAAGCAAGCGTGAGGAGCCTGATATCATGACTCTTCGAATCGGGTATGAATTTAGGACGAAATTCTTTTAAGGGAGAGTTGTAACACTAAGCATACCTATGAGTTTTATAACATGTTTGGGTATAATAAACGTAAGTATATTTATTCGAATAAAATAAGATAAAAACAAAAGTAGAATATGCATAAGTTAAATTACAAATAATAAAGAAGATTTGAAATTTATTGTAAAATATTGTAATTGATTGCAAATATTATAAAGAGTTGGAGGACCAAGAGAGTAAAATAAAAGAGGATAGAGATCAAATGGGGATAAGACCAAAGAAATATCTTATTTGGTCTTGGAGAAAAAAGGAGAAGCAATACGAATGAGAGAAGAGAAGAAAGAAAGAAAGAAGAAGAAGAAGAAGATTACAATTGTAGACTACTACAAATGAGTATAGAAATATGGTTTTGTGTGGAACTATGATTTGGTATAGAAAAGTATGGAACCATGAATGGCATGTGAGTAAACTAGTGCATTATGGAGCTGTGAATATGGGTATGAATACCACGAGGTCTTGGGTTGTATGGAAGTCTAGTTTTGGTGCAGTGACATGGATACATGTTTTAGAACCCTCATCTTCTGCGTATGGGTTGGGTTTAGGAACTCTAAAACTCATTTCTTGTAGGAGTTGAGTTAAGAGAAAGGCTTTAAGGCTCCTAAATATGTGTATGAAAGTCACAGTTGCAAGTTGAACCCGGAAAATGCCCTGTGTCGACCATATCGTGCTTGGATCTTATAATGGGTTTTGAACCGGAAATAAAGAAATTTGGAAGTAAGTCCTTCTTGGGAATTGTAGCCCACATCAATGAACTTGATGTTGGCTTTTGAATTTCTCAATTCGGACTCGTAGACCAAGTTATGGTCTTTTTATAAAACGATCAAATGGAATTCGAGGGTCATCCAGGTAAAGGGTGGATCGTTGAGCGATTGAATGAGGGTGCGTCAGTAAAGTGCCGTCGATTGAGCGGTGAATTAGTCCCGGCGGTGGACAGTGTCAAACAGGGTCGTGGTGAAACGGTGGAGCCAGAAATTCGTCAAACAAAGTCGTCAATGAAACGGTGGTAGTCAGCGGTGGACGAGTGTCGAGCAAAGGGTCGTCGGTGAGGCGGTGGACAAGGGTCGTCAGTGAAGTCGTGGTGAGCGGTGATCGCCCAGCGGTGGCGACTCGTCGGGCGGCTGCGCATGACCTCGGCCGGAAGGTCGCCTCTCATTCGTTTAATTTCGGGTTGGGTGTTCTTGGACTACATGGAAAGCCCGTTGGTCGAGAATGCGATGATATGCACAGGAGATAGAATATGTCATAATGAGGTGTTAGAGCGAGCTCATCCACTGACAGCTCAGCTCGTCACATTGACTGCGCGTGACCTCCAACTTCGGAAGGTCATATCTCCTACGTCTGAACTTCCGTTTGGGTGTTCTTGGACTCTATGGAAAGCTTGGGTGAGTCGAGAATCCATTCATATGCCTGAGGAGATATTAGATGTCAGACCGAGGTGTTGGGCTGAGCTCGTCACTTCAGTGCAGCTCGTCGGTTCGAATCGGCTCGTCGAGTGACTACGCGCTGACCTCCAACCCGGAAGGTCATATCTCGCCGTTTGAGATTTGGGTGTTCTTTGACTCTATCGAAAGCCCATTGTTAAATTCATCAATAGACAGCTTGATAAGATTTGAACTCATATTAGTTCCAGAAACATGGAAAACAGTAGGCGGTACAGGTAACCATAGTTATTTGTATAAGTCATATTATGAATTCGTAAATAACTTCATGGCATCTATGAGTAAGCATAGTTATTTATGCATGTAATGAATATGAAAAATGAAAAGATATGAATAAATGATTGTATTTATATATCACATATGATTAAGATGACAATATTCGGGAATATGAGATATCTTGAGCATAAAATACACGGTGATTGTGCCTTACGTGGTAGAGGATAGATGGGCATGCTATTAGGAAGAATAAGTCTGACATATCGGTTATATTGAATCGGGACCCCGGATTTGGGTCAATGACATAGATCTACGTTTGGATCGAGTGGCCCCGAAAAGGGTCACCCACGGCGCTTCAGACCCTCATGGAATAGGTCACTATCTCGGACAGTGATGATACCTTCGGGTATAATATATTCTGAGCGCCTACGAGGCATAAATGGATCATTTGTTCAATCTGATGAATGCTTCTCAGGTCCTCATGGATTATAGTATTCTATCCACTTACAGGTTTATACGAGCATGAAACATAAAGAAAATGGCAATTATATCTGAGAAGTGTAGAGAATACACGACATGATATGGGAAACATACTTCTTGTGTGATGATAGTATCTGATTCTGAGAACAAGTAAAAATACGAATTACATGAAAAGTATCGGAAGATGATAAAGAAATGGCGGATTTATGAAAAGTATATATGAGAAATGATAGAATCGGAAATGTTATATGTGTCATGCATGTGTATAAAAGAATTGTGGTGACTCTTGTCGCCGCTAAAGCGTAAAGGCTTGGCGGTGTCAGGTGTAGGTACGAAGAAACAGGAGGACGGGACAATCGCATCGGTCGAGGCCACACATCGATAGAGTGCGTGGAGATTTTTAGATTACATTTTTGTATGAATTTTGTAGCCATTGTAAATATTGTAAATGTTGAACATTTCCATATTTGGAGCTTAATATATATATTTTATGTCCATTTGCTCTGAGAATGTAATACAAGTTAATTGTTTAACATTATATGAATATCTGAAGTGTAAAGGTTATAGAGTATGATAAAAAGAAGTGACCTGATTGATCACATGCGAGAGTTGGGCGTCACGAGTTTAGTGTTTATCGAAACATCGGTTGGTTCGGACCAGCGATCGGGTCGGATCGGAGAAGGGGTGTCACAGGGTGGGGGTGTGTCATTTTCTCTCTCTCATGTTTGAACACCAAGAAAGAAAGTGACCTTTTTTTTTTTTTGCCTTCATTTCACCTTTTAACATATCTTTAAGTTTTAATTGTTTGGCTACGTTGCATTACGTGTCACCTTTTGTTCGGGTCAGTTGCTTTAAAGCTTAGATTTATTTTATCTCGATTTAAGTTCAAATTATTTTAAAATGAAACTTTCTTAAATTATTCCATTTTGAAAATTTCCCAAAATCCAGTTTTTTGGGTAATTGGGCGCTCATCAGCATAGAAAAACTTGAAAATTTCCAGTATCTCGGGAATTTGGCGGAATTAAATGTGTGTAGATTTTGCTAGGCAGATCAACTGGTGAGGTTTGTTTTTTCATCCGAGATCTAGAAAATTTCCAGGTTTACAACCTATACTATAGTGACAATTTACTGTTTTGCCATTTTTTGAAAAAATTCAAATTTATCCGGGTTTTACAAAAAAAAATTAGTGAAAAGATTGCAAAATTGGTTAATAATTCAAATTTGATAAATCATACCACTCTATTCTAGAAAAAGAAACTTAAGTGAAGATAAGATTCTAAAAAAGAAAATTGTGCTTAATTTGATAACGGAGGAAAAGGAAAATAGCACATAGTTTCCTTTAAAAAAAAAACTCAATCTTTCTATTTGTTTGCCTAGAAAACCCAAAAAAAACATAACTTCCTTTTTCTACGACAATTGATAAACCAATTAAAAAAGTTAATAATAAAAGAAAGGATGATTGATTTCCAAATGAAACTTCAATCAGTTTTCATGACTGGAATAGTGTTGTTCGAACAAATAATTAATAAAGAAATCATGAATGGAATCTAATGACCATGTATTTTATTCTTGTGATCATTTACGTCAATAAAAAAAAATTCCATGAAACGTGACAATTATTTGTTTTTTAATGGATCTGGATAATTATGGGAGTTGCGAAAGGAAAACGAGACAGCAAGATGAGATTCTACCAAAATCCCACTTCTCATGTTTCTCCATGTTAGTCAACCACATTTGATTGCCTTTATCCTAGCAAAATTATTACTGTTTAATAATTACATGCAAATATAGTTTTTAAATTTTTATTTATGTTCTTTGCCTTTTCAATTTTTCATAATAACTAAGATTCTCTAGACTAAAAAAAAAAAAAAAAATAGTGAAAATCCCATCAATCAAAAAAATATCCTTGACAACCCTTTTTTTTTTAATTGCAATTCACATTAATGGATTAAACATATAAAAAAAAGGAAATCCCTTTTTGTTTTGGTTTCATAGTGTGATTAATAGCATAGACATAAAAAATAAAAAAATAAATAAAAACCTTTTTTTTTCTTTAATTAAATGCCATGATTTCAAAAAATCCAATACATATCAACTATCATGATTTTCAAACCAACAATAAAAAAGAAGAACAAAACCTAAAAAATATAGAAAAGCAAATTTGATAGTTTCAATGCCAATTAAAGTGGATCTGATACGAATTGTTAAATTATTTTTTAAAAACCATGAATATTTATTGATCCCAAAAACAATTTATCAATAATCAAAGGACCCAAATAATCATTCTGAAATAATAGCTTTATTGAAAGCAAATGAATTATGTGATTAAGTCTTGGATAGATAACATACGGCATGGATTCGAATTGTTGGTTGTCGTGGTGCCAATCTGCTGAGGATGAGATCAAAGAAAGATGGTAGGGTTGAAATGAATATTTAAATGTGCCACAGTGTGTTTTATCAAACTCTTATTCAATTCTAGGGCTCTATTTACTCATATATATAGAAACGTAAGGAGCTTGATTGGGCTTTAATTAGTGTAAGAACACCAAGTAAGGGAGAAGATAAAACATAGACTCACAATTAAAATTTGTAATATGATTATGCTTAGTTATATTAATAAATTAATCTAACACATAGTAATTTTAAAATTACTTTATTATAAACTATTTGATTTTCTTATCTATACTATTGATTAGTGCGAAAAAGTCTTTATTTGATATATTTATTGTAGGTTTGAGCACTTTTTGTGTCTTAATCAACCAAATTAACTTGGAATTTGCACATTAAGGTCAGAATTATTCTGCGATCGCATTTTATGGCTAATTTTGTAGTTTTTGCAAACTATTAATGCCAAATTTGTTGAATCGATCCAAGCTTACGAAGAGTCGAGTCGAACTGACATTGCGAATCGAGAAATAAGAAGGAAGAAGAGCGGAAAAAGTGAAGCGACGGGTTCGCAAAGAAAAGTAAAAACATAGGCTACACCAGATTTGCACTATCAGAAATGCTTTTCTTTTGCCCTTTTGACCCTCGTTAGACTTCTTTTGTGATTTTCCAACTTTTCCTTCATGTATCATGGGTATTGGGGTATTATTTTCTTTGCTTACTTGAGCACTATATGAAAGCTCAAGCAGATCTTATGTGGAGACTTTTTAACTTTTCATTTTCTTTCTTTGGAATCGGCCAGGCGGGAGTTTTCCGCTGCTTCCCTCTTCTCTCATTTTCTTTTCCTTTCTCTCATTTCTCGGTATGAGCACCACTGAGGATGACCTGAGGGATGGTTAGAATTTAGGCAGGTCCCCCTCTCGGAGGGCATTGGACTAGGGTTTTGGGGTAACTGTTGGTTCTCTGTTTTTAACGTAAGTTTTTATTGGCATTAATGTTTCCACCTCTCATTCTAGGTTTAAATCTCTTAATTACCTTGATTAACTTGTATTTGGCAAGCTTTTAGGGTTCAGTGGATGCTTATTGCTAGATCCACTAAGATTCATTTGTTGCCTTATATTAGTTACTGTAGGGTAGGTTTAGGGGATATGTTCTCAATGTCAAGGAGCATTAATGTCGATAAATACTATATTTCAAGGAAAAATTATTAGGGTTCAGTTTTATAAAATGAAGAGATGCGGTTCGAAATATTGTAGGTCATCCTCCGATGCGAGAAGGGACAGGAACCTCTCATTTACATAGGACCTCGACCACTAGTGGCAGATGCTTGAGTTATTTTTCATATTTTAGGTCGGTTATTTTTAGGTCTGCAAACCATTCACCTCCGTCGTTTTACAATACAATAAATTGACATTCGCTGCAGGCCATTGCAAAATCGATTGCAGAAAACCCCGTCCACGTGATTCGACCACTGAGGCCTTTATCTTTGCCCGGTAGCTATGCTACGTGGTAGGAGAACTAGGTTTATAAATTTTTGTTGATTCTGAGCCTACAGCATTACAGCGAATCCAAATGGCGTCATTGCCAGGATGGTGCCCTAAGGTCGCAGTGATCGGTTGTTGTGATCCACATCATAAGTGTTGGGTGAATTTTCAACCTTTTTTGTTTTTTCTTTGTGATTTCCCCTAGGCTACATTCCTTTGTTAGGTTGATTCAATTTTATATTGTCCATACACAATTTTTTTTTAATTATTTTAAATTTTTAAATTTTTAGCTAACGATAACCTTTTTGGTATACTGTGTTTACTGTTGTTGGTTGTATTGTGCTCTTTTCTTAGGAGTTTATGCAACCTTGGGATATTTTATAACGATAGATTAGAAGGAGTAGTGCTCCTGAAACCGAGTTGTGAATTGATTTGGTGTGATGATACCACCCAGACGATGTATAATAGTACTCTAAATCTGTGTATAGATCAATGAGGGATCATATACATCCTCGAGGGTAAGTGCACCCTCTTGCCTCGCGAGAGGACATAGTTATCAAGCCACATTGTACCCTGCTCCCCACTTTCCATTGAATGGAAAGTGAAAATCCTCTCACACATCTGGGGTCGAGTATGCAATACGCTTCCAAAGAGGACATCTCGATGTAGATATGTTGAAAGTTGAAGTTCTTTCCTCTAACTTTAAGAGACCAATTGCATCGGGCTTAATACGAAGTGAGAACTGTCAGGGATTGGGGAGATATGCAGGCTGAATTTTTAAAGAAATTCTTTAGCGCCCATCAGTGATACTTTGAAGGCGGATTACTGCGACCCAGAAAATGAAATTCTACAGTCTTTGGGAAAGGTACCTGAGACTCATCAATGCACAATCCCTCACCATGGCTGATACTTAGATGCTAGTTAATCTTCCTATAATGGAATGTCCCTACTATAGACGATTGTTGGAACTATGTGTGGAGGGACTTCATGTTTATCGAAGGAAGCCATGGACTTCCTTGAATTCGTGGTGGAGACTTCATGGGATGAACCATTGAGAAGCAGGTGAGGCTTGTAGTGATCAAAGGGAGGGCATGTACTCACTCTTAGAGGACATATAGATGAAGAGCAAAGCTATCACCTTGGCTAGGAGGTTGGAGGAGACAGGAAATGCGAAATCAACATGAGGTGTGGGCGATGCATTTGAGGCGCGTACTTCTTAAACTTGCTTCATTTGTCGATCCTTTGAGCACCCGAGAGAGCACTACCCATTTGTTCCTTCATTAAGGGATATGATGGCTTATGAAGCCATCTTTTGTGAGCTGTCTGAACCATGACCACCTTGTCTGATACATGCAATCTGCTTGGAGGAACCATCTAACCTCTCTGAAGCAGAAAACCTCCACCATATGTGCCACTGCTGCACAGCGATGTGGATCGTCGACCACTGACCACCATCCTCGTCGGTTGAGCAGTATCATGAACTTGGCTTGAAGTGGTGAAAGCGACTTTGTGGAAGAGCAGAGCGTGAATGCGGTACAGAGGTGATAATTAGAAGGTACACCTAAGCGAAGTAAATTTGCCGATTAAAATTTCCTAAAAATTTGACAACTGCGGTACTGATTTGAGGCTAACCCGACCCGGCAAGTGCGGGGATAGGGAAATTTCCCTCTTAGGCCTGACGATCTAGGGGTGCATGAGTAAACTCTTCCGGCAGGCCAAATCGAGGATAGATGAAGTTAGCGTTATCACTTTGAGAAGTGGTAAGGAGGTTCATGACAGTCCACGAGCCGAGAAGAGGCGGAGGTAAAGAAGCTGGCGGAAGGAAGAGGTGATCGAAAAGAAAATGCGGTGAAAAAGAGCACATCCCACCTTTTCATGACGCAAAGCGAAAAGACCATCAACGTGCAAATATTAGAGGTGCTAAGGAAGGTGAAGATTGACATCCTTCTTGACATGATTAAATGAGTCCCAGCGTATGCGAGTTTTGAAGGACTGTGCACAGTAAAGAGAAGGTTAAATGTTGTGAGAAGGCCTTCTGTTGAAAGAGCAAGTCGATTTATCATCTAGTGGAACTCGAGTAAAAGTACAAAGTTCCGGGTTGCCATACCATCTCAGTGAATATAGGAGGCACTTGTGTAGAAAAGGCACTGCTAGACTTGGGGGCCAGTATCAACCTGCTACCTTATTCAGTGTATAAGTAGCTAGGTTTGGGAGAGCTTAAGCCCACTTCCATCACATTGTCCCTTGCAGATAGATCCATAAAAATACGAAAGAGACATGGAGGGGATGTTTTAATACGAGTGGACAAATTCAACTATCTTATAGACTTTGTTGTGCTTGATACAAAACCGGTTGCAATGGGGACTAATTATGTGCCTATCATCCTCGGAAGACCATTCTTGGCCACTTCTAATGTGATTATCAATTGCCGAAATGGAGTTATGCAAATTACATTTGGGAACATGACCTTGGAACTCAACATCTTCCACTTGAGTAAAAGCATAAGCAACCAGTGGAAGAGGAACCAGAGGAGGCTTGAATAATTGACACTATCCTAGAAGAACAAGTTGAGCAGCAGCAATTGCAAGATGTGCTGGTTGAGGAATATCTGAGTGTTCTGAAGAGATGCAGGGAATCCAAGACTTGTATACTGTGCAGAGGCCATGGAGAAAGAAGGAAGAAATCCTACCTTTTCTGATGGAGGAAGGAATCAATGAGCCTTAAAAGCTGGATCTCAAGCCCCTGCATGTGGAACTAAATATGCATACCTGGAAGAACATGAGTAGTGCCCAGTGGTGCGTATCACCCTTTACTTCGGTGCTGGGAAAATAGCATGTTGGACATCACTTAAAGGGAATTAGCCCAAGAGCTCGCACACATCATATCTATTTATGTGGAGGAAAACGGCACCGCAGAGGAGATCGAATCACATGCAGGAGGTGGTACGTGCAAAAGTCCTAAAATTGCTACAAGCTCCAGACGCTAATTCCCATATCCGATGAAGACTGGGTGAGTCCAACCTGTGTCAGGCTAAAAAATCGTGGGTGATCATCATGCATAATGAGAAGGAAGAGGAAATGCCCACCCGCCTTACCACGTGTCGAGGGTATGTGTATTTATTACGTGTATGGTTAAACAAGGTGACAAGAAAGGGATCATTTCCTCTACTCCTTCATGGACCAACTTCTCGAAGAATTTTTCACCAACCCTTTATCGCTCGGATGGCTATTCAAAGCATTCGCATTGAGATCACTTGTATCACCGGTGGAGAAGACCGCCTTCACCTGCCCATTTGGCACATATGCCTACGTGGAGGATGCCCGCCTGTGTAATGCCCCGGCACATCTCCAATGATGCATGCTCAAGATCTTTAGTGATTCGTGGATGATTATGGAAATTCACATGGATGATATTGCGCTTTATGGAGGGAGCTTAAGAATGTCACCAACTCGGGAAACAAATCTCCAGATAGATGTATCGAGAAGAACTGGTGCTGAATCGAAAAATGCCATTTTGTGGTAAAACTGGCGAATTTGCGGTGGCTGGACATATTATTTCCAACAAATGAATCAGGTCGACAAGGCAAAAAATTGAATCGAGCTCCAAACTCCGCCTTCTCCTACGAATGTGACCGGTGGAGGCACTAGTGGCATACGGTGCTTTTTACAGGAGGTTCATCACATTTTTCAAAATTGCCAAGCCTCTTTTATAAGCTAATGGAGAAGATGCTAAATTCGCTTCGTGGGCCGAAGATCGCCAAAAGGGCTTTGAGGAGCTCAAGGCCTACTTAACAACTACAACTACTGCTGAGAGCCCCAAATAGAAATTACCTATCAAGGTTATGCGGCAATGCAAGCGACCTAGCCATCGAGCAATTCTCTACGTAGAGAAGAAGAAAACCTTATGTAGTTCACCGTGTAAGTAAACGTTGAATGAGGGGCACATATAGGAATTACACCACCACAGAAAGAGTTGTCAAGTGAATTGTCTATGCTTTCTTGACAAGTTTCTCACACATTTGGTTGGGCTGATAATCATTCACAGATCACTCACTCATAATTGGCCACTCAAACCAAATGCCAAGGCTAGCTTATCGATGGGTTCTCCTCGCTTCCAAGAGTTCAACTTGCGATTAGAATAAAAAGGGTGTAGATAATGTTGTTTGCGGATCATCTCTGAGACTAACAATAAAGACAAAACACTCACAACCTCCAATCAATGATGAATTTTTCGAGAGGAGTCCCTACTCCTGCAGAGAATGCCCTATGGTATGCCTATATTGCAAATTTCATTAATATGAGTTACCAATGCATTGAAGGCACAAGACAAGAAGTTTTCGCAAAAATTCACTCCTACTATCAGGAAGAGCCCTTCAGACAAATATCAGGCTTTGACCAGATAATTAGAAGGTGTGTGCTTGAGGGAGAATAACAAGGGATACTCAGCCATTTCCATGAGAATGCATGTGGAGGCCATTTTGCTTCCTAGAAAACTTCCATGAAGGTGCTACAATCTGGGTTTTATTTGCCTTTTTTTTTCAAGGATGCCCACACCATATGCAGGGAATGCGACAAATGCCAAAGATTGGGGAAAATCTCTCGTTGTCACATGATGCCTTGAACCCGATTCGTAGTCGACTGCTCAATGCTCGGGGCATCGACTTTGGCTGACCATTCCTTCATCGCTTCGATACATCTACATTTTCGTGAGTCGACTATGTGTCAAAAATGGGTCATAAAGGTTCTCGCAGAAAGCGCCACTTCACAAGGTGGTCTTGAAATTCCTGAAGGAGAACATCTTCTCCAAATTTGGGGTCCTTAAGGCCATAATCAGTGATGGAGGTTCACATTTCTACAACAAACCTTTTGAGAACCTCTTAGCTAAGTATGGTGTAAAACACAAAGTGGCCACCCCACCATCCTCAACCAGCGTCAAGTCGAGCCTCGGCCAACAAAGGGAAATCCAAACAATATCATGAAAGCATGTAGTTCCAACATAAAGGATCGTCTTGCCGCCGGATTCCTTATGGGCATACAGAACAACATACAAGACCATCCTTGGTATGTCCCCTTATCACCTAGTTTATGGTAGTGCATGCCACCGCCATGGAAATTGAGTATAAGGCATGGTGGGCAATCAAAAAGTTGAACCTGGATATGGGAAGAGCTGGACTTAAGAGGCTCCTTGATATCACTGAGCTAGAAGAGCTGAGAAATGATGACTACTTCAACTCGAAGATTGCAAAAGACAGATTAAAGTAGTGGCATGATCATCTGATAGCCCGCAAAAATTTCAAACAAGGAGATTAAGTGCTGCTTTATGACTCCAAGCTTCAATTTCTTCCGTAAACTCGTCAAGATGGACTCCAGACCACCATCATCCATCAAGTCTATTGATTCGCACTACAGTAGGTGTATCGAATCAACAAAATTTATATCCTAGTGCCCATCGTAGCAAAACCATCACAAAGATAACGCCTGTGGTCGAACACAAGACGGGGTTTTCTTGTAGAAATGATCTTATGTGATTCAAAATGGTGAATTTCAATTTCGATTTTTAGGTTCGGGTAAAAACAAAGAGGCTGGGTCGCTTACAGGTCAAATTAAAATAAGAAAAAAATGTAAAATAGAACCCTCAAGTGTCTGCCATCGGTTTGGGGTGGTTTTAAGCAACCAACATGTCCTCTGGTCTTTTCCTCATACGTGTGATGTATTTATTATTATAATATTTCCGAACCTGACCTTCATTTAATTTTTAAAAACTAAACCCTATGATTTTCCCCTTTTGAAACATAGCATTTAACTAGGCATAAATGTTCCCAATGCTGATATCATCTCAAACCTACCCTACAAGAACTGACATTAGGGAAACAACTAATCGGATATCGTGGATCTAAAGGATAAGCATCCACTCGTGAACTAAAAACTTGGTTAAATACACGCAAGGGGGGTGTGCCTATGAGATTTTAACCTAAGGTGAGAAGAACATAAATACCCATAAACGCTGCTATGCAAAAACAGAGGACTGGGGTGGAGTTACTCCACACCCTAGTTAACACTCTCCTCTTCAAGGATAGAGGTTCACTAACCATCCTCTCGAGCTGTCATCCTCGAGGAGAGGCTTCGTAGCCGAAATGAGAAAGGGAAAGAATGACGGAAGGCGGAAGCCGGAACCGCCGCCCGCCTTATCACAATTGATCGATTCAAAGCTCAGACAAATCGAGGCTTATATGCATGCTCGCAAGCAACTTTACAAAAAACAAAATCTGGGTTGCCAGGAAATGGAAAAAACTAAAACAAAATGCAAACAGGCACAACGTAGTGCATATGAACGCGCCAGGGAGGAACAAAGGTCGAGCCAGGCACACATCGCAGAACCAATTTCGCAGCGCCCAATTCTCAGATTTTCTTCTCTTCTTTCCGTCTCGACCGCACGTCGGTTTGACTCGAATTCTTCGCGTCGGATCGACTAACAATTTTGGCATACTCAGCAGCAAAACCGAAAAATTAGCCACAAACGCCGATCGCTAGGTCAAGAGGACCTTAATGTGCAAATCTGGTTAATTAGAATGATTAATACACAAAAAGCACTCAAAACCTATAATAAATAGGGTTCAAAATAGCACTTTTTGGGCACTAATCATCTATCTCAATGGATTAGTGGACATTCTTAATTCCAAAGGACTGTAGTGTTCAAGGTCAATGGGCGTAGACTAAAGCCCTATTGCGACAACACACACACAAAGGAGGATATCTCCCTCCGACCTCCATAAATTCAACAGATACTCGAGTTGGCTTCGTTGGTCTCTACTCGAGACTCGAAATTCCACTCCATTTTTTTTTGTTTAATTAATTCATTTGGTTTATTCCAAGTTTTAGTTGTGAAGCAGTTTATGACTCCAGATTTTCGCATTCTCTTATGCGCATTCTCACATTGGTTTTTTCGGGAATTTTGTTTTACAAGCATAAAGGATTCCTCCTCCGTACCATCAGCCTCACTTGCCCATGCAGAGGATGACATACCACCACCGCCAATTATCAGGAGGGTAGCACTTCCTTCTCTAGTTTAACCGGAGCCCCACGCGGACAATGTGACATTTGGTCAGTAGGGAGAGTTACCGCCGAAGTGACTTTTACATTTTATATTAGCTGCTATTTCAGCAAGTTTTTTTGTGAAGATTAATGAATTGTTGTTTAGTTTATGTTTGTGTAGTTGTTTCACTTTGGTTGTGAAGTCAGTTTCGCTTTTTGTAAAGCCAAAACAGCCATATATCTTACACATACCATACAACTCACACTTATACTTCAAAATTACACCCATTTTTTTGTTTTACCTCAAGCTTTAGTTTGAAAATTGAAACATTGTCCAATGTTGTTGATGTTAGATTGGTTCATGCTTAATTAAGTGGATGATCGCTAAATTCTTAGTGATTTCAACCTTTTTCTTCCACTTCTAGCTAACCAAGCACTGCGGCATATGCTCTGTCAAGAAGCTAAAACTCGCTTAACCTCTTAAATCTTGCAAAAGCCTATCCTAGTTTCATTTACTACCTTCAATAGGTTAAGGACCCCCAGAAAAAGAAGGCCAATGAGTCTTCCAAAATAAAAAGAAGAGAAAAACAAAAACAAAAAGAAAAAGAAAAGAAAAAGAAAAAGAAGAAATTTGCAACACTTTGCCTTGAAACTCGAGCACGGTCCGAGGGGTATATGATGAAAGTCTTTAAAAGCCTGGTGGTTTGGAAGTACAGTTTGGAAGTTTATTGTTGAAAACTAATTATATAAACACTTAGATTTTGGGTGAACTCAGCTGATTCTTCTGTAGAAGGAAACTCTTTTGATGCTAAATTTTGTATGGAATTCACTCTCTCGTGATGGTTTTCGGGGCAGTGGTTTGATTCTCATCGAGGGTTGGGGCATTAATTTCACCCAAATAATACTTTTGAACACCTCATTTTTGAGAACATAATTTTGTTATTATTTTGTTCTGGCTTCTTCTTTTCTTTCTTTCATTGCTAAGGGACTAGCAATGTGTCGGTTGGGGGGAGTGATTAGTGCAAAAAAACTGCTATTTTGAGCCCTATTTATTGTAGGTTTTGAGCACTTTTTTGTACTAATCAACTGAATTAACTCGATTTGCACATTAAGGTCCTAGCTATTCTACTGATCGCATTTTGTGGCTAATTTTGTAGTTTTTGCAAGATATTAATACCAACTCAAGGAACATCCAAGCACGTAAGAATCCAAGTCGAACTCAACATCGCAGATCGTGAATCGGCGGCAGAGATGCAAAAGACGAAAATATAGAATTCCTGTAGGCGTGCAAAAATTTCAAGAACACTATGCGAAACGCTTTTCTTTCGCTTTCGACTTCGTTAGACTTCTTTTGTGATTTTTCCACTTTACCTTCATGACATGGGTATCGAAGTTTATTATCGTTTTTGCTTACTCGAAAGCACTATATAAGCTCAAAACAAATTCAGAATGAGACTTTTAACTTTTCATTTTTTCTCATGTAATACAGACTCATGAGTTTCTCCGCTTCCCTCTTCTCTCTCATTTTCTTTCCTTTCTCTTTCATTTTTCTCAACACCCGAGGATGACAACTTAGAGGATGGTCAGGCTGTGACCGCTTTTCTCCTTGAAGAGAGGGTCATTAATTTATGGTTTTGAGGCACCATTGGTCAGTTTAATTTAAGCTAATATACTTATGTTTCCACCTCTTTACCTTGTGTTTAAATTTAAATGTACCTTGATTAACCTCAGATTGCAAGTTTTTAGTGGTTCAAGTGATGCTTATTGCTGGATCCACCAGATCATTAGTCGCTTTATTGTTACCCGAGTGGTAGGTTTAAGGATATGTTCACTGCCGTGAAGCATTAATGTCCAATAAATGCCAGATTTCAAAAAGGAAAATTGTTAGTGGTTCGCTTTTTATGGCCAATGAAGATCCGCTCAAGAAATGACTATAGTTATCCTCCCCAACGTGAGGAAAGGGACTCGAGAACCTCTCATTTACTCCTTTAAGACCTCAACCAGTGAGTAATGATGTCATGAGTTTTTTATATTTTTGGGGCTCGCCATTTTCAACAGAAACTATCACTCCACTGTTTTTACAAAACCCCTAATCCGAATTGACATTCACCTTTTTGAACCAATTGTAAATCATTTGCATGAAGAAAACCCATCCCTGTGTTCAACCCTAGAGCCACTATACTGCAGCTGTCAGGAAGCATTAATGTCCAATAAATGCTATATTTCAAAAGGAAAATTGTTAGGGTTCAGTTTTTATGGCCAAATGAAGATCCGGTTCAAGAAATGACTATAGGTTATCCTCCCCAACGTGAGGAAAGGGACTCGAGAACCTCTCATTTACCCTAAGACCTCAACCCGCAGAAGATGATGCTTCAAGGAGTTCTTTTTTATATTTTTGCCCGCTTATTTTCACCGCGAACCATTCACCTCCACTGCTTTTACAAACCCCTTAATCCGACCGACATTCACTCTTTTTAAACTAACCAAACGACGGCATCAAGAAACTACATCCTCAGAAAACAATTTCAGAGCTACCATATCGCAATGCCATATACACGTTCAATAAATGCTATATTTCAAAAAGAAAATTATTAGGTTCGGGCCTTTATGGCCAAATGAATATCCTGCCGAAATGACTATAGGTCATCCTCCCCAACGTGAGGAAAGGCACCCGAGGAACCTCTCTTTACCACAGACCTCAACCCCAGATCGATGTTTCGCGGGAGTTCTTTTCATATTTTGGGCCTACTTATTTTCGGGCCTCAACTGATCACCTCCCACCGTTTTACATAAAACCCTTAACTTAAATCGATTCACCTTTTCGGAATCGCAAACGATTTGGTGACTAAGAAACCCATCCTCGTGTTCGACCCTGTAGGTAGCACTACACTGCAGTGAGCTGGCGCTACCAGAGGAGGAATTTAGGTTTATAATTTTTTACGTCTCTGCAAACCCTACCTATTACATGCTTAATCAACTATGCAAAAGACACCAGTGACGATCTACTGCAGATCCAAACAATGACAATAACCTAGGATGATATGATACGTACATTTACATTTTTCATTTTAGGGTAGTAAATGGCCAGATTAAATAATACACGATTGATCAACAAGAATAAATTAATTCAAAGACTAATTCTCAATCTAGATAAACAAAGGAAAGGGAAAGGCCTTTGAATTTTGATAAATTGATAAAAACGATGAAAGTCCTTGAAACAACCTAAAGCATCTACTTCATACCCTGGTATAATATGGGTACAACAGGAAAAAAATAATATTCCAAAAATAATGCAAGAGCAAATGGGAAAATATTCAAAACAATAATGGGAAATAAAATATATCCCAAAATAAAGATAGTATCTTAAACAAACTAAATTAAGAATTTTTAATTAATTTGATCTGAACCGCCAGATCACACCACTGTGAATGAACTCGTCCCTCGTTACTGGACATCCAAGACACTCATATCCGGCTGGAAACAAGATAAGATCAGCAACATCGAGGCCTTGAAATTCTATATCCAACTTGGCAAGTCAACCACGCATTTGTTTTATCTTCATCAACAATCTAGTATGGTCCATACTTCTTTTTATTGAAACTTGTTATGGCCACTCCGCATTCAGCCTGCCATTTTAAACCAACAACATCGTAAAAACATCAACCAGCGCAGCCTACTTCATTCTACTTAAAATTTCTGCATGGTTAGTTCTCTCTTAACTTGTTCTCGACATTCACTACACCTCTTAAACTTTCTTTGCCAAATCACCAGCTACTACACTCAGACCAGGGACCTTTGGAATCTTCACCAAATCTAAAGCATGATTAAGACACTTCATGGGACACAATGAAATGAGATCTACTTATTGCACAGAACCACGCCTTTTTAGAAATCACGCCAGGGTTATAAAGAAAATCTTCATTTTCGTCTATCCATGAAAATACTCCGAATAAGATTACCCAAAGTTTTATTAATAACTTCTGTCTACCCTTATGTCTGCAAATATGTCAGACGCACAAAGCTAAACTAATGTCAACAAATTCTCCAAAGGGTTATCCAAAATTGATTAAGGAACTTAGTGTCAGGATCTTCAGTAGGATGGCCTGTAAATTGATTCTAATGCACCAGCGCGATCACGCCGGTTTAAGCCAAAATCAAGAAGCCTCTATAGCAGCGTCTGTTTAATTGTCGAATATTCTTCATGAACTGTCTCCCAAATCCATTGTATTCGTGATTAGAGGCCTTACTCGACCCATTCTTTCATCCCACATAATTGTTGTTTCCGCACTTCTCACCTTTTCTGTTCCTTCAATGTTCTTCCAATCTCCGTGATCATGAAACAAATATGATTTTCAAGCTTCCTTCTATGAAGAACCTCCAAATGAAACATACGAGATTAAATGAAACTGCGGGTATTAAAAATCATATATCCCCTTAAGGATCAAAAGATTAGTAGCTATGCAATAATATACAAACTGCTGTAAATTTTTTTATAAAATAAAGAAAATGTCCAAATTAGCATTTTTCTCTTTGCTAGAATATTAATTTAGTCAAACCTTTCAACTCTCGACAACTACTACCATAAAACCTATTCGCTTGTGAATATATGATTGAAACCCTTCAATTTTGTAGATACCTCTACTGCCTCAATTCTCCTCACAAAGGGTACCAAAATCGAGGCTATTGAAACAGAAAATTCGCCCGATGTTTTAAATTATAAAATGATTAGTCACACACTCATGCATATCATATATAAGTAGAAAAAAAGGATGTGTCCGTATATCATTCCTCGATCGACAATGACTTTAAAATCAACTACCTTAACTACTCAAGACCACTATCAATTTCAGAATAATTTTAAAACTATGTTGCTTTAATTATCCTCTACATGATGTTTCTATATTAAGGATAAAATTCAAAATAAATAAATAAAAAATAAATCGATTTAACGCTCTTCATTAATGAACAATCAGGGAAGGAATTGTTATGAAATTGCCAATTTTGACATCATAACATACTACCGACTCTCTCTCCTTAATACTTGACTGGACTCACAAAGACCATAATGAGTACAACCAGATTTCTCTTAGTCTCACTCAATGATATTCCATTTCTTTCAAAACAGGATCTAATCAGCTACTATATCTAACACTCTTTCTAACCGAGCATTTTCTTTTTCAATACCATACCTATTTTCTCAGATCATGTTTCTTGCTTCCTAAGACATGGCCATTGTAAACCTCTACAAACAAGGATGACTCCCTTTAGATTTACTAAAGTCACTTTGACGATCCTACTAACATAGGATCAGGATCTTTCAATCAAATCAAGGATAAATCTATGATTGTTTAAATTGATAAATAATCCAACTCAACTTCAAACCCTGAGCGACGTCTCTAGCCTTATCACAATCCCTGAGCTCTTTAATTCTTCAATAATAGTCTAGCATACCAAATCAATGCTCCAAGCTCAGAACCTTTATCTCTCGTGTCACCTCGAGGGCTTCCTCGGAAATCGAAAGTGCACACGCCCTTCGAGGGTATTCCGATATAATATCGGGAACAATTCATTTCAAGAACAACATCAACCAAATAAAGTCTCAAATCCGTGAAATTCCCTTTTAATTTATGTAAAAGACTGCAACCATCAATCAAAATGACGCTGGTTCGATCCAAAACCAAACAATTTTTTTAACAGATCATACTAAAAATATATACAAGTCTTCTCAACTCTGCAAGGATCCTGGTTCCTAAAGTGAGCTTCTTTCTCCCACAAAGATTTATTTATACACTTCCAAAGAATCGTCAGACTGAAAGCTTCAAGTGATTTTCCCAATTTAATGGGCACAATTTCACCGTTCATCACACCTAAAAGAGCTTGTTTGACTGAAGGTAATTCTAGCTACAAGCCCATCTTAATTTCACTGGTCAGAACCTTCTTGTTTTGTTTTTGGAAATATGGAGTCGCGAATTCCAGTTTCGCTACAACACTATTATTCTTTGCACTCTTCTTCATTTGGTTGTCACAACCCGCCTTTGTCACGATCTAAATTGTTACAAGATCCTCTTGATTCGCTAAACTAAGTTTTCACCGCGACATGAGCTCGTCAGAGTTTTTCTTTCTCTCTAAATTACCGCGACATGAATTTCTTGTCGCGACTAACTTTTTGGCTTCAATTCTTTGTTTCTTCAGTGTGTGTCGCGAACTTTGGAAAATTCCTATTATCGCTTACTTACTTTTCTTCGAGAATCATCCTTTTCGCCGTGACTTGAATTTGCTCGCCGACTCAAGTTTAGTTTTAAGAGTCTCACTTCACAGAACAACGCTTTGTTCCAAGATTATACATACCGTTTCCATGTCGCGACTTGCTCGGTTCTTCCCTCATCGAAGTTCCTGTCGGGTGACATAGTTTTTGTGTCACGGCATCACTTTGCTCGTGCAATTTGATTCTCGGGTTGTTTTCCTTTTATGTCATGACATCGCCGTTTCTTTTCGCTTTCATTTAGGTTGCATGGTCTAAAGTTGCTAATCAGAATTCCTTGTCGACATACCAAGTCGCCACCATGCCATTTATTTTCGATGCACTTATATCACGAGAGGAAAAGGTATCGTACGAAACTAATTTATATGTTCTTACTTCTCACTTCGTCGCAACTGTTTTTCTCAATATGTAACAAATATTATGCAGCATCTGCTATTTCGCTATGACTCGGAAAGTATGTCGTGATCTAAGTTGTTACCTTTTTTTACCTCGCCCCGTCAGAAGTTTTCAAAACATAGTCACAACATGATTTAACTGTTTTAGCACATTTCCATGTCATGACCTAAGCTCGCCGCAAACTCGACGATATTTCATCTCCCGCCATCGTCGCGAACATTGAATTCTTTGTCGAAACTTCGTTATTCATTAAGTAATCATTCCGTCGCAACATTGTTTTTCCGTCTATGCAGAGCTGTTTCTCTTCGCGCTGGGAGGCATGCAATCCATGCTCACAAGATCCTTCTTCAACCTTTTTCTCTGGTTCTCAAGATCCCTGCCGCTTGTCGCGAACATTCTTCCGTCGCCTTTAAAGATTACCGCCGCGACCTTGATTCTTTATCGCAACCAAGTTTTGTAATCTTCATTGTTTTCTCACGACATATTACAAACGTTGTGGACGCACTTTTAGGCTTTTATGTCAGAGACTCAGAGGTAACATCATCACTCGTGTCGTGACTCAAAAATCAAAGTCATTGCCAAATCCTTCACACATCTCAGCCCGTTACGACTTAGTCGCCATCAGATTTTCTGGTACCTGGCTGATTCAATTTGTTCCAAAACTCGTAAAACATAAATTTGGTAAGGTTTTCATATTTCCCCGCATAAAAAATAAATAATCACATTATGTCAACGGCCCAAAATGACTGGTAATAGATGAGTTTTCGACTCATCACAAGCCGAGATAAAATTTGTTTTCCAAGATTCACTAAATTCCTTTTTTTCAATATTGCCTGTGAGCCTTCAAGAGTCCCAATAAGATTTGAGATCAACAACATACAGGATGAACTATGTAAATCTGGTTTCGATTTATTAATAAAATGCACAAGAACAGGCTACTTGTATACCTTCTTTCTTAACAAACATCGCTAAGGCTGTCAGACTATTGATGTCTCAACTGTTTCAATCCATATAGAGACCGTTGTAATTCTAATCGATATATTATTTAGGCTTTTTATTATTTGTTTTAATAAATCCTTCCATGATTTTCATATAAATATTATTCATGATATTGACAAAAATAGTTTTCATGATTTGATAATTCATGAGATGCATTATTCAATCTCAGATCATTTAACTGCACAGAAAGCATAATTCATCCATGATGAGAACATGTTTCCGAATCCACACCGTGTCTTACAGAACCTATGCTACCGAATCGCGCTTGATGATCTTGCATCCCAACATTTATCGCACTTTTCATAACACCACTTGAAACAATATGTCAGATCTTTGTGTGTCTCGACTACACAGCACGCCCTCGCTTTGACTGACCGAATAATCATAAACCCACAAATTTTTCCGTTTCAACAACCATTTTATTTACTATCACTTTCGTTCGGACTCATCATTTCATGATGCCCACGCCACTGGCGCAGCAATTATTGATGAACAACCTTACTTAATTCTTTTCTATTATACCATAATGATCGATCTCGCAGGCTTGGCACTTGCAGCCGCCTAAGGGCTAATTCTTTATTTCAAACCCTCTTCGACCGTTCTCACCAAATACTTCACAAGGGCCTTTTGCTTGATCAAACGCCTCTAAATGGCCTTGGTTTATCAGCACTCTTCGTGTAATTAACGCCATTTGTAAATTCTCCCTCTGGTAGTTATAACTTTTGAGCAAATAGGTCTCCCACACTTTAGGCGTATTTTAGATTCATTTGATAATTGTCCTTCAGGGACATTAATCCGTGCTAGAGCATTTGCAGCCAGGATATGTGACTTTGTCACTTTCTTTGTATCAATAAAAGTATCTAGTAATTGATTTGCAATATTTTGCAAATGAATGATCCTTTGAACTTTCGGGGCCTCACATTGATTTTTACGATCAAATGAGACATCGCAGATGAATTACAAGTAATTTCTCATCGATCGTGTTATAAAATAGCGTAAAAAATGCAAAGTTATAGAGAATTATGTTATTCTCTTTATAGATATCTAAAGAGAAAATGAATGCAAAAAGAGATACTTAAGGAGAATAAGAGGGAGAGAAAGAGAAAGAAGATTTCTCATTGAGATGATCTTATAAAGAAGTGAGAGAGGCCTTTTATAGGCTTCATGTACAAGGGTTCATTATTAACTTTAAATGACCTCATAATGATGTTAATAATGACCACCATAAAGCATGTTCATGAACTTCCAAATTGAAGTTTATTCATGAATCTATGAGGGACATTAAGAGATATAATGTCTATCATTCATCACACAATTAATGTAATTCACCACATGATCCTTCATTTATAACACTCCTCACGACCACCATAAAGAATATGCCCCCATTAAACCTCACAAGAAAACCCCGTAGGTCCCAGCGAAGGAAAAAGAGTACAATATTCATATGATGTCAGAGATTGTTCTTACTCAGGATCGTCTACTAAAAACCTCACAAGAAACCTAGTGGGATAAAATCGGGATGATGGGAAAAAGAGTGTTGCATTAGCATCTCATTACAATCATGCTCCCCTGGCGTCGATATCTTTAAGTTAGCACATTCCAATCTTATGTATTAGCTTTTCAATGTTATGGTCAGGGCAATGACTTCATAAATAAGCATTTAAGCCTACCACCGTGATTATCAACATCAATTTCACACTTTCTAGAAGTTCGCTGTGTGTATAAAAGAAGCTCGAGAAATGTATGGGTCTTCTATCCCTTGATTCAGGCAATGCATCGCACTTGTCATCTTCACAATGTTGTCGTTGCCTTGATAGAGAGTCCGAGATGATTCTCGATATGTCAATCATCGATCTTAGCCATATGCATTCACGACGCTTTATGAATTGCTATAATCTCTAAATGATTGGGGATGATGTAATAATTATCACGCCTTAAATGATCTCCCCGAGATATCAGCTCCATTACAATTAAACACACATACCTTGCTCAGATCTGCCTATGTGGGTCTAAAAGGTATTCTACGCCAAAGATATCCAAACAATTGTCATTTGATTCTTTCAGTAAATTAGGACCCAAATAAGTTGTTCCTCGAGGTAGCGCAAATATGCTTCGCATACCATTCCAATGTCTTTGCTGTTTAACTATACATTGCTATTAAATTGACGTAAGAAATATTCGGGCGAGCACAAACATAAGATATTACAGTGCAATTCAATGGCACTAAGATATAGTACTTCGTAACTAAGTAATTCTTCACTTTTCACAAGGACGAAATGGGTCATCTTTTACATCAAGTGAACGAACAATCACTGGTGAACTTAAAGGGTGTGCTTTATCCATATAAAAATGTTTTAAAACTTTCTTAGTATATGCTAGTTGATGAACTAAAACTTCCATTGGTGGAACGCCGGGACTGGTAGTCGAGACAAAATTTTGTTTTCCTAAGATCTTTCATTTCAAATTCCTTTTTCAAATATTTTGTTGTTCTAATGAGCTCTTCAGGAATCCCAATAAGATTTAGATCATTAACATACACATCAATAATTGCAAATCCAGTTTCTGATTTCTTAATAAAAATGCATGGGCATATAAGGTTGTTCGCATACCCTTCTTTCAATAAATACTCGCTGAGACGATTGTACCACATGCGTCCGAATTGCTTCAATCCATAGTGGATCAGTTGTAATTCGATCGGAGCACATATTACTTATATTTTAGGGATATTTTCTAGGCAATTTAAATCCTTTAGGGATTTTCATATATATGTCATTATCTATGGATCCATATAGATAAGTTGTGATGACATCCATGAGATGCATATCCAGTCCTTCAAAGACTATCAAGCTTATTAGAAAGCGGAAATTAATTGTGTCCATGATAGGAGAATATGTTTCCTCGTAGTCAATACTAGGTCTCTGCGAGAAACCTTGTGCTACTAATCGTTCTTTATATCTTATGATTTCATTATTTTCATTGTGCTTTCGTACAAATACCCATCAGAATTCTCAATGACTTTACACTTTTAGGTGCTTGACCAGGTCCAAAACGCCCTACTTCATTAACAAGTTTAATTACCGTATATCTTCTTTCCATTTTGGCCAATCATTTCTATTTTGACATTCTTCCACATTATCCAGGGTTCAGATCCTCATCATTTATGATGTCTAAGGCCATTTGGAAAGGAAAATATTATTGATAACTTGCTTCGATCTCATTTTTTTCTATTATGCACTTAATTTATTGAGATCTCATAATTTTCGAGTACCTGTGCCTCTTCAAGGGCTAATTCTTTATTTCGAACCTCTTCCAGGGTTTTTTTTGTTCAATATATGCCTCTACAAGGGCCTCTTGTTCACCAAAAACCTCTATAGGGACATTTTGTTTATCAAATGCCTCTATAAGGGCCTTTTGTTTATCATGTACCTCTTTAGGGGTATCAATTCTCATTTGTATTCTCCTTTCTGGAGTTATATCTGAAAGCAAATAGGTCTCCCACGCCTCAAATTTATTTTATACTCATTTGCTGTTCTTCTTCAGCATTAACCATGTTTGAGTATTTGCAGCCGGGATATGCGACTTTCTCACATTCTTCAGATCAATAAAAGTGACAGGTACTGATTTGCAATATTTGCAAATGAATGATCCTTTCAACTTCCAGCCTACATTGATTGCATTTGCGATAAAAATATATATCAGAGATGAATTACAAGTAATTTCTCGTCGTTCTTCAAGAACTGACTTTTCTCCCCCTAATGGAGGAAAAATTCTCTCATTAAAATGACAATTCGCGAAGCGGACTGTAAAAACATCTAATGTTAAGGGTTCAAGATATCTTATGATAGACGGAGAATCAAAACCTTTATAAATCCCAAGTCTACGCTAGAACTCGTACAATGTGGGTGCACCGGGCGCCATGGACTGACAATCAAAACCGTGCTGAATATTTGGTCAAGCTTACCCATAGTCAGAAAGAGGAGTACTCATGGTAAGATGTTGGTCTAAATTTTATTGGGGACTTGGCACGATAATGAAAGATGTCCGTGCAGATAAGTTGGTAATTCGTCTCCTATCGTAGTCTAGCTATTAATCAAGACGTTTGATTAAAGTCTCCGTAAACCATTTTTGCATGAACACGAGCAAATGTGATCCAATCCTAAGACAATAAGACTTGATAATGCCAGGAATTTACTTCACAAACTCTCAAACGACTATCAGATGTCAATCGGGATAACATTAAGCGTACCAAATAAGGGTACCCATATCCCGCCGATATTGTCCATTTGACTTCAACAGCCTCACTGGGTTTAAAGCTGCATCAAACTTGGTGGTGGAGTTCCACAATATAAGGCGCTTAAGTAACGTCAAAAGGGAGCGATGTGGGGATTCATTGTGATTCACAACACACCCTCATCAGACCTCATGGGCCACTAACGAAGGGATAACTCCATATCCCATCTGATATCATCCGGGCCTCCGAATTCCAACAGCCTTACTGGTTTAAATGCATCAACCAGTAAACAGTGAGCCCCCCACAATATAAGGCGCCGTAGCTTCGCATGGAGCTGATGTGGGAATCTACGAGATTCACAACACGTTATCAGCACGAGTTTTCTCTGAAGGTATTATCTAATCCTAAACTTAAAGTTATTTTAAGTTTGCATAAATATCAATATTTGATTTTGATTAGAAACAAAAATCTATATTATTGTTAGCAATTGATAATAGATTTGATTCTTATTATTTTGTCGTACATCAAAAGTTTGTCAATAATGTCAAAAAACTCAAGTTTATGACATTTAACACTTTAGAAATGAATTATCATCTTGGAGAAACAATGAAAGAAGAAATGAAGAGTCCCAGCAAGACTGTGCAAAGGCACTAATTTTCCTGTGCATCATTCCACGAGGATCCTGGAGCAAACGAGTATCTCACTATAAAAATCCTTCACTTGGCGGAATAACTTGAAGGATAGATTTGACCACAAAAAATGGTGATTTTACTCACAGTTTCATGAGGATCAGATGCACCTTTGTGGTTGCAAGATTTAAAATGCTAGTGAGTATAACTCCGCTTTATTTAAAATAAGCTCCAGATTGAAGCTATGCAGAGAAAAAATCACGGATGAAGACATGCTAGAAAAAAATTTCACAATGTTTAATGCCTCTAATGTGCTCCTACAACAGCAATATAGAGAGCGTAGATTTACTAAATATTCAGAGTTAATATCATGTCTTCTAGTAGTTAACAAAATAATGAGCTTTTAATGAAAAATCACTAGTCCCGTCCAACTGGATCCGAACCATTCCTTAAGGTGAATGTGATATCGTTCCAAACCCATGGGTGTAGACGTGGTTGTAGTTGTGGTTGTGGGTAAAATTCCCAACACTATAATAATCATCTTTCTAACCCCTTCAAAAGGAAATACCCATTTCCCTATCAGAAACGGAATAATGGTGAGAAAAAAATAAGATATTTGCTTAGTTTGAAATATATCCGCAAAAATGGATATCATATTGAAACTATGAATGAAGGTAATAAAAAAAGTTTATATATTACCTCTATAATTTATGGGAAAAAGATTGTTGCAAAAAAGCTCCCGGAATTCTCCTTTGGGTTATACTATACAACCATAAAGCCAATTGAGTCATATGCTGTAATAAACCAGAAGTTCAATGACCCAAAGATTTTTACTCGTTGGCATAACAGGCCAAGTCACCTTGGATCATGCGAATCATAGAACAATCACATGGGCATCCATTAAAGAACCAGAAGATTCTTTTGCCCAATGAATTTTCTTGTGACCCTTGTTCACAAGGTAAGTTAATGGTCAAACCATCATTTAATAAAATCATGTATGAATCACCAGTTTTTTTTAAGAAATAATACATGGGGACATATGTGGATCTATTCATCCACCATGTGGACCTTTTCATTATTTTATGGTCCTAATAGATGCCTCCACTAGATAGTCACATGTATGTCTTCTTTCCATAATAAATGTTGCCTTTGCTAGGCTCCCTCGGACAAATAATCAATTATTATTACAATTCTACTATCCAATCAAGATAGTAAGACTTGATACAATGCCAGAATTTACTTCACAAACTCCTCAAATGATCTATTATATGTCAATCGGGGGATAAATATCGAAAGCATCCCGCTGTTCGCGTTCATGCCTTAAAATGGTTTGGTGGAATCTTTGATCGAACTTCTTCAATTAATAGTTAGACCACTGCTAATGAAGACCAAATTATCAACATCTACTTGGGGACATGTTATTATGCATGTTGCAAGTCTAATAAGAATTAGACCAACATCTTACCATGAGTACTCCCTTCACACCAGACTGGTAAACAACCAAATATTTCCCACTTATTGTGCTTTAATGTGGCAAACATGCACAATCAGACCCTCACCAATGTACCAAAATGGGTCCAAAACGTAGACTTGGGAATTATGTAGGTTTTGATTCTCCTTCTATCATAAGATGTCTTGAACCCTTAAAAGAAGATGTTTTTACAGTCCGCTTTATGGATTGTCATTTTAATGAGAGTGTTTTTCCTCCATTAGAGATAGAAAAGTCAGTTCCGGAAAAATGACAAGAAATTACTTGTAATTCATCTACAATGTTTCATTTTAATCATTATACAAATCAATATGAACTGGAAGTTCAAAGGATCATTTATTTGCAAAATATTGCAAATCAATTACTAGATGCTTTTATTCATACAAAGAAAGTGGCAAAGTCATATATCCCGACTACAAATGCTCCGGCAAGGATTAATGTCCTTGAAGAACAATTAACAAATAAGTCTAAAATAAGCCTGAAGCGTAGGAGACCTATTTGCTCAAAAGATATAACTCCCCGGAAGAGGAAAGCACAAATGAGAATTGATACCCCTGAAGAGGTACATAATAAACAAAAGGCCCCTATAGAGGCATTTGACAAACAAAATGCCCCTATAGAGGTATTTGGTGAACAAGAGGCCCTTGTAGAGGCATATATTGAACAAAAGACCCCTGAAGAGGTTCGAAATAAAGAATTAGCCCTCAAGAGGTTAATGTGTACTTGAAAATTATGAGATCTCAATAAATTATGTGCACAATAGAAAAATGATCTAAAATAAAATTATTAACAACACATTTTGCTTCTAAATGGCTTTAGACATCATAAGAAATGATGAGAGGATTCCAACCGTAGTAAAAATGTGGGAAGAATGTCGAAAATGGGAAATGACTGCCAAACTGATGAAGCTATGCAAGAAAAATTAAACTCCATATGATACGTTTTTGGACCTTATAGTCCAAAAACACCTAAAGGTGTAAAGTCTCAAGTACAAATGGGTATTTGTACGAAGCGCAATGAAAATAATGATCTATAAGATATAAAGAGCAAATAAGAAATAAGAAGGTTTCGTAGAGACCGTATCGATCATTTATGGTTTGATATTCCCTTCATGGATACAATTACTCATTTAATAAGCTTCGATGTTTCAGCAGGACTGATATATGTCTTCTATGATGTCATCACAACTTATCTATATGGATCTATAGATACGACATATATATATATATATAAAGAGAGTAGCAGAGTATATATATATATATATATATATATATATATATATATATATATATATATATATATATATATATATAAAGATCCCTAAAGGATTTAAATCGTTTGAAGAAAATAATACAAAGCCTGCATATGTGCTCAATCAAATACAACGCGCCAACGAGTATTTATTGAAAGAAGCGGCATTTAAACAACCCATATGCCCATGCATTTTATTAAGAAATCATAAACCTGGATTAAGAATTATCATGTGTATGTCGATGATCTAAATCTTATTTCGACTCATGAAGAGCTCACAACAACAAAGAAATATTTGAAAATGAATTTGAAATGAAAGACTAAAAACAAAATTACATCTCGGCTTATAGATCGAGCATTTCCCTACTGGAGTTTTAGTTCATCAACCTAAGAGAAACAAGAAAGCCAAACGTTATACGCGACGGGCACCTTGGTCGCCAATATCCACGTTGAATGACGAAGCAACTGGTCCTGCCCCAGAAAGTGGTGAGAATTATTTAACTGCACCATATTTAATTTACCAGCTGGTGCATCTGTCAACCATGGCACTTAGATACTTTTCCGCCACTTAATAAGATAACTTCATCTGTTAACCATATGGGTTATTTACTTAAAGGAATCAAAACAACAATTATTTAGATATGCTAATATAGGATACCTTGCACTAATATAAGGCCGTGATCACAAACAAGGTATGTGTTTAATCGGTAATGGAACCTGCTATCTCAATGGAGATCCATGCAAACAACTATGGGCCACATCATCGAATCATTAAGAGATTATAGTAATTCCCGAAGCAAGTCGTGAATGCATATGGCTAAGATTGATGATTCAACATATCCAAGAATCATGCGGACTCCCCTCTATCAAAGACAACCCAACAACATTATTTGAAGATAATAAGCCACATGCATCGCACAAATCAAAGGAGATTAACTAAAACACATTTCTCCAAACTTCTTTTATACACATGAACTCTAGAAGAGTGGTGAAATTGATGTTCAATAAATACGGTCAAGTGATAATCTAGCTGACTTATTCATGAAGTCATTGCCAACCACAACATTCAAGAAGCTAATACATAAGATTGGAATGTGCTAACTTAAAGATATCGACATGAGAGGGAGCATGATTATGACAAGATGCTAATGTACTACACTCTTTTTCCCATCATCCAAGTTTTATCCCACTAGGTTTTACTGGCAAGGTTTTTAACGAGGCAAATATAATGCAGTAAGAACACCTACAACATCATATGAATATCAGACTCTTTTTTCCTTCTCGCTAGGTTTTCCTGGCCGTAGTTTTGCACGCAAGGTTTTAATGAGGCATATTCTTCTTTATGGTGGTCATTCATGGGAGTGTTATAAATGAAGGATCATGTGGTGAATTACAACATTAATTTCAGGTGATGAATGATAGCACATTATATCACTTAATGTCCCTTTACAGATTCATGAATAAACTTCAATTTGGAAGTTCATGAACATAGCTTTTTACTTGGTCATTATTAACATCATTTTTAGGTCATTTAAAAGTTAATAAATGAACCCTTGTACATAAAGCCCGAAAGGCCCTTCACTTCTTTGTAAGATCATCTCAATGAGAAGTCTTCTCTATCTTTCTCTCCCTCCCTTTATTCTCCTTAAGTATCTCTTTTCTCATTCATTTTCTCTTTAGATATATATAAAGAGAATAACATAATTCTCTTTAGCTTTGCACTTTTTACGCTATTTTATAACTTAATGTCCTTTATAGATTCATGAATAAACTTCAATTTGGAAGTTCATGAACATGCTTTATGGTGGTCATTATTAACATCATTATGAGGTCGGCTTAAAGTTAATACGAACCTCATTCATGAAGCCTATAAAAGGCCTCTCTCACTTCTTTGTAAGATCATCTTAGTGAGAAGTCTTCTCTCTCTTTCTCTCCCTTCTTTTATTCTCCTTACATCTCTTTTCATTCATTTTCTCTTAGATATATATAAAAGAGAATAAAATACGGGTACTCCATATCCCGCCGATATCGTCTCGCTGACCTCAATAAGCCTCAAGGGTTTAAAACACGTCAAACTATGTAGAGGGAGCCCCACAATATAAGGCGCTTGGCAGCGCCGTGTGGGAGAGATGTGGGATCTACAAGATTCACAACACACCCCCCATCTTGACCTGCATGGGCCACCAAATAAGGGTAGCTCCATATCTCAATTGGATATTGTCCGCTTTGACCTGGAACGGCCTCACGTTTTAAACGCCGCTGAACCGGGTAGAAAATAGGTCTCCCATGCTTTACGTGTATTTTAGACTCATTTTCTAATTGTCCTTCTGAGACATTAATCCGTGCTGGAGCATTTGCAGTTGGGATATGTGATTTTGCCACTTTCTTTGTATCAATAAAAGCATCTGGTAATTGATTTGCAATATTTCAACACGATCCTTTCAACTTCCAAATACCATCGATTCAGATACGATCAAAATGAGACATTATAGATGAATTACAAGTAATTTCTCGTCGTTCTTCCAAAATTGACTTTTCTCCCCCTAATGGAGGAAAAACACTCATTAAAATGACAATCCACAAAGTGGACTGTAAAAACATCTCATGTTAAGGGTTCAAGATATCTTATGATAGATCTATGAGAATCAAACCCACATAAAACCCAAGTCTACGCGAAAATCCATTTCGTACATTGTGGGGGTAATTATACACGGACTACACAACCAAAAACTCGTAAGTGGAAATATTTGGTTGTTTACCCAAGACAAGTCAGGAAGGAGTACTCATGGTAAGATGTTGGTCTAATTCTTATTATATTTGCAACATGCCTAACAACATGTCCCCAGGTAGATTTTCTAAATTTGGTCTTCATCAACAGTGGTCTAGTTATTAATTGAAGACATTTGATTAAAGACTCAGCTAAACAATTTCAGGCGAAATACGAGCAACAGGATGCTCAATATTGGTCCCACCGATACAATGGGCTATTTGAGAGCTCAGGAAGTAAATTACCTCACATTATCAAGTCTTATTGGTTCGATTGATAATTAGGGAATTGTGCTATTAATTTGATTTTTTTGTGCAAGAAGCCTAGCAAAGACAACATTTCTTGTGGAAAGAAGACATACATGTGACCATCTAATCTGAGGCACTTATTATAGACCATAAAAGAACAAAATGTTTATGCAGGATGAATAGGTCTACAAATGTCCCCATGTATTCTTCTTTCTAAAAAACTGTGATCGAGACATGATTTTATTAAATAATAATCACTATTAATCACCTTTATGAAAAGGGTCACAAGAAAATTTATTAGGCAAAAGAATTTTTAGTTCTTTAATGGATGCACATGTGATTGTTCTATGATTCTCAAGATCTAGGGTGACCTAGCTTGTTATGCCAAAGAGTAAAATACTTTGGGTCATTAAACTTATGGTTTATTATAGCATATGACTCAATTGGCTTTATGGTCGTATGATATAACCTAAAGGAGAATCACTGAGCCTTTTTCTCGTGGAATAATCTTTTTCCCACAAATATAGGTACTGAGAGAACTTTCTGACATCATCCATATTTCCAATATGATAATCACTTTTGTGTGATGATTTTAAAACTAACCAAATTATTATTTCAACACGATTTATTTTCAGCGCGAAATGGGTATTTTCTTCAAGGGCTTGCATGATGACTTGATATGGTGGTCTTAATTTTCCCACGCCATGGCTCGAATATTTTTTTATTACATTGGGTCTAAGTGAGCTGTCCTGATCCAACTCGACGAGATCATGATTTTTCATCAAGCTCACATTTTTGTTTTAATCATCAGAAGATATTGATATTAACTCTTAAATGATTAGCAATTACGCTCTACAACGCCACAGATACATGAGTTTCATGAACTGTGAACATTTTTCTCTCATGTCTTCATCCACATTTTTTCTTTCACATAGCTCAATCCGAAGCATATTTCATAACAGAAAGAGTTATACTCACCGATCGTTTTAAATTCTCAGAACTCTTAAAAATTCAATTATAGCATTTGGTGTAACCCCGTTTTTTGCATCAAATCCATCCTTCAAGTTATTCTGATAGAGAGAGGATCTTTGCAAATATATATCATTTTTCAAATCCGGAGGACAGTTTGCTAAAATATATTTGGCACAATGGCTGACTTCATTTTTTATTGTTTCCAAGATAGACAATTATTTCAAACAGTTAAATGTCAAAATTTTTTAAGATTATTATAAACCTTTTTGATAATGACAAATAATACAAATCATCTATTATAAATTGTTAATAATAATAAAGCTTTTTGTTTCTAATCAAAATCAATATTGATATTTATGCAAACCTAAATAACTTTTAAGTTTGGGGATTAGATATCACCTTCAAAGCAAACTGGTATGATAATGCGTTATAGAATAACGTAAAAATGCAATACAAGAGAATTATATTATTCTCATAACGTAAAAGAGGAAAAGAATGAGTAAAAGAGATTGACTGGGCTATAATGAAAGTGGAGGGAGAGTATGCTAATAGAGAAAAGACTTCTCATTGAGACGATCTTACAGCGGTAGAGAGAGACCTTTTATAAAGCTCATGTACAAATCTGCTCATTATTAACTTTAAATGACTTAAGCAATGATGTTACTAATGATCTACCATAAAGCATACCTGTGAACTTCCAAATTGAAGTTTATTCATGAATCTATAAGGGACATTAAGTGATATAATGTCTATCATTCATCACACAATTAATGTGGTCGTTCACCACGCGATCCTTCATTTATAACACATAAATAGTACTATACTATTAACAATTTTTAATTAATGATCACTAAGATTAGGGGTCTCCAACGGGCCAGGTCGTGCTACCCGACTAGGAGAAATGAGGGTCAGAATCAGCGGGCTAATAGATGTCACCCGGCCAACAGGCCAGACCCGCTTGCATTTTATTAAGGCCTCGCGCCTAACCCACGAGCCTTCTTATTAAAGAGTCTGGCAAACTGTGGACTCGCAACAAAGGAAACGGAAGAATGAACTGATATATATTTTACGGAACTTTTCACCATTTAAAACTTCACGCACCAACCAATTGTACTGATTGATCTCATATGAACAATAATAAAAACATATATTATAAATTATACTACAGACAGCACTCTTTGAAAAACAAGATGATAGAGGCACCCTTGGGTCACTGAAGCTAGTCTGTCGCCATGCCTAAAATGAGGCTCATAGCCCAGCCCTTCTAGAAATAGGCTTGGCCGAGCTTACTCCATCGTAACCAAAATGAGCCTGAAATGGGCCGCAAACCGCCTTAAACCCTAACTAAGATTGCTATTTTTTTTTTCAACCTCTATATCCAAATAATAAAATAAAGACATCTAAAGTAAAAATGAAGTCATATCCAATAAATTCAAATGAACTTTTGAAATATTCTAAAGAAAAGTATCACATAATTTGCAACAAAACAGATAAAGGATAGATGAGCAAAACTGAAATATACGAAAAGTTTTTCACATCAATGAGAAACATATTTTTTCACTTGTTGCCATTGTTTTTCTATAAAAATTGTCGTATGAGAATTTTCTTAGCATGTATAAATATATAATATAGAATAAGTAAATTTGAATATAATAAATTATTAAATCACATGAAAATGAATTAATATTGGAAGAATTGTCAAGAGATACAATATTAGAAAGTATTTAATTGATAAGGAAACTTTTATTTGTCAAGGAATCTATTTCAAAACAAAAATAAAACATAATCACCTTATTAATTAATTTTAAAGAACTGAAAAACAATGTATAGTTTAAATAGAATTAAGTAACGTAAAATTAATTTCTAATTTTATAACCTAAAATTGATGTGTAATTTAAATTGAATTAAATAGCCTAGAATTAAAGTATAATTTATAACATAAAATTAATGTATAATATATAACCTAAAATTAAATTGTAATTTATTCTGTAAATTTAAGTATATTTTATGGCCTAAAATTGATGCATAATTTGCAACCTAAAATTATATTTTAATCATCACCTAAAATAAATATATAATTTCAAATGACTTTAGAATAGTAAATTTTAGATTATTATTATTATTTTTTTTACATTATGCATTAGATTATTTAATTTTTAAAGTTACACAAAATTTTTATTTGAGTTTTTTTACATCTATTCACTTTACATTACATCATAATATTATGTTGTATTCATCACAAATTTAGCTCCTCTTTACATATGTTAGTCACTCATTTTAGCAATTTAAACACAGGTAATGATGGTAAAAAAATGTAAATACCAAGATCTCAAGGAAATTGGCAAGTGTAATTTAAAATATTGAGAGAACATACAACTAAAAATTTAAGTTTATATTCTATAAAAAATTAAATATACAATTAATATTACTTAAACGTTATTCCTTATTTGCTACATTATAATTATTTAGTATTTGGCACCCTCTTTCTTTAAAAATACCAAATGTTAATATACATTTATATTAAAATTTAATTTATTTTAATGATGCAACTACACATGAAACTAAAATAAATTTTAAATAAAAAATTAAAAATAAGAAATATTTTATTTGTATTAAAATAAAAAAAATTATATTTTAATTTGGTAGATTTTAGAAATAGGAAATAAGATTGTTTAAAAAATATATGAAATGTATTTAAAAAAGAAAATTGTTTTTTAATGGGAAAATGGACAAGTGGAGGAGAGATGAGAGAGAGTGAAAGGGGTCAATAGATGGATTCCACTCTATGTCTGTTTTTCAATTGGTGGGTCCCACTATGTCCTATTCATGACGTGTTAATATTAAGTTTACATGTATAAAATTTTTTAATTATGTAACAGTTGCATTATTGTAGTGTACTGAACTTATATGGTATTGTACCTCTTTTTGGGCTTACATTCATTACCTATGCTGATTGGAAAAAGGGTAAAATTGTCCTCTCAAAGCATGCACTATTCTAGTCCTAATAGTGCATCAGAATGAGATTTCTTTCCCTAAAAAACAGTAATTCTGTTATAGCAATGTTTGGGTTACTTTTTCTTAATTATTTTCCCAAGAATTTATTTATATTAGGAAATAATTTCATTTTAGTTATTGAGAAAGCTTTAAGTTACTCACAAAATATTTGAATTTTATTAACATTTAAATTTATTTCCAAAATTGAATTTTCTTATTTCTATTAAAATAATTAGCAAATATGATCTCACTAAAAAGTGGTTCAATTTGATTATATTTACAACTCTAAAATTTGGAATTTGGTTCAATAAGTTGTATGATGCATTTACATTTCAAATTAACTGATTCTTCCTTAAAAAACTTAGAAGTAGGAAAAATATTTGTGACATGAACTTCAAGCTAAAAGATTTTCTAGTAGAATCTTACTCCCATGGGACGTAATATTAAAAATAATTTTTAAAATAATATAGGTTGAGAAGTATGGATGAAATTACCATAGAGTTTTCCACTTAAGTGCTAACATAGCAACAAATTTGTTTTTTAAACAGACGAGTTCAAAATTAGGCAACTAAACTAGGCCATAATCTCAGTTTCGCATGGAGGAGTATTAGTGGGTTAGAGGTTATCGCCGGTAGCTGCATGGAGATAGACAATGGGGAGAGTGTATATGTGTGGATAGACCCATGGATAAAAGATATCCCAACATTTAAGGCTAATACACTGGTTATTGATTAATTAGAAGACCTTACGGTATCAACATTGTGTATCAATGGTCTACCATCATGGAATATTGGTTTGTTAAGAGCCTTATTTAATGAACATGATTTAAAAGCTATCTGTAAGATGTTACTTTCGTCTAGGAACATGGATGATAAAATCATTTGATATTTCACCAATGATTTATGTGGATGTTGGGCAAAGTTGTGGCATGTTTCAATATCTACCATCATGAATAATGGCTTGTTAAGAGCCTGCATGAACATGATGTAAAAGCTGCCTGTAAGATATTTGGTTCAGGAACATGGATGATAAAATCATTTAGAATTTCACCCATGAGATTTATGGGTCGGTCGGGCAAAGTCATAAGGTGCATCAATGCCATCCAAAAATTTCAAGAAATTAAAATTTTCATCTGGTGGTTATGTAAATTAAAGGCCATCTTCCTTCCCGCGCTTGCTCTTAAAAAGAACATCACCGTCTCTTGCTCGTTTAATGTCAAATTGATGGGAGCACTTGTGGCATATTTTTCTTCCTAACATTCATTTTGTCGCAAAGCTTGTCAGAGGTGATGAAGTTATCATCATGACTCCATTCGATTGAACAATGAGGAGGGTACTTAAATTGTTTCTTCTTGTAACTCATCTATTGCTATCAAAGTTAGCATGATTCTTTGGAGTATATAGAATTAGCACAACCACTTTTGAACAATTCGGTCAATGAGAATCAAAAGAGAAAAAGAAAGAGAAAGAAGGATAAATGAGAAAGGAGAAAATGAGACAAGTGTGAGGTGGTGAGAGAAGGGAGGAAAGTGGGGGGAAACTTCCCCACTTTTGGACCAAATCGGTGGAGTGAAAAAGGAAAGAAAATGAGGAAAAGAAAGGAGAAGAAAAACATAGGAGAGGAAGGAAGAAAGGGGAAGAGAGGGAAAGAGAGATTTTCCCGGCTTTCCGCTGGTCGAAGTCCGAAGGTCTGAGAATTAAAGTCAGTCCATGCAACGAGAGCTACACGTGGGTACCAAAATCTAGAGCTTCTATCAACCCAAGAGGTGTAGAATTTTCCTACCGAAGTTATTTCTAAATTTAAAGGCCATTTAATGGTACGGGCGTTCTTCGGTCAGACCCAATATTATAAATTCTTGATTGTTCCATGAAATCCCAAACTGTATTGTGAGGTTTGATTTTGGGATCTCAGACCATACCTGTGGTTTTGCTACGCGCGACGTTGAAAATAACAACATGCTATTTGTGTGGTCCGAGACTAAATTTCCAAATTTTTATTTGATTTTGTAAGCTTTATTTATGTGGTATTGCTGAAAAAATGAATATCCTGCTTTTTGTGTGAAAATCATGTTAATATATGCTTGTTTGATGTATTGACATAAGATATATAGTGAATGAAAATTATGTAGAAAATATAATTATCCATGTTTTGATAATGTTGCATGTAGCTCTCATTATGCATGTAACATGATATGACATGAAATGACATAATTGCATTTCATATGCATATGGATAATACGCTGAGCAAAAAAAGTAAGGCACAAAATGGTTATTCACCATTCAGAGACAAGCGGTGAATCTCAAAATGGACAACGCCCAAAATCGAGGATTCACAATTGTATTAACATGAATATATATATATATATATGGCGATGTATATATATATATATATATATATATATATATATATATATATATATATATATATATATATATATATACACACACACGTGTGTGTAAGTCAAGTGCAGCAAGATGTGCAGATCCTCCACCCCCTGTGTGAAAGACCCAAATTCATTTTATGTTAGACATGATCATCAAACCCGTGAAAGATCGTAAAAATGTTGGAAAGGCGTTGCATGGCCCTTCTGTAAACCCGAAAAAAATACTTAGCCCACAAATGCATAACACATGTGATTTGATTGTAACCCAATGATAGGTTTCACACTGCATTAGCATGTGAAAGAGTTGTCAGACTCTGCCAGTGGTATGAGGAGTCTCTATCTCATTCACATATGAGCTTATTCTCCATGTAAGATCGAAGTCATATGGAATGTGGTATGATATATGTGTGTGTCATCAGATGTGCATTTAGGTGGGGGAGTGTACTCTCAGAAGATACTTTCTTACCAGCATTGCTTAATCTTATCGTAGAAAATATTTTCGTGTATTCGAGGTACACAAGGGATGAAACACGCTAAGAGATTATCGTAGTGGCACTTAATCATATTCATTTTATATTTTGAAACATTTTGGATAGAATTTCCGGGGCCAGACATATAAACTTATAAGTTTTGTAATGCAAACTTATTTTTGATCGTCATGGTTTGATTGAATGGTAGAAGTTCCCGGTTTTTACCGCTTGTAGAAATTTGTATAAAGTCAATAGTATCACACAAATAATGAATGAGAACTTAAGTCCGTGAAAGGTAGAAGAGCGTGGCTAATGCCATTTTCTGTGCTTATGTCAACAGAGATTTCTGCCCATGCCAAAAAATAACAGCAGAGCGCTTTATAGGTCTGGCCCGGAAAGCGTAAATTTTTCGTCGTGACTACTTGGCGTCGTGGGATTGCAGCCAGCCAAGATAAGAAGAAACTATGTTGCGGACAGAGACAAATCTCCGCACCCCTGTCAGAGCTGGGCCGCGACAAAAATTTGCCGCACACAAATGTGAGCCCGCGCATTTCCAGGGCCGGGGCACACGACATGCATCACGCGCACCCGACCGAGGCACGTGCACAACAGAGGAGTTCTGTCACGACAGAGAATTCTCATCGTAGACTCACAAAGAAAGAGGTCAGACCATCACGATGCACTTCACTACGTGCCGTGCACGCATGATGCGGCCCTGCAGCGACGACTGGTGTTACGGCACTGGCCAGCTGCCTACGCTGGCAGCGCCGCGCGCATGAGGAGGAATCGGGTGCACACACGACACCCGGCCACAAGAAGCGACAGAGGACCTGCTGGCCGCAGGGGAGCGACAGAAGACCTAGGTAACAATGACAAGAGCCTGGCTACACAGAAGCTCAACAAGACGTGGGATCCAGCGCTCATAAGATGATCGCAGCGATCGAGTACTCTATCATGACGTGACTGTTTTTAGTAGCCATAATAGAAAATTAACCCCCGAACAAGTATCATGTGTTGAGATTCAATCCTACTACAAACGTAAACTACTCCAAACCATTAAAGAAAATTTCAAAAGTTAATTAAAACCATAATAAAAATACGAAAGTCAAGGAGAAATCTAGTGATCAGTTCATCTTCTGAAAATATCCATTTTCAACTCTTTCTCTCTCACACACACACACACATTCATTGGCTCTTCTAAGCAGCACTTCATGTTAGTCTTTTTGAGTTTATGAACATCCTGTGAAACGCATATGGAACTTTAGAAGGTAGAGTGACCATCAGCTACTCTCAAGGATCTCAGAGGAGCTTTGGGATTAAGCCTTAATCACATTTTGATTGATGACAAGGAGAATAAGAAAAACACAAAGAATACGGGATAAGGTGTGCATAAAATGACCTTTGACTATGTATTTGATACCAATTTAGTCATAGGTTTTTTTTTTTTAGTCCGCAGGTGACCTCAGACTTAGTGGTCGCTCATCCAGTGCTCTGTCAGTTACCGCATTTGCATAGATGGAGAAAAGGGAGCTATTGTAACGCCTAGTTCCAAGAGAAAATGCCAGAATCACAGGGCTGACAGCGTGGCAACTCATGTTATTGTAATATTTTTGGGAAGTTGTATTTCCACAAAAAGGATAAGTGAAAGGAATAATATGGAGAAATGAGAGCTATTATAAAAGAATATAAGATGATTTCAAACACTATGATTAAGACCAATTTATAATTGGGGGGAAAGATGATAATATAAAAGGTGATGGTGACAAACAATCATTTTAACTCAAAGCTAGGGTCAATGAAGGGAGAAGAAGAGAGGTGCTAAGAGGAGGAATGTTAAGAAGAAGAAGAAGGAGAAGAGCAAAAAGGTTTGGATCTGGTTTTGTAGTAAAATCATGTTTATTTTGGATTTCTAGGTTTTTGGTATGATTATTGACTTTTGGACCTTTATATGGATTTCATGGTTCTCGGTTTTTGACCTAGTTCCTAGAGCTGTGGTTTCGAGGTTTTTTTGTATTGGCCTTTGCTGGTTGGATTGGTTTCGAGGAATGGTTGTAAAAAGAAGAATAATGTTGGCTAAAGGAATGCTGTCTGTACTTTAGAAACCCTGTTCTTTGTTTGGCTATGAGACAAGCTTATAATCATCCAAAATTAATTGATTCTAATTGGAAAAGAATTATAAGATATAGGGCTACAAATTTATAAGGACCAAGAGAAAACACAGCCTGGTGGTTCAAACAGACTGAAAGGTGTGAGCTCAGATAGCTCACCTGTTATGCCCGTTTGGGTATTGTCAGAAGCCAGCCACATGAGTTTCACCAATCAACTGAGGATCAAAATTCAGTAAAATATACTTAGGGGAATAAGTTAGACAAAGAAGGCATGCAAATTAGAACTCAAAGTCTCAGAATTATCAAAGTGAGCTATGTGCAGACTGCAAATAACTTGATAATCTGATAAAAAAATATTAAATAACTGATTTTTAAAGTGAATCAAATTAAGATCTAAATTGAGAAGAAGCCTAAACCTATAGCCTTCAAAATGAGCAAATAAAAACCATTTCCAACTATGAGCAAGACTCAAACTACATGTCAAACAGAGTGGATTCAGCTGAGCTAACCAATTTGGCATAAAAATGCTATAACTTGTGTTATGGGTTGAGGGTCTTAGAGAAGAAAATTTTAATTTAGTACCAAATAGATGTCATTGGATATATAAAGGATTGATCTGGAGAGTTTCATAATTTTTGAAGACCGTTTGAATAATTTTTGGGTAATAAAGTCAAGAGAGTATGGTTGGAAAAAGGTTTACCAAAATGAGTGGTTTTTTTTTTTAGGGGCTTTTTGGTGCTCAAGGGTAAATTGTTCATTTGGCTTTATATGAATGTTGTGTGAACCTAAAGTGACTTGCGTGTGAAGTACATTAAGCCTAATGCCATATTCACAAAGGACACGTTTTCGCCGTGATCAGCCTGATGCAGGCAGCGCCAAAGGCTTTTTGAAAAGCCTATGAAATAAGGCTAAGTTTTGCAAACAAAAGGTGAGTGTTTCAAAACCTATTTTCAAACGCGTATGTATGTGATATAAACTCATGATCGGTATTTAATGGTTTTGATTATAAACCATATTTTAAAGCAAGGTTAATGGTTTTGAATTATCAAACCATATTTGGCAAAACAATGGTTAATTGTTAAACTATGTTTCAAAGCAAGTATGTATATATTTCTGAGGAACAAAGCCTAACGAAATCCCTAGTTTTGCAAGCATACCGGTCATAGGTATTCGTGATGTGCACTAAGTGGTGTTAGGACATCATTTCATACTTTAGATTTGCCTAGTCAAGAACTTAGTTCACGGATTATAAGACAAATGGCATCGGGTAAAATGCGATTTGAGGATGTGGTTGCACATGAATTTAGATTATATGATCGCACTGCTGTCTTTTCACCATATTTACCAGGGCGACGTGGGCTGGGCCTCCAATTAGTGGATGTGGACCCGCATCCTTCCACCCATGACGCAGCCCAGCCCTGTATTTACTAGGGTACGTAGCAAGAAAGGCTCCACAAAGGGTTGATCTTGATTTATAAGCACTTTTCATAGCTGTACTTTTAAAATCAACTACTGTAAGCAAGCAAGTATTTATGAAAAGTTTTTAAACTTTTATGTTAAAAAGCAAACAAGAATTTCAAATTTTTAGAAACTTTTAAAGCAAAGCAAGCAAGCATATTATGAAAAGTTTTAGAAACTTTTAAAGCAAAGCAAGCAAGCATATCATGAAAAGTTTTAGAACTTTTATTGTAAGGCAAGCAAGGGTTCTTGAAAATGTCTTGAAATTATAGTTTTTACGCTTTCTTTGAGATATTTTCATAAAAGCATTTTATAAAGCATACACTCACCCCAGCCAAGTAATGATATTCTCCTGCTTAAAACTATTTTCTTGTGCATGTGCACGCCAAAAGTCGGGACATATTAGGATTCTCCCGACTTATAGCTATGATGTATTATCAAGTTTTTGTAAGGAAATACTTTGAATTTGTATTGTGGAACATATGTATGTACAAAATTTTGGTTTTGCGAAAATGTGATGACAGCTAGTAGGGGTGGGGGTGTGACAGCTATTCGCGTGGCACTCCATCTTAACGGCGTTTAATGCTTGTTTGTCCATCTATGCAAGTGACGGTAAGGGCATGAATAAGCTAGGACACTAAACGTGGGGGCACTCCAGCGGATCGAAAAACTAAGGGGCTAAATTGGACATGGGGTTATAAGTTAAGGGCATTTATGCACCTTATCCCCAAAGAATATGTTTAGTTCCCAATTTTTTTGTGATTGACATTCTTTTCCTTTTCTCCATATTGGTTAAGTTTAATTGGCTAACATTCTTGTAGCCCTCTGTTATTTTAAAATGTTTGTATAATGGTTTTTAAACACAAAATAAAGTGAATTAATTTGTATATTTAATTTTTCGCTGTTTTTGCATTTAAATGGCCTTTAAATTTAGATATTAATTGTTTTTAATTTTTACTTTGTAACCCTTTGTTTTCAAGAGTTTATATATAGCTGTAAAGTTTATTGTAGAAATGAGCTTTTTCAATTGTGTTTTACGTACAATATTACAAAGAAACTTGTTAGTGTGGGTGATAAAGTAAAGGTGTTTTCGTTGGAGGAATTGTGGAGGTGTCTTATCCGAAATTCTTTTTGATTCGTTGTATCCTAGGAGACGAACGTTGCAATTGAAACAAGCACTGTGTGTGGAGCGACCATCTTAAGGACACTATAAACGCAGTCTCGAATCTAAAGATATTGCATTTGTTTGTGTTCAAAGTTTATTATTCTATTCATTATAATTTTATGCCTTTGTTATTTGTTATATGGTAGTGTTCGATTCTCATGGTTGTTTTTCTAACACCCTCTTTCTTGCTCACTTTACAATCTTCCAAATGATAGCAAAATTTGTCGGCTCTATTGCTTTACAAATATTAAAATCAGTTTTTTTTGTTTTGAAAATGCTTAACCCGAAAAACACAAATAACACATTTAGTTCTTAGTTTTTTTTTTTTTGTTATGAAAAACATAAAAACACTACAGATCTGCTTTTTTTTTTTTTTTTTACTTAATGAATGAACTTTGTTCTGCAATAGTGTTAACAGAATTAAGTATTTAAAGTTATTTGTTTTCTAAAAAATTAACTTAGTTTTTATAAAATTTGAGACAATAAATTGTTAAGTAAAAATTTTCAATATATATAATTTTATTTAATAAGAAAACATGAAACAGTCAAATGAGAGTTTCACTGCATCATAAAAAGATAATGTAGCTTTCTCTATATTATAAGATGAAGGTTGTTTCTTAAAAAACATTAAGAAAAAAGACAAAAACCAAATATTTTGGTTTTTTTTTTTTGTTTGTCAAAATTCCAAAAATCAAATATTTTGGTTTTTTCATCCAAAATTTTAAAAATTCATCACTAAGTCATCAAATGTCAAAAACAAACAAGTTGAATAGCGAAAGCTAATTTTCTTGAGCAAAAACTAAAAACAAACATCACCTAAATTAAGATAAACAACATCGCTTTTAGAGGATTCACAAATGAAGCCAAAATCACATTTCACGAGTTTAAAAACAAGAACTGCATAACCTTTTATCAATTCCTATTTCTTTTTCTTTCATACATTTTTTAGGAAATCAAATATAATAATAAAAAACAAATATAATCATAAAGAGTTTTCTAAGTGTACATGAGGAGGTCGTCTACAATTTCTTTTCTTCTAATTTCAAAATTATGGTGACGTTTATGTAGTCTGAAAATCTTCAACATCAATAAAAAATCTCTTCCTTAGTTAGTAGTATATAACAATTATGGTAATGGAAACCTATATCTTAAAAAGAAAAGAAAAAGAAAAATGTTGTTTATTTTATAATCCAAATATATTGGTCATCAAAAAATATTTTTATTGCAATCTATAAGAAATTAGAATAACAAATATATATATAAAAATCTCCTTACTATCAGAATCATATATTTAATTTTCCAGCAAAAACTTAAATAAATCAAATTTAAACTAAGGTATAAAAAAACAATTTATTAACTTTAACTATTTTTTCTTTTTTTTCCTCATTTTTCTTTGTTATATATATTTTCATTCCCAAAATCATTTCTTTTTTCAAGAGAAGATGGATTGCGAATTAAAAGTATAATGGAATTGTTAATATCTTTAAATGATACTATACTATTGAAATTTAGATGCCATATAGGGACATTATTGAAAAAGTTTTAGCAAGCAAAAAGATATATAATCAGTTGAGGATCTTGATTCTATTGGATACCTTGGTAATAGAAAGATCATATTTTAGACTCAATTGGAATTTTGGGGATTTTGTTTTGAAAATATCTAGTATTCCTATATATATATATATATATATATATATATATATCGCACATGTTTGGATGGTATTTATAACTTGAACATGAAAATTATTATTATTATTATTTTATTTTGAATTGACTTTAATTAATGCTCTTTAAAGTGAAAATTCCCTTATATTTATTTAAAAGAAGTCTTTTAGACTTAACTACAATAGAGATTTTTTTTCTATGTCAATGAACCCGATGCAATATTTGTAATTTGTAAACTGTAAAATTTAAAAATTTTCTGAAAAGTAAAAAATATAATAAATTATTGAAATGGCTTGAGAAGTCTAAAAATTCCATGTAGCTTGATGATCTAAACTGGGACGCATCGCTGAGTTTGTCTCATGAAAACCATAACTGGTAAGTCCCACCCTTGCAGTGGAACTACAAGAATTCTAATAGTGGGAATTAGTAATCTCATGGAACTAGATTTTCTTAAAAATCTCGAGAGTTAGAAAGGATTGAGCTAAGTTCATTTAAATAATTAATCAAAATAAATAAATTGTTTTGACATAAACAAACTGATATTAGGTCATGGACGCTGCGTGGCAAGTGTCCCTGCGGTCCAAACTTTAAATTAGGTAATAGGAGGTATGATTTTTCCCATTATAATTTTTAATTTTTACAATAGAGAAGAGAGAGATAGGGTGGAAAATCTCAATTCTTCTCATGATCTATGGGATCAAAATGAATCCAATATTAAGATTTGAAGTTCATTTACTTGACTAGGGCTACGTGTGGGTACCTATTAACACGTTAGCTTTCAATCGAAGATTTCGTTTGGAGAAGAAAATCTAAAGCGAGAGAAGCTCTCTACTTTTCTAAGATTTACGGTGATCGACGATCGTCATCAGCCAGATCAAAGTAGGAGTACTCAAGGGCAACGCTGCGGACACCAATGAAAGTTATCAAGATCTGCCAAAGTTCGGGAAGGTCATGGGTCTTAGGTCTTCTGGACTCCAAAAAGTTTCGTCAGCTTCCAAGAGGTAGGAACCCTCCTACCGTTATAATTTTATCAACACTCGCTGGTCACTTAAGGCTGTTTGATCAGTTCCAAACATAAAATCGATTTATCGATTGGAGTTGTTTTGCCAAGCTGATTTTCTAACAGTTTAGAGATGGGTTTTGTGCCATGATTATGGCTGAATTGTGGACTCCTAATTGGATGAGTTTGTCATTGGTGAAGTGGCTACAGTATTTCGTGGAGCAAAATATCGGGTGAAAGGGATGGGTAGAAAAATAGCATGTAATGGAGCTTTAAAGTGAGTCTGTGAAAGCAATTTTATGGGTTTACGCTAATGCCTACCATCACTACAATGAGATCCAACTTCTATGACGACAATAACTTTCACGCCTCATCCGCTTGGGTGTTCTTGGATTCTATAGAAAGCCCTTTGAGTCTAGAATCCATCCATATATAGCGTGATAAAATTTGAACTCGTATTAGGTCTGAAATTGTAAAATAGAGATCTCAAATGCAAAGTATGCGAAGTGTATTATTCGTTATGAGTCTCTAAACTTTGGATCGGTTGATAACTTTCTCTGTCAGATCCAGGTTTTCTTGAACTCGTGGAAAAATTGAGTTCAGAATCTGACCATATGATTTTCACGGAATGAAATGCCAAGATCCCGTTAAAAATTGGACACATATCAAAGTGTGCTAATTATCGGGTTGTGTGATTTTTCTTATGGAGTCGTGGCTATCATGGCCGCTATACTTCACAAAGCTGGTAGTTATCTTGTAGCGATGATGTTAAATTCAGTCGCAATAAATGAGGTGTGTCATTACTTGCCTAGGTAGTGACTTGATGAAATGTTAACATGTGTTTGTGTGATTTGATTGAAATGACATTTCTTCGTTAAGAAGTGTCATGTCGATGTCAATATGCGCAGGTTTCAATATCGGGTTTCAGATGTGTTTTAGTGAGGTGTGCCATTGCATGGCATGTCAGAGGCTAGTTTATTAGGCATTGCGCGCCATGATATAGCCTAGGATTTGAGTATGACATTATTTACACTTAGTAGCAGTCTAATGATGTCGATGCATGCTTGTTTGATGTTGACATGAATGATAAATGTTAGTATGACCGCATATATGAACGCTTAATGAATGTATGGACTTTATGTGCATTAGATATGATGTCCATATACAATGCAGTAAAATGCAGAGAGGTGTCCACAGAGGTCTTTATACATTGGTATGACTTAGAGTAATTACGTCAACTGACACCAAAAGCACTCTGACACTGATGGTGGTGCTATGCAGGACTGCTGTTGTCATTCATCCAGAACAATAATACAGGATCATGATTCACGTCCAATGGAGATCCACGGTATGCATGGTTTTGAACGGGTTAAGGAAATGGAAATGACTCATTGCATTTCATATTCATTAGGGCACCTTAGAATAGTGGGGAGAGTGGCTAGAGGTGGTTTCTTAAGATAATCGTTTATGGTCGACCAACAATATTATTTGTCGATATGTCCACTACAACATCTGAGGGTTGTCCAATAATAATATCAATCATTCGAGTGCCCAATTATTGATATACATTCCAGGTTGTTCACAAAATAGATTATCGGAGTGTCCATTATTTATATTGGAGGGTTGTCCATATAATGTCAATCGCTGGAGTATGCCCAATTGATATAAGAATGGAGGGTTGTCCACAAAATAGATAAAGTCTGTCCATTATTTATATCGGAGGGTTGTCCACAGGAAAACACATAAATAATTTTGTTTGGCAATGGTTTTCATTCATGACAAAATACACATGTTTGAGGAGTCGTGAGGACTTGATACATGGGCATGATGAGTCGCTGCCCATTCATGACAAGTAGATTCAGTGCCAGATCATGGCTATCCTAGGTTGTGCCGGCGCTTGATCATTCATGCATTTAGGTGGGGAATACTTGTAGTAATTTGGCTCTACCACGTTATAAGACCGTAGAAAATTCCAATTTTCTAAAAAGTAAAATCCATCACTTAAAAACCAAAATCATTCTCTATTTAGGATTCTGATGACAAACGATTTCACCGGGTTGAACTATCCACTAAATTCCAACTAACACATTGAAAACCCGTTTAATTCGAGATAGTAGTATTTGTAATACTGCTGCACGAGACATGTTTTTAAAAACGGCATTTGATTTGATATATTAAATGATGGAAATGGACGATCGAGGCGCTAAATAAAACTGAAAATAGGAAGAAGAGCTATTCTGTAATTTTAGTTATATAAGATAAAACATGGAATAGGATCATTCTTCCATGGGTGGCAAGGGAAAAAGAGAAACGGGGAACGAAATTTACAAATAAAATTATAGATTTTGTTAGAGAGAGAGTAATCTTCTCTCTAAAATCTCTTAATCGTCAGACCGTTTTAATTTTTAGACAGAAGCAAAGATGTTCACGATCGAGGCCTACGTTGCAAAAATTCTGCCGCAGAGCTTTCAAAAATTCCGTAGAGGTAGGATCATCCGCTGGGTTTTACACCATTAAGGTTTATTAATGCTCGTATGGACTATACCCACCACGTTTTAACGGTCCCAAAACTTAAATCGGAATAGTCGAATTTATGGAACCCAAATTTATGTTCGCGACCGCTCACTGAACACGGTGGCTAATTGTGTAACTTGCGCCATGGATTGTGTTTGATATGCATATACTAAATGGTCATGAAATTCGGGTTCACAAAGTGAACCGATGATTGGTGAATTGCCTGGAAACAAGAACCCTGTGTTTCACTCTTCATAGAGTTAATAAGGTTCACAAAATATTTTTGCGAAACACTGTGTTTCTGCTTGGAGTAATTCAAACTAATCAGTTCGGGTTGTTAATTAGCCCACTTTAGCTTATTTTGGTGTAATGGAACGTGAATTGTATAACATGTTTGTGTGATTTAAATTATGTGAATATATGAAGGATTTATAAGATATTGTACAGTTAGAATTGTATTTTAGTCTCATACTCATGCTTTCATATGACCGGGGCACCCTGTAGAACGGAGATAGGAGTGGAGTGCATGAGGTGGTTCATTGGAGAGGCTTCTGAGGCTAATCAATAATAATATTTATCTGGAGGTAGTTCATATAAAACATCAACTGCCTGAGTCAGCCAAATTGATATCCATCGGAGGTCATTCACTGTTAAATAGGATCATCTAGTCTGTCCAACTTTATCTGAGGGTTGTCCACACTGCGCCCACACGCATTTTTTGCTTAAAACAATGTTTATCATACGGGCTTAGGCATGTGAGGAGTCAGAGAGACCGGTATGAGTTGATCAGTAGACATTCAAGTAGATCACACATTTTCAATGTATATTTACATATATAAATACATAAAAAATCTTAGGTAGAGAGAGCTCCCATTTAAAGTGATTCCACTATCAAGGTATAGCTCACCAAATGAGGGTATTATTTTTCAGGTAGGGGGCTTAGTAATAACGCCTTCCTCCATGGAAATGACATTAAATAAAGTCGTGTCAGTGGCTTGTGTTTTAGAATATGTATTAACTGTAAAACTTTTAATATGTGTTGTATAAGAGTGAACTTTAAATCTTGAAACTACATTAGAGAAGGGACATCATTTTTTGATTTGGTATTGGGTTTACGCCCAAGTGGCTGCTTATACCTCATGTATATCTTGATGTTTGATCGACAGTGTTTGTATTTGGTAGGAGCTCTGCATAGAAAGGCTGAGAAGATTCCCATTTTTCTATGAGAATGTCAGGTCACCCGACATTCACTAGAGAAAAGCAGTTTCCATGTTTACTTTGCAGTGAACGAACCCCGGATTCGACGGCCACAATTATATCAGCTGTGCAGCACAATTACCTTAGAGTCTAAGCTGGTATCCATCACCACTTGGTGGTTTCATGGTTGTGTATGGGAAAATGTTTAGACAACTCACATGCGTGAGAATTATTGTGGAACACCAGATGCATGTGTTTGTGTGTGTGATTGTGTGATTTTGATGAATTTGTTGTGAAAAATATGACAACATGAATAGATGTGATCATGTGTTAGGTTTGGTTTCAAAGCTTAGTGGTTACACATGTGGCGTTAGAAAATTTTTTTGGAAGTTTACAAAGGTGTAAAACTCCAGAAAAGAAATTAAACAAATAAAATTTATCAATTTATTCATTATTGAGAAAATTGTTTTCTAAGGTTTTGTTGTATAAACTTAGGAATTAGAACAAAATAAATTTTTATATAAATTTATTTGAGTGTTCGAAAAATATGAAAAAAAAATTGAAAAACATTAAAATGTATAAATGAGACAAATTCTTTAAAAAACAGTATCAAAATAAAATTTTGTTGAAAAATTGCTTTTACTATGGAATAATAGACTTTTATAAGATATTAAGAATGTAACTATTCTGCATTAAGATGTTAGTTTTATTTGTCAAACCTATTGCTTGACATGTGGCAGCTTCTTGTAAAGGGAGAAAGAAAAGACTGGTAGAAACTACCTGAGAGGTGCTTTGTACTTTGACTATATTGTTTATTACTTATTATGAATGTGAATGATCTAAGATCACTGAATATTTGGTTTTGGGAACAAAGAAGAATTATCTTTTTCGTATTATAAAGATCTTTTTCTTGTTTCACTGATGGAATACTTTATCAAAATATTGAAATTAGTTATGTTCTCTCCGTCCACTGGCAGCATATTCAAGTATCTTTCGTGTATTTCGGACTTTTCTGATTTGCATATTAAAGAACGTATGTCATAGTTGCAAAATCTGTAGAGGAGATAAAAAGCTTGAATGAGTTATCTTTCTTCGGAAGATATAAAGATCTGAATATATTGCATATTTTCTGCAGATTATTGGGCAGCATATCAATTACTTAATTCTTGTCACGTGGTTCTGCCGATATAGTCGGGATGGCTGGAATTTTTTTTTTTGCCGGAAAAAGGTCTGTTTATGGATGATTACGATGCTTATATTGTTAATCCACAGAGCACCCCAATCAATGTCGTTCGGTAGCCTGGTAGACTGAACTTTTAGAAACATCATAATCACATTCATAAGCCAACTCTTTATTATTTTTTTTGGGCTACCTGAGATTAATCAGCAAAGATCCCGACATGATCCATGATGAAAAGATCAATCTCTGCCTGTTTAACTAAGCTTATCAAAGTAAAGAGAAAGGTTTATGAGTTGCAAGACAAAAAAGGTGTGATAGTTGAGGAAAATTTTACATAGTTATAGCGAGCAGAAGTTACATGGTCTACTTGCAACCATAGTGTAGGAAATGGAATTTTGTTATACTTAAGGCAACAGGTCGGATATTTTAACCCTTGACATTACAATATAGTTGCTTGCTCCAAGCCTTTATAGATCTTGACAAACCTAGGTTGATTAACACAGTTAACAACTCGATATAAAACTGTTTCATGTACAAGAGGTTATTTGACTGTGCTTCGCATTCATTCACGTTGCATCATTGTATAGAGTCAGCTTTAGAGGTTGAGACACCTGAGATGCTCTTTTCTTAGATGTGAGTTCTCCCTAGCATTACATATAGAACAGATGATATGCCGGTTGCGAAATGGAGATCCTCTGACTTCACTTCATGGGACTGAGATCATGACACGCTAAAGTTCGATGTCATCTGGGATGATCGTTGACAGTTTACAGGTCGTTATCGATTGTGAAGACAGAGGGTTAAATGTCATTAATAGATATACTCTAGTATTTTAGGGGGACGACATTTTACCCTGCATGAGAGGTTGAACTGTGTGTCAAGGATGATGAAGGTTGGCTAGCGAGCCCTTCACCCTAGAGTATTAGTTAGAGAGACTGTACCTTAGATCACTCTAGTGGTGCAGTATGTGGATGTTTTTCCGACAGAGCCACCCACTGCGATCCATAGAGGGTAGACTTCTGCAGACGTGTTACACCTCTGGTACTTCACCACTCCCGCACCAGATGGCACCGTTTGAGCCAGAACCTCGCAGTCCGCCATGCGAATGCATTGGGAGTGCGAGTGAAGTTCACAGAACGCGCACCTCTTCACCATGTTTTCCCATTCGCTATGGCAAAGAAGGACAAGACCCTCTCTAACGCGGTACGACTACATACAGCTAGTTGTGGTTAAGAGACCGCAACCGGTACCCATTACCGCAGGTGATCGTTAGACGACGGTTTGACTGGCTGAGAGAGCGCCAGTCTACTCTAAGATAGACCTTCAGATCGTTACCATCGTAAACAGGGCTAGAGATGATATCTCAAGACAAACGTTAGACGCTGCATGGCACTTGAAGCCATTTATGATGTTCTTTGATTGGATTTAATGCACCAACAACATTCATGGATCTCATGCAGGTATTCCAACCTATCTAGATCATTGTCGAAGTCTTCGATGATATATCTGATCTTACTCCCAATGAGGGGGAGCATGAAAGCACTGAATTCAAGATTGTAATACAACAGCGAGAACATCCATCACATGCCAAGTCTGCAAAAAGTGAAGTTTGGCACATCAGAGGTAGTTTTGACACAAACGATCGCGTAACGCCGACCTAGAGTACAAGGCAGAAATGAATACGAGTTGGGAGACCAAGTCACCGAGATATGTAGTTTCTCGATCAAGTCGGGTATTATAGGAGATTCATCGCAGGGAGGTAAATGATTTTCCTTGATAGCAGCACCTATAGATATGTTAATCTGTAAGGATGTTTCAAGTTTGATTGGACGATGTGAGGTGCATTCTAGGAGTTGAAGAGATCTACTCAGCACCTGGTCTGACATCTATCTGACACAAAGTGACATGCAGAGGATGGTTGGTGACAAGTGATACTCGAGGGCCTTACCGGGATGTGTTTTTGATGGGAAGTCCCGGAGGGTAGTAGCTATATAAATTTACCATTGAAGAATCATGAGCAAATTACCCCACACACGACATGGAGTTGGCGTCGTAGTCTTCGCCTTGAAGATCGTCACCACATACAGCTAGGAGTTCGAGGTACCACTGGCGGTCTGAAGTATATTTTCATCTTCAGCTGGATCCCAATATATAAACGGGAAGGGAAGGTCTTAGAGGATTATTTAATTTCACTTTAGCACACTTCACCACTCGTGGCAAATGTAGAAGATGTACCATTTGTCACCGGGAGTATTGGCTAAGATAGCTTCTCTGAGTCTAATGCTCAGACCGCGGCACTGGATTACAAGATAAATATGTGCATAGGCAATGCTGGGGAATTTAGTGGCTACACCGTCATGAGCGTAGGCTACCCAGTCCGTAAGGGTAGGACGCAAATATAGTGTTCATCGTGACCGCATACTTCAGTAAGTATTTATGGGTTGGACTGGTCTACGCATTTGGTAGTCTTCAGATATGAGACGGGTAGTGTCTCCATTTGACCAACTGAGATAGAGATTCTCGTGGAGTTTCAATCGCTTCAGATTAGTCGCGTAAGTATCCTGATGGCAATCAAGATGTACTAGATCTTCGTCACAAGACATCGAGGAACGGCGACATAGACTTCTAGCGACGATGTCTCACGGTCGCAGGTTAAGGCCGGAGCACTAAGCCAGTGTGGCTACTTCCTGCCCATCGAGGTGTAACAGTGAAGAGCACATCGATGGATTTTGTGACCCACTTGCCACTGGGAGTCATATATGATGCGACACGGTGATAGTGGACTGCTCACTAAGTCGGTGGCACATTTTCTAAATTGCATAGATGACCCTTCACATTTGAAGAGATTCGCCATGTATATTCGAGAGATAGTCCTGCTGCCATGTAGCAATTAGTATGCATAGTGCCTTATAGGACCTGAGATTTATGGAAACACCGAAGAGTTTCCAAAGGCTATACAACACCTACCAATGATGAGTGGCAGCCTTTCACCCACAGACAAAATGGTTAGTCCGAGGACCATACAAATAGAGGACATGTCACAGCACCCTGATCATAAGGGAAGTAGTTTCGGAAGAGAAAGTGACTGTCTTGAATTCCGCCTACAACAATAGTTACCGTGTGAGTATGCAGATGGCACCATATGAGGATTGTATGGGAGACCATAGATCACTGCTATGTTGGACCAGGAGGGAGAGTCTCCCATCACCGGTCTTGATTCGATTAGAGACACCTCTCGGTGGCGCGTAGCTGATAATGAATAACGCCTTCACTCGCCAGACGATAAGAGCTTATGCTGATGCTGCAGCACACCCTGGAATTCGAGGCCTGGGGGATCACGCCTTCACAGATGCCTAAGAGGGTAGTATCAGGTTCTGCCACGGAAGCTATTGCCGAGGTTTATTGGGCCCTTCGAGATACCATATGCAAAATCGCTACGCATCGTTGGCGCATCGCCAGCATGGCAGGGTGTCCGCGAGGATACTTCACGCCCATGCTCCGGCGTGCATCATCCAGCCGCGGTGGATTAAATATATTGAGTTACATCGGCCGGGACCTTCATGAGGGAATTAGTGTGCATTTGATGAAAGCCGTGATCAGGTGTTTCGCGACTAAGACCGTGGAGGCTAGTGAGGTGCGTGTGCGGCACTATGATGGAGGAGTCAGATGAGACACGGATCTGGCTAATTATCATTTTTTAGGATAAAGTAATGGGTTGTCGCATTGCTTAACACTTGCGACTAGTTTACATGCATGGTATAGTACACGCTGTATATGCATGATTTGTCGAGATCGGTCTGCACTCTCGGTGACGAAATTCCTTTTAAGGAGGGGAGAATGTAAGACCCGAGAAAAATTCCAATTTTCTGAAAAATGGCAAAACGTTCATTTCCTTAAAAATCCGAAATTTATTCTCTAGATCTCGGATGACAAAACGGATTTCACAGTTGGAATTGTCTTGTGAAATCTAGCTAATCGCCTGGCTCATTGACTCGAGATAGTCGGATTTGCAGATCAAGTCGAGGCACCGAGTATCTAAAAATGTGAAATGTTTGAGATTGGACGTGACGGAAGTCAATATAAATATGTACTCATGTGACACATGTTATATATGTGAGTAGAGAAGATGGAAATGGACAACCGAGGAGCGCTAAATGTCGAAAACTAAAGCTTGGGACATAGATGTCATTTCTGGGAATTGTTATATACATAAAATAAGGAATAGGATCATCTCTTCTTCAAAAGAGGAAAAGAGAAATGCAAAGGGGGAACGAATTTACAAAATTTTGTGATTTTGTTTAAGAGAGCACCTTCTCTCTAAAATCCTGGGCACCCAACACTGTTTTTAATTCTTCAGACAAGAAGTGCAAGATATATGCCACGAGATCGAGGTCAAAAAGGCTATGTTAATTCAATTTTAGGAGTTTTCACAAATCTTATGGATTATCCATTTGGTTTGCCACTTTATTTGAAGTGTTTTTATAATGTTTTGGCTGATCGGTATATCAACTGATCGAGCTGATCAGGTCCCAAAACTTGGGACCTAATTGTTTGAATTTATGGAACTCACTTACAAATCAAGGGATCGCTCATTGATTGAGCCTGGGTGGCTAATTGTGTAACTTATGCCATGGATTGTGTTGTGATACGCATAAGGTCGAAATGGTTATGGAAATTCTAAGGTTCACAAAGTGAACCTGGATGATTGGTGAATTGGTCGGAATAGTAACCCGAGGTTTCACTGCTCATATAAACATTACTCACAAAATATTTTTAGAAATAATGTGTTTGCCGAGTAATTCAACAATTGCTTGTGGGTTGTTAATTGTGTTCACGGAGCTAATTTTTGGTGTAATGGAATGGAAATTGCATAACATGCTAGATTTAAATTATGTGAATATAAAAGAGATTATATATTTGCATGTGTTATATAAATTGTATTGAACAAAGATTTATAAGTTTCATATAATCGGGCACCTTGTAGCTATAGAGTGAGTGCATGAGGGAGTCATCAGAGAGAGGGAGTTTGAGGGTCAGATCAATAATATTTAATGGGCGATAGTCCATATATAAAATATCAATAGTTCTGAGTCAAAACAATCTGATATACATCTGAGGGTCGTCTACTCAACAGATCATCGAGTCGGTCCACTACTTATATCGGAGAGTTGTCCACAATTAAAAACAAACATCTTTGTTTAAAAAAATAATGTCATGCTTGGCGTAGGTAAAGTGTGAGGGAGTCGGGTGAGGACTCGTAGAGCAAGAGTTGATCAAGTAGACATTCAAGTAGGATTCACACATTTGCTTGAATGTATGTTTACATAGATATTGTATATACTGTAGGTGTAGAAAGAGCTCATTTAGGGTGATCTACCACTACGATAGCTCACCCTTCGGTAGATAGCTATTTTCGCACAATGAGAAGACGTCTTCCTAGGGCCGATATTGAAGAAACCCAAGTTGTGGCTTCTGGTGTTCAGAATACATGTATTAGAATTGTAAATCTTTAATATGTCAGATAAGAGTGAACTTTAACTCTTGAAACTATCGATAGCTGTGGGATTTATTCGACGGGTAATGGGTTTATGGGCCTATGGTCGCTTATACCATGATATGACTCTTCTTGGATGTTGATCAGACAAGTTTAGAGTCAGTAGAGCCCCCAGACAAAGGAGACTATGCCCATTTTCGGAGAAATATCGCCATCTGATGATCAATGCAGTGCTTCGGCTGATTTGGTGTCATCGATCCCTCGATCAAAGGCCACAAAATAAGCCACTCTGTCGAAGACCCCCCCCTTCCCTCCCTTTCAGTATATAGTGGGCAGATGGTGCTCCTTAGAGGCCAACATCATAAATCGGGCCGGGATTGCCTTGATCCTGTTTTCGTGGAATATATTAATATAGTTATTTTAATATAATGTTTTGTATTAAGAGATGTAATAACTCTTGGTGGCTTTAAGGATATAAATTGTATTTATAGTGGATAATAAATCTGGCATGGCCATTTTTACCTGCCAACAGAACCTGTGTGGTCGTTGTATAATATCGAATAAAGGCTATGAAAATGCACGTGCTTATTTTGCAGCTCCACAGCCAAACTTCTGTCCTGATTTCGCTAAATCGACCAAACGAGAAAGCGGGGACTAATGGTGCGCTGTTACCCGACATCTACTAATCTTCCGGTTGTCAATCTGACCCCCGATCATTGGGTGTCACATAATTAAATATTCTTTCCAATTTAATTATTTGTATTCCTATTTATATGCTTTCGAAAATCATGAAACCCTTACTTTGCTATTTGAACAATGGCTAACAAAGTGAAGGTAAAATGTTTGTCATTCTCCTTCTTATGGCTTTCTTAAATACATACTAATAATAATTCATGTTCAGGTTATAAATACTATCTAAACATATATATATATATATATATAAGTATATATATATGGAATTACTAGATATTTTTCAAATTAAATCCCCAAAAATCAATTGAGTCTAAAGCAGATCTCTTTCCATTACCAAAGGCAGAACATCCAATAGAATCCAAGATCCTCTTAACCCATTATATCTTATTGCTGAATCTTTTTCAATAATGTCCCATATGTACATCCTAAAATTTGAATAGTATGGTATCATCAAAGATATTAACAATTCCGTTATATCTTTAGTTCACCAATCTCATCTTCCTTGAAAAAGGTAAATGATTTTTATAAGGGGGTAGAAATATATAACAAGAAAAATTGAGGAAAAAAAAAAAAGGTTAAAGTTAATAAATTGTTTTTATACCTTATTTTAAACTAATTTGATTTATTTTAAGTTTTTTTGGAAAATTAAATAAAACATTTTATTTTTAAATATTTTTATAACATAATCACATATTGTAAAAAATTATTTTCTTACCACTTGTCAAAACCTTCCACGTACCAAAATAACTACAAGATTTGGATGAAAAATCAAAACCCTAATAAAGTATATATATATATAGAGTATATATATATATATGGTGTGTATATAATGGTTATATTTGGAATTTTTTACAGATGTGTCCCATTTCCATTTGCTATAATTAAACTATGAAGAAATAAATTTTTATTAATGTTATTGAAGATTTTGTGGTAATAGATATAACGCCTTGTATTTGAAATTAGAGAAAATAAATTATAGATCTACACTCACTACTGTGACGAGTGAAAGCTAAATCAAACATTAAAAAGGATTGTTTTTATTTATTATATTTGATTTCTAAAATGTGAAATAGAAAAGGAAACTGATAAAAGTGTTTGTTTGATTTGTCTTTAAACTTTATTACAGAATGCTTTTTAAAACACTTGTAACATTTTGTGTCCTCTAAAAAACGTTTCTGTTTTATCTTAATTTAGGTGATGTTTGTTTTTTTGGTTTTTTACTAAAAGCAAATTAGCTTTCACCATTCAGCTTGTTTGTTTTTTGACATTTTGATGACTTATTGATGAATTTTTGAAAATTTTGGATTAATAAAAAAACCCAAAATATTTGGTTTTTTTGGCTTTTTCTTCAATGTTTTTTTCTTTTTTTTAAGAAACAACTAAATATTATTGTATGCCTAAACTCAAATCTAAGGATAACTACAACCCACTAATTCTTGTGGATTTGGGTAACTTTCGATACCAAAATCATGTATAAACCCGTGAAAGTTCAATTTTTTGAAAATAGCAAACGGTAATTTGTCGCGTTATAGTATGGGAAATCTGAAATTCCCAAGACCGTAGGTGACTTTAACACACCTCATCAATAACTATCATGGAGCTTAGTTACCTGACGAATCAGGAATCTCGAGGCAAACAAATTTCACGACTATATGCAGAGACAGTAAATGGACGATAATCTCAGGGCACTGTGCCACATGACATCATGACTTGAAAATAGGTATATGGAAATGCCACATGAGACTACAGAGTGGTCTTGAAAAGATCAAGTGGGAGTTTGTTTAGGCGTTATAAAGAAACACTTTGTCACCATAAGGCAAAAATAAAAGGGGGGAGGCAATAACAGTGTCACACCCGAGAAAGATCAAGTCAGATAAGAACGGATGAAGGAGAGAGAGAAAGGAAAGGAAAAAGGAAAGAGGGAAAAGAAGGGGGAGAGAAACGGAGGAACGATCGGCAACACTTCCTTAGATCTCTGACAAAGTGATTAGTACCCAAAAAGTGCTATTTTGAGTCCTATTTAAGATAGGTTTTGAGTGCTTTTTGCGTACTAATCAGGCACACAATGATTAAGTATGTGCGTGTCCATTAGTATTACCGATTTGTCAGATTGTTTTGGTAGTTTTCCAAGTAGAATCACCAACATATTTCTCAAGCTTCGACATAGTACTTTGGTTTGACAGCCGGTCTATATGACTTCATCGATTTCATCAAGCCCCAAGAACCATCGTTTAAAGAGATGCAGAAGCAAAGATAGAGGCAATAAATACCTTCACTATACAAATAAAATTTCAAAGAATCATAGCTTAAAATTGTAAATTGTGGCTGGGGTACTATTATGTTATTGCTATGATAGCTTAAATTTCATCATAGCTTAAAAATTCGCCATCATAGCTTAAAATTCGCTATCATAGCTTAAAATTATCGTACAGCTTAAAATCTGAATTTTCGCCATGCCTCGTATTTTTTCATATGATAGCTTAAAATTCATACATTCCTTTATCATAGCAATTTCTCACATGATAGCGAAATTCACCATAATGGTAAAATTGTAATGTTCTCCTGGTTGTTACTATCCAAACGACCCCGCTTTTGTGTAATTCGTCACTTCCCTCAATGCAATCATCATATCTTGATTTGGCCAGCCTGAAGAGGCCATCTTGTAAGGCTATATAAGCCACTTTATGACAATTTGTAACATAAATTTTCAATCCACGCAAATTTCTTCATACAAGCCTGTTGCCTCGTTTTCTTTTCTCTTTCTCTTTCTCTCATATTTTCTAACATGAAACACAATCGAGGATTGAAAAAAGTCAACCAAAGGATGTTTGGCCAAGCTTCAAAACCTGAAGAGGAGGGGTTGCAGTCACACAGATATTTATGTGTGTTCTCTGCTTACATGGAGCAGTAATTGTATTTATGTTTCAAACCTCTTTCCAAACCTAGGGTTACATGCTATTTAATGTATTTTCTTAATAAGGCTTAAAGCTTGTGGTTCATGTATTTGTGTGTAGATACACTGACATTCTTTAGATGTCATTTGTTTGGAAGCCACCGAATTAGGTTAAATGTCAGATTTTTAACTCCATTGGAATATTGTAAATGTCAAGAAATGCTTACGTTATTCAAATAGGAATGTTTTTAAGGGTTAGTTTTTAAAGTTAAACAAAGATTCGGTTTTGGTAATGACTATATGTCATTTGACCTAATGCGAGGAAATAACCCGATGACAAATCTTTATAACCTCATCATATCAAACCAGTGACCCAAACTTCAAGGTGCTTTTCTTACATCTTATTTTCAATCGTCTACTTAGTCAGTGACACCACCAAACTGTAATTCGACGTAAAAATCCAAAAATCCAAAATGAAAGCCTCACCATTTTGATTCATGATAATGAGTCATTTGTAAGATGAAAACCCATCCCCAGTCGGCAGAGCACCTTTAGAATCTTTGCATCGCAAAGAGCTTAACTACTGCAGAGAGAGGGAACAGGCAAATATTGTTGATTCCCGGACGCCTACCGGCAGCTAACGTCGGCGCCGTTGCCTGGGATGGTGCAAAACTACAGATGATGAGTTGATATGTACTTGTAATCTTCATTAAGGCGTTGGTGGTCTTTTAAACTTTTTTTTAATTTCATTGTTTAGACATCAAGTTTTTACTCAAGAATACCGCCGGGTAGCTTTTATCATTACGCCATTTTACTATTTAGCAAACACTAATCTTGTGGCAAACTTTGTAGTTGTTCCTGCTTGGTCTCTTTGTGTCAAGCCAGAGAGTGCATCATTGATAGAGGATACGGGTAGACTGAAGAGCTGGGAAGAAGTGCACCAATCGAGCAAAGTTAGGAAGTCACAGCACAAAGTGAGCAAATGATCCCCAATTGAGGAACAAAGAAAAGTCGCCAGTTAAATCTTATGAATCCAACAAAGATAAGGTCGCATCAATGAGGGATCACATACACCCCAGAGTTAGTGGTGCTCCTTCCTCTGAAGATGTAAGGCGCAAGCACTGGGTCTCCGGTGCCCCTACTCCCAACTTTTCATGGTATGGGAAAATGAAAAACTAAAGGAATATTCGATTTTGAGGAAGTATGCATAACTTTTAAGGAAGGTGTAACCGATATGGATTTGTTGAAGTTGAAGTATTCTATTAACTCAAGGACAAAGCTAAAATATGGGCTTAATTCACCGAGGCCAGAACAATTAGAAATTAGTCAATTCTCAAAGCTCAATTTTTGAAGAAATTCTTCGCCCAATCACACCATTCAACAGCTTGAAGAGACAAATCTACTTACTCGCATTTCATGACAATGAGTAGTTTTGACAAGTGGTTGGGAGAGATTCATGGAGACCATCAGTGCATGTCCACACCATGGTTTTGGATACATGATGCAAGTAAATTACTGGCGATGGTGTCTCCAGCCATGAAGTAATCGTTGGAAACCAAAGGAGGTGACTTTCTCGAGCAAACCCACGGCCATGGACTTTTTTGAATTATGTGGCTACGAAACTTCCAAGGCATGGGTTAATCCAATCTATGAAGTTGAAAGAATGAGGCCTCACCACCTCAAGGAGAAAGTACTATGAACTTTCCGAAGACATGGAGATGAAAGCAAACTCCACTCATCACCAAGGTCGAGGAGTTGGAAACGAGAAATCAAAGATGAAGTGCAAGAAGAATGAACACTCGCATCTCAATTTATCCAGTTTTTTCTTAATTGTCACCACAAATAGCCAATTGTAAGCACCGCCCAGTTCCAATAAGGGAATTAATGCAAGAGCATGCCCATGTCTTCGGGGTCAAAATAAGCCACCACAGTGCGTTCCATGGCAACACCTATAACCCCAATTGAGAAATCATCCCCATCCCATGGAAGCCAAAACCCTCTCACATATGCCCCTCAGAGCACAAAGAGCTAGCTTTGGCTCCACTTCAAAGAGGCAAAGATCTCCACCTTCTTCTCCCGCTGAGCAAGCCATCTTCACCTGAGCAAGGGTGGTGAAATTTCAGAGAGGAGAAGAAAGCCATCAATGTCCAAACCAACGAAATTGAGGCGCTAAAGCCACTAATGTAAGAAGTTAGACAAGAGTGCATTTTGAGTTGCAAAGTTCTATTACCAAGTTGTCTAACTGCCAAGAATGTGGTCATGAAAAGGAAATTCTTCCCATTACAAAGAAAAACCCCAGAATACATGAGATAGGATTTGTCGCTGACTTCAATGCAAGAATTGATGGCGAAGGCTATCATCACTTTGAGGAGTGGAAAAGAAATTGGCAACCAAAGGCTCCAAGATTTGGTTTAATAAAACAAAAAGGAAAAGGAGCCGAGCCTCGAGAGAGAATAATTAGAAGATCCATGAAAAAAACATGCCTCCGTATTTCAAGACATTAGAGGCAAAGTTAATCACTAAACCAAATTGAAATTGAGGTGCTAAGGCAAGTGAAGGTAAATATCCCACTGCTGACATGATTGCTGTGTCCCGAGATATAAATTTTGAAGGACCTCAGCACCTGGCCAAAAGAGCAGGGTCGGGTATCAAAAGAAGGCCTTCCTAACAGAGGCAATGCCATCATTCGTAGCAAGACCCCCGTGAAATACAAGGATCCGTGGATCCCCTCACAATATCAACATCGAGGAACTTGCATGTATAAAGACCAAGTACTGGGGGGCCTGTAACCTACTGCCATATTCAGTATACAACATATTAGAGTTTGAACCTACCAACACCACTCTATCCTTAATGACATCGACAAGAAGAAATCTTTAAGGATAATTGAGAGGTTAAAGTGGACAAATTCTACTATCCAGTGGATTTTGTAGTGCTTGATACCAAACCGATCGCAGTTGGGCCTAATCATGTACCAATCATCCTTCAGCGCCATTTTTCGCCATCGATAACAATTCGTTTGAATGGAGTCATGCAATCTCATTTGGTAACATAATCGATTCGTTTTCACCGCCAACAAGCACGCGCGTTGAAGGGCAGAATTTGATGAAGTTTGCCACTGGTCCGCAAACAAGTGCCTACAAACCGCATGAGGAATTGATAGCGAAAGCAGCTAATTAGGAGAGCTGGGATCGCATCGGGTCCTCCTCGCAGAGCCAATGACTCCTCCCAAAGACCAACAAAAGGTGTGGGCAAGCTCAACACAAAGGAGTCGGCATAAGGCAAACGCAACACACAACACCGGAGTGCAAAGGAGCTCCTCCCTCCCCGATCCTCCAAGAGTTGCTGGAACTGTGAGCAGATGAAATGGTTCTGCTCGTCTCCACCGAGACCAAACTCGCACTTCACAAAATTTTTGATTTTAGTCATAATCTGACCAATTTTCGCTTTATTTTATTTTTAGTCATTTCTTATTTTAATTTTAATTAATATATATATATATATATATATATATATATATTAGTAATTTATTTTCAAACTTTATTTTTTTATTTTTTTATTTTTATTATTTTATTTTATGTTTTTATTAATCTATCTAAATCAAATTTTGTGTTTTTCAGTAGATTTAGTTATGTAAGTGCAAATTAATACATTTAAATTTATTCCCACTCAGCTTCCGGGAAAACCTTCAAATACAAACTGGCTTTATAAAAAGCCCCCCCCCCCCTGCACCCCATTTTCATTCCACACCTCTACACTCACATACCTAAGCCACCCCCGGGCCGAGAGAGCTCCTCCAAGGCCCTACATCCCGGGCCTGACCCGCCTCAGGCGCTTGAGCCCCCGCATCGCCCGGCGCCCCGCCTCATCCAAGCCCCAAAGAACAAAGCCGCCCGGTCCAGCTCGGTAGCTCATGTGAGTCCCTGATCGGCTGATGAGCCCTCTCCACACTACGTGCCTCTGCCTCCCTGGCCAGAGGTCGCCAGGCTGTGTCCTGCGAGCTCAGAGTCACCTAGCTCCTTTGTGTGATTTGCCTCCAACAGGAGCCCGACTTGGGGTGCCAGACAAGGCCCAGTGTCCCATCTACACTTTCAGAGAGATTTGCTCCGACATATCCAGATGTGATGTCACTCTCCGATCAGCAGGAGTACACACCACATTTCGCTCGTTTGCAGAAAGTGAGAAAGCCAGTCACCAGTTCCCATCTAAGCAGGCAGAGACCCCTTGCCTTCATGCGACCGCACTACAAAGCCAGGGCTCGCCTTCCATGCCTGATAACAAAGCCTCGGGAGTCATCAAGATCAGTCCGGAAACGTTGCTCCAGCTGATCGTATCGTCATTAACAGCTCGCCGGTGGATCAGTTAACGATACGAATGCGATTCATCCCAGCGAACTAATCTGGCAACGCCCGTGACTTCATGCGAAAGTCATATTACGATATACGGACACCGCGATCACGGCATTCAGCGATCGATGTGGCTGATCCGATGATTCATTTCTCCATTCGACATCAGGTGGCCTTCAATCCCCAAAGTGCCTGAAGTTTTCCATCACACGCGATCCCGGAGGCCAACCGCCGAGATCCGTTCAAGAGATAGATAAACGCCTCTGGTGCTCCACTGTGATATTAGCAAACAGATTGGTTCGCCGTAGTTCTCTCGCAGCTAATTCATTTTCGACATCAGCGGGTCTCAATCACAGTGGCATGGATAGATGGATCTCCATAAGGATAGATACACTATCGCCAGACATTCACTTTTTAGCTTTTCTCCATGATGTGCCTAGTAGATCACACTCCTCTGACCACCATTCCACTTCAAAGATTTATACAACACAAGAGCTATTCTTGATACTCCTCAGACAGATAGACGGGAGAGATTCTCGGCCCGCCCTCCGAGCTCAGCAAGAGGACTTATCATATACTGAGAAAGGTCAATCGCATAACTGCCTCGCCAGGCTTTCCTTGTTGATGCCTGCGCTGTCAGAGCCAAACCGAAATGGGCTCCCCGAGGCTTCATATATAGAGCGAAGCATCGCTTGTATTTGTGTTTGATCCACTGCTTTATCTCTCTATATGCCACCATATTCTACAACATAGAGAGAGGTGCGCATGTCAAGCACAGACTCAACAGGATGGAGCATCTTGTTACAGTTAGAGGTAGAGAGGATCCCCACAGCCCATCCATCTCCCTCCAGCCCCACCTCCTTTCCGTCCCACTCCACTGAACACTCACTGGGCCCATCCATATGATCATGTTAGCCACCACAGGTATCTGCACAAATTCTAGGAGCAGTCATCATATGAGCATATCTCTACACTTCAGTTGTCACCAAGCGCGGCACACAGGTGATGCAGCCCCAGCCAGGCCACTTCCTGAGCGCAACGATGCCTTCTTAGATCAGGAGGCTGAGCTCCCGCCTCTCGCCAACACATGGAGCCCAACTACTTCATTACTCGATCACCCGCCACAGTGTTTCCTTTGATGTTTAAAATTAGGAATTCCCCAAATCCACCAGATCAGCACTCACTGAATGAGAGTGAGGTGGTCGCACTCCTCTAGCTTTCCATCCCCACCAGCTGAGACATAAGCTATACTAATAGGGGAAAATAGAGTCGGAAGTGTCTTCTATCACATTTTGTTTTGTTTTTAAATTTAAGAACTCCACTTATTTTGTATAGATGCTTATTAATGGCAGGGAAGCAGATGGCTTCCTTGCACGTAAGCCAGCTGCCAAGCGGGTTTCAGGCCAGCCATCCCGGGTTATATCAAAATGATAGCACATTTATATTTTTTTATACTTTTTGCAACCTATGCTCATATGGCTTTTATGCTTCGTTTATTCTCGAAGTGAAAATCAAAGCAATCAGAGCTACCATAATGATAGAATGTCTACGCATGATTGCTTTTGGCCCGTGAAGCTCCAAAGTATTCAACTTTTGTACAATCCCGCCTTTGAAGGCAACACAAGGTGTATCGCATCAATAGGTTGTAAAGCTATAATTCTCTTTCCACTTTGCAAACCTACTTATTATTAGTCTTCGACTTACTCCATAATAGGTTTTTGTTACCCGCAAAAGAAGACTAATGAAGTCTCCCCAATGAAAAAGAAAAAGCAAAAAGAAAAAGAAAGAAGAGAAAGAGAAATGAAAGCCATGACACTTTGCCTTGAAACCCGAACGCAGTCCGAGGAGTATATGGCGAAAGCCTTTAAAGCCCAAGTGCCCTGCAAACTCACTGTCGGGAGTCATCAACTTCGTGCTCACACACCTGCAGATGGGTGGAGTTTAGCAAGTCGAGGTGCCACTCCTCGAAATCATTCAAGTTCGTAAAGCGAAGCCCGAAGAGTTCAGGGTCTGCAGATCCTCGCTTGATGCCCTAAACCTTAATTACTGGAGTCGTGACCCCTGCCATAAGCGCGACTTCGTGAAGTTCAGAAGCCAGCATCGCGACCCCGTAAATGCAATGAAGTATGTGAAATAAGAGTGTAACTGAATCTATTTAGCTGTTATCATCGCTTAAGGTCCCGGTGAGCTGTCAGTAGAGTGAATAGCTCGGTAACTTATTGGTTCAAACTGCATCAAAAACACTGATCGTGAAGTTCGTGTCACTTGAATCAGATGCTGCCCTGAAGCTTGTTCCTGTATGGCATTTGTTCTCTCATGATGGTTTTGTATTAGCCCAAATCACTCATACCAAGGTAAAAGCCTCTACTTAAGAATTTTTGAACAACATACCTTTTTGCAAAAGCATACCAAGATATCTTTTATTGTTTTAGCATTGCTAAGTGATCATGCAACGTGTCGTCAGGTGATTAGTACTCAAAGTTATTTTGAGTCCTATTTAAAGATAGGTTTTGCGTTTTTGCGTACTAATCATACACTGGGTTTCGATTGACATGTGCGTGTCCATTAGTGGTTTACTTATTTTGCCGACAGTTTATGGTTGGCAGATTTAAACCCCACCAACATTTCAAGCCGACATCGTAATTTGCGATGTTTATGCCGGTTCATATGACTTCTCATCGATTTCATCAAGCCCGCCAGTAACTATCAAGCCGGAAGAGATGCAGAAGCAAAGACAGCACAACAGTGACAGGATAGCTAAATTTCGCAAATACAGCTGTACCACTAGATTACTTCGCTTATGATAGAAGCGAACAGCAAGGCATAGCTAAAAATCTGTTCTGCTTTTGATCAAACGACCTGCTTTGTGTAATTCTTTCCCCAAAATTCATTATCTGTTAATTCTTTGGTATTACACACTATCAGAGGCTTATGTCAATTTTATGACAATTAGAACCTAACCTCTTCAATCCATTTTTCACACCGCTTTGGCCCTGCTTTCTTTTTCTCTCTTTCTTCATTTTCTTCACTAAAACACACCCTTTGAGGATGACACCTAAAGTGATGTCAAGCAGCCTCAAACCTTGGAAGAGGAGGGCCACAGTTAGCTAAGATACTGTGTGGTGTTCCTCTCTCATACAGTATACAGTTTTTTTTTTTTTTATACTACAGATTTATGTTTCAAACTTTCAAACTAGGTTACATGCTATTTAATGTATTTTTCTTGTCAATACTTTCAGTGATACTCGTGGTTCAGTGTGTATTCTAATGGTGATAAGACCGACATTCCCTTAGATGTCATTTAAGCAGCCAATCGAAACTAGGTTACAAATGTCAGATTTAACTAATGATTAAATGCTCAAGAATGCTGCATAGTTCAAATAGGAATGTTTTTAAGGGTTAGTTTTTAGTTAAACAAAGATCCGCTTTAGTAATGTGAATTATATGTCATTTTCCCTAATGCGAGGAAATAATGGTAATTTCTTTATAACCTCATCATATCAAACTAGTGACCTAAAAACTTCAAGGTGTTTATTTTCTTACATCTTATTTTTAACCGTCACACTTGAAGGCTTAGCGGACACCACCAAATCACTTTTAATGCAAAATCCAAAAAATCAAAATGAAAGCCCACCATTTCAATCATGATAATAGCCACTTAGTATGAAACCCATCCCGAGTTCGAATTTCAGAATCATTATATCTGCAAAGAGGTTTCGACTACTGAATAGGGAGAAATTAGACATAAATATTGTTTAGATTCTGTGACGCACCGGTACTCAGGGCACCTAATCACAAAGCTTGACCATCAAAACCGTTGAGCAAGAGGCAGTTTATTCACACAACGAGAGATTCATGTAGGTACTCAAGATCGTGAGTTTTCAATAAACTCCAAGAGGTGTGGGTTCTCTCCTACCTGAATATTCCTGTTTAAGTGGCCACCCGATGGCCATAGAGGTGTGCCCAACGATGAGGCTGATTCAAGAACAAGCCAGATCAAACTCACAGAAATACGCACTAATTTATGGGTCCTCTATGTTCTGAACCCAGCTCAAACAAGGTGATATTTGCTCGAAAATTCGAGCTGGTATGATTATTTAATATGTCAACAGACCGGGATAATGGATCAACATGCTGAACTGTAAATTGCTTCTGGTCCAAGATAGATCAAGCTTATGTTGTTGTTTGGATTGAATGACATGCACGTGTAAAAATCATGTGTGGGATATATGTCGAAATTGATGTATTTACATGGATTATATTATGGATGTAAATTGTATGCTATAGATATGATAATCCATGAATTATAAATGTTGCATGTAGCTCTCATCATGCATGTAACATGAAAGGACCTATAATGGCATCCTACATTGAATATGCACGGGGACATTGCGTGAAATGGGTGTGAGTGCATGGCATGAAATAACACAGTGTTTGGTGTTTAAAATGGTGGGCTCTGAAATAGGGACGACGTCCTAAAGTCGCATGATTTGAAATTATGTGTCAGGTAGTAGCAAGAAGGGATAGACACCCCCTCAGGTGAAAAGCCTGTATTCTTGGTCAAACATATGTATCTAGCGATGAAAGTTCGTGAAAGTGTCGGAAGGTGTACGACACTTACGGTGAGACCCCAAAAAGTTCGTTACCCATAAAAGACACATGGCTTTTGAATAAAGCGGTTTTTCGAAGACGGTCCAAGGAGCTGAAATATAAAACAAAAATCTTTTGTTTTGGAAATAAAGTTTTTCATACATGGCATATGCATGTGTGAGGGAGTTAATGAGGGCTCAGGACATTGGCATGACTTGTGAGCATTCATGTAGAAATTCATATGTTGTTGCTCAATGTGTTTGTACTGATTGAATCATGGCATTGCATGTGCACTTAGGTGGGGAGTAGCCCTTATAGAAGAATTCCTCTACTGGGCATTGCTCACCCCATCGTGGGAAAATATTTTCAAGTGCTGGAGGCCCACCAAGGGATGGAACTCATCTGAGGCCTTAATGAAAAAGAAGGCCAGACTATGGCTTATTCTGTAATTTGTAAGATACTGGACAGTTATCTAGTTTTCTGTTATGTAAAGGAGGAAGAGTTGTAATAAAACTCAGTTTGAATTGTTTAATACAATTTGACAGGTTATTCCTAGATTTTTATGTTGCCTTTATTTTTTTGAGGACATTCTGATAACTTAGGGTGTCTTGGGAAGAAGCTGTAGGTGCAGGAAATGTCAGAAAAGGCTATTACAGGTTTGGGCAAGTTTTAGGTCGCGATAGGGGTTTCTTGGCCTCGACAGAGTTTCTAGCCTGCGTCGCGACAGGGGTTCCCTGTGTTGCGACATGCTTCTCAGGCTGCAAGCAGTTGCATGGTCGCGACACAGCATTTTCATGTCTCGACGGTGCTTTGTTTCTATGTCGGGACAATGTCGGGACAAAGGTTTCTTTGTCGTGACCAAAACGGCCACGACAAGAGGTTAGGTGTTGCAACAGGCTTGGCCTTGGGTAAGGATTTATGTTGCGACAGGGTGTTTTGGGGTCGCGACAAAGTTTGGTCAAGGCCAAGAGTTTCTATGTTGCGACAGAGTATTTTTGTGTCACGATAGAGTTTGTCCTTGGGCAGGGATCTTATGTTACGACAAAGAGTTTTTATGCTGCAATAGAGGGATCTTATGTTGCGACAAAGTGTTTTTATGCCGCGACAAAGTTTGGTCAAGACCAAGAGTTTTTATGTCGCGACAGAGTTGGCTAAGGTGAAGAGAAATTATGTCGCAATAGGGTGTTTTTGTGTCGCGACAGAATTTGGCCTTAGAAGAGGTTTTTATGTCAAGACAGAGAAATTTTACGTCGCGACAAAGTTTGGCCTAGACAAGAAATCTTAGGTCGTGACAGAGTATTTTCTTGTTGCAACTAAGTTTGAGGCAAAGGCCAAGAGAGTTTATGTCATGACATAGAATTTGATGTCGCGACAGGGTTATCTAAGCTTGTGTCATGAAAGAGTGCTCCTTATGTCGCGACAGAAAGTTCAAGGACATGAGGTCTTCCATGTCACGACATAGTGTTCTAGGTCGCAATAGTGGGGCACGGCGCTACGTCACAATAAGGCCGGACGCGCGCACGACAAAGGCGCTCTGTCATGCAAGACAGGCCTGAGCGCGCATGACAAAGACGCGTGCCCGATATAGGTATTCTGTCATGACAGACTTGTACATTAGTAAAAAAAAAAAGGGACCCCCTTGGGATTGGGGCGTCACAGTTGTGTCCCATTTATTAGGATCCATATTTTCAGAAAAATCGGGCAGAATCTCTTTTATTCGAGGAGCTCTACCCAATAAAAACCTATATAACAATATATACATGACCCATCTAAGGTCTCAACAGAAGTAGTAATAACCACACAAGCTTCATCTGTCCATATCCACACAATATAACTATATCACAATAGTCCATCAGAGTTTATTACAACACTCTTATCACCTTAACATATATTAAAACTGAAACATTTCTAATATAGTTTCTGAAAATATTTATCAGCCAATTACAGCTTCCTTGAAAATCACCACCCCTCGAAGAGTATCGTTCTCAGGTGTACCCACACACTTTTGAAATGGTCCCACGATAGGGTGAAGCGATGTCGATAGAGAATAATTCCTCTGGGCTGCTCTACGCACAAGTGAGCATGCAATGTAATTCGCACATTAAATAAGCATCTAGCATTCCTACTCAAATGTCACATGCCATGGATGAAAATATGAATCCCACCATGTCCCATGTCCGTCCTCACCGACTCCTCACACATGCATATGCAGAGTGTGAAAGCGTAAATTTATGTTCCATCGATGACCATTTTCCCAAAGCTTTTTTGTTTTATAAATCAAAATCCATTGAATGAAACTCAATATTCACTTGTTTTACCAAGTCAGTGTGTTTTTGCAGTAGCAATTTGGGGGTCCTAGCAGCGGGCTTCGCCACGCCTTCCGAAACTTTCGAGAACTTTCATCGCTGGATACATATGTCTAACCAAGAATATCGGGTTTTTCACCTGATGGGGTATCTAACCCTTCTTGCTATACCTAACACACGTATTTTTCATTTCCTTTTTCTTTTATGCAATTATGGAACTCATTTTAAATGTTATCCCATTTTACAGAGCCCACCATCAAAATTTCAAAAACAATGTCGATCTTCCATGTACTCACGACATACCATCGAACACCAAACACAGTGTCGATCTCTACCATGTACTCACGACATACTATCGAACACCAAACACAGTGTCGATCTCTACCATGAACTCACACCCATGTCATGCGATGTCCCCGTGCTTATGCAATGCAAGATGCCATTGCATGTTATATCATGTCACATGCATAATGAATGCTACATAGACAACACAGTCCACACCACTTACCGATGTCATGGACAATCACACCTGCATATGACTTTAATAAATCATTTCATTCATGTCAACCTATCATGTAAACATATATCAACATGTCATTCTATGATAAAGCAATGACACACACAAGCAAGCCATATGGCTGGCCATTGCACCTGTATTAATCTCATGTCAACATGTTAGAGGACACACGTGACACCCCGAACCACCACGTCACTCTTAGTCAACTGATAGCACTTGATCACTCAAGGCTGGTTTGTGGAATAGAGATGCCCCTGAGAGCATTCCACCTGACAAGCCATCATAGAGCAAAGAATAGTTTTGAAATTAGTTCAGAAACTAGTCCCCTAACAGTCTTGAAATTTGGACACAAACCATTAAACAACTTAAGTTATAGCAGTCCCGGAAAACATACCATAACTTGAGTTATAGAGGTCCGATTTGGGTGATTCAAAATCATAAAATCAAGTTCTCAGATAGAGATACAATTTCCTAGAAGGATACTAGTCTAAATTCTCACTTTTTCCCAACCGAAGATCAGTCCAAAAAATCTGGATAGCCGAGGTTTTATGTAAAACAAGGCGGCTATGGCGATCTCGAGAAACGGATCATAACTTGGGCTATAGATGTCTAATTTGGGTTATTCAAAAGTCTAACATCAAGTTCTTAGATAGGGATACAATTTCCTTGAAAGATACTAGTCGAAGTCCTTTTCTAGCCTAAATACTTTGGACATCGTATAGGATTAAAGTAAGGCACTATTCATAACCCATTATTTCTCAAAGCATTATAGGGCATTAAAACTAAACCAAACAGACCTTAGAATGAAAATAAACCAAAGTAGGAAGAATCCCTACCTCTTGGAGCGTAGAAGAAACTCTAGGAAGTCTCGTGGACATTTCCTAAACCTGAAACCTTTGATTTCCCGAACTCCTCGCTTGAATCCTCAAAGAAATCTCGTGTTTTTGGTACTATCAGTAGCCCTTGTCAAGTAGATGAACTTTCATTCTTGGCCTGACAAATTCCGATCGACAAAACACTTTAAATCAAAGAGAGAAGTTTGGATTTTTTCTTTTTCTTATTTTTTTCTCTCTCTCTTTCTCTCTCTCACAACCAGACCAGAAATATGGTCTTTTCTCCCCAAAAAATGATTTTTTTTAAACCCTTTTTATCTAACTCACTTAAGTTGGACATGGCCCATGTCACGCCACGTGTCCACGACCCGTCCGGGTTCATTTCTACCCCGAAATGATTTATTTTTGTCTCGGTTCAAGTTCAATTTATTATAAATGAACAGCGAGTTATTTCGCCTCGATATTCTCTTAAAAATGCAGTCACCCCAGGAGTCACTAGACAGTCGTTACCTCGAAAATAGTGAAAAAATCCGACTGTCTTAGAATTTGACTAAATTTTCTAGGTAACTAGATTTTGCGAGATGAATCCAACGGTGAATTCCGCTCCGTCATCCGAGATCTAGAAAAAAATTTAGGCTTCCTTGAACCATTTCGACAATTTTATCGTTTTTGCCATTTTTTCAGAAAAATAAAATTTTTTCCGGGTTTTACAAATATGTTAGAGCACACATATTGACACCCAAACACGTCACTCTTAGTCAAGCAATGACACTTGATCTCAGAAGACTGGTTGTGGCATAGAGGCCTTGCAGAACATTCACATAACTCTTTGAAAAGAACATAAAAATACTATAGACACCAATGCCATTCACTAAAATATGGTTAAATTCTAGACTCAAAGTGCTTTTCATATAGTCCAAGAATGCACAAATCGGAGTTCGGACGAGAAAGTTATGGATGTTCGAAGTCAAAGCTGTCGATTCACATAGGTGGTTAAAAATTGTTCATACCTAAACGAGCCTGCATTTACGGCTAACATTAGGCGGCCGAGCCACAGCAGTTCGGGTTCAATCTGAGGCCCGATCATCCATGGCTTACGGGAAGGTTAGATACCAGCCACGCATGTCGTAACCAGGCCACGGGTGGCTAGAAGGTCAATTTCAATCTTGAAATCACGGATTAGGACTCATAGCGGCTAAATCGCTTAATACAGATTAGAAATTTGAACCAAAATGGCCCTTACATTACCACTAGACACGAAATAACCAGTGGAGGAGAAACCCCTACCTTTTGGAATGCGACGAAAATTTTGGATTTCGGTACCCACACGTAGCCTTTATCACGTAAACTGACTTTGTATGCTTGCTCAGACGGTTTCGGGTCTTAGATTAATTAGAATCCGCGAAGGAAGTGCCATTTTTTTTCTTTCTTTCTCCTCTCCTCCACGCTGCGGCTCTTCCTCCTTTTTGTTTTTCCTCATTTTCTTTCCTTTGTTTCTTTCTTTCGTTTTTCTTCTTTCATTTCTTTTTCATTTCTTTATTTTTTTCTTCATTCCTTTCTTTCTTCCTTGCACGAATTTTTGATTGAGCGACTTGAGAAGTTTCTCCTCTTTCTCTTCTCTCTCATGGTCATGTGTCTTCACATGGTCCATCCATCGTGTCTTGCGTGTGTGCTGTGAGTCATGTGTCATGTGTCACATGGACACATGCTTTAGGTGGCACCTTCCACGCCACATGGCTTTCATGCCATGTGTCTTTCTCCCATGGTGCCATGTGGCAGCCCATGGTCATGCCATGTGGCACCACCCCATGTGTCACACGACACCCCGTGCCTCGAAAAATGTGAAATTTCAACAATCTCGAGATTGATGAAATTGGTAGGTAACAGATTCGAGAGAAAATTCAACGGTGAAGTCAGTTTGTCGTGAGATCTAGAAAATTTCCGGATTTACTCCTTTGTACTATATAATTAAATTACCGTTTGCCCATTTTCAGAAAACTTGAATTTTTCTCGGGTTTTACAATTATAATATGAGAAACTCATATACTTTATGATCGAAATAAACTCTCATGACTAGTTTCATGCTTATTAAAAAAAAATTATTATATTTTAAATTTTTTACTTAACAATTTATTGTCTCAAAATTTACATAAAAACTAAAATTTTGATTTTCTTTTTAGAAAAAACAAACAACTAAATACTTAATTGTATTTAGCACTATTTAGAATAAAAGTTTCATTCAACATTAAGTAAAAAAAAAAAAAAAAAAACAAATGTCACCTTAGTGTTTTCTATGTTCTTCATGTTTTTCATAACAAAAAAATTAAAAAAAAATTACTAAGAACTAAATGTGCTATTTGTGTTTTTCTGGTTCTTGTTTTTAAGAACAAAAAACAAATTTCACAAATTGTAAACAAACATCCCAAAGTTTTTTTGCTATCATTTCAGGTAGCATAATGGCAAGAAAAGAAGTTACAAAGGTGTTAAAGCGATTAAACAACGATATGAAGAAAAGGGGAAAAGAATGCTGTCAGAAAAAAAATGGGGAGCAACATATTCTTTGGGGATAAGGTGCATAAATGCCCTTTTATATAGTCGGTATGTCCCGATTTATTTTAAGATTTTTTTCGATCCATGGGTGCCTACTCGTTTCTTGTCGTGGCATTCATGCCACTGCGAGTCACTTTGCATATGGACAAAACCGAAACTTTAAAGCAGCTATTAAGATGGAGCACCACATGGATAGCTCCCGTTTCTCCATCTGTGCAAGTATATGACGACATGAGCATGGATGAGCCACAACACTAAAGTCGAGGTCACCTCTTGACAAAAAAAAAAACTTTGACTAAATTGGACATACGACTATAAGTCAAGGTCATTTATGCACACCTTATCTCGTATTCTTTGTGTTTTTCTTGTTCTCCTTGTCACCAATCAAAAAATGATTTAGGCTTAATCCTAAAGCTCCTTTGAGATCCTGGATAGTAGCTGATGGTCACACTACCTTCTAAAGTTCCATATGCATTTCATGGGACCTTCATAAACTCAAAAGACTTGGAAAATTAAGCTTAGAAGAGCCAATGAGTGTGTGTGTGTGTGTGAGAGAGAGAGAGAGAGAGAGAGAACAAACTCAAAAGACTTGGAAAATTAAGCTTAGAAGAGCCAATGTATATGTGTGTGTGTGTGTGTGTGTGTGTGTGTGTGTGTGTGTGTGTGTGTGTGTGTGTGTGTGTCTAGAGAAAAGAGAGAGAGAGAGAGAATAAACTCAGAAGACTTGGCAAATTAAGCTTAGAAGAGCCAATGTATGTGTGTGTGTGTGAGAGAGAGAAAAAGAGAGGGAGAAAGAGAGTTGAAAATGGATATTTTACCGAAGAGATGGACAAGTCCCTAGATTTCTCCTGGACTTTGGTATTTTTCTTATGGTTTTTGGTCTTTTTGAAATTTTCTTTAATAGAGTTTTGGGTAACTACATTGTGCGTATTAGAGATCAATGGTCTCATTATTTTAAACCTCTTCCTTCGTGTCTCATTAGCAGTGAAATTTTCCATCCCTAGGACCTTTCTCTCAACACTACCCCACTATATAAACAAAATAATAGTTTTACAACTTTACCTTATTTATTCTACTTAGTTTTCATTTGAGCTACATGTTTGGATATGCTCCCCTGCATTCCCCTTCCTCTTTTAAGGAAGAAAAACGCAATCCCCTTCCTCTTTTAAGGAAGAAAAAAAAAGGAACCATTGTTGCACAAAATTAGGTCCTCAACAATAGACTTAGGTTTGGTTTGATTTGGATTTATTGTAATTTATATGGAAAGAAATGATGTTAAAGGTATCAATGTTAATCATGTGTTAAAGCTCTCTTTTCTAAGATTATGATTGATGACTGGTGATTTAAGTAATAGAGGATACTGGCAGACGAAGGGCATGTATAGAATTGGCCATCCTGATTATTGAGTTTTCTATTGGGTCAATCCCAACTGCCTACACAAATATCAAACAATAGATTGCCTCTCGCTTAATCCACATCTTTCACTTGGAAAACGTTACTGAAACTCCCACATGTTCTAATTTCAAATGTTTTTGCATCCCTCCAATCAATTTCCATCCCTCACGTTTGTTTTTTTCTTTTTACTCCAAATTAAAACTTAGGGAATGCCAAAAACTAACCCACAGGAACATGTATGGTTGTTTTGAGTGAAAAGATTTAGAATAAAGATAAAAAAGGGCCCCATATATGGGCTAGCTAATTTTGGTAAGCAGCAATGCGATTAATAAAATGAACGCATCAAAAGCGGTGTAGTGATAAGCATTGTAGCAGTAGTGTGACGCCCCAAAACCCAGGGGTCCCGTTGACAACCCATCATTGTGCGAAATACATGTAGGTATCGCATATCCTGATACCACCATATCATGTCCCATTCATCGGGATCCATTCGTATGTATTTTGAAAATATACACATTGTAAGCTGGTTCGCAGAGTTCAGATTCTGACTCTCTTATATACAAAATATTACATGTAAAATCTAGTTTTTTTATAAAATGGTTTCTCAAAGCCAAAGTTCGGCTTTCTTCACACACAACGGTCTCGGATGAGGAAGATCCATTGCCACATTACATAACCTACACTTGAAAGAGTCAACGGCCAGGTGAAACAGCTGATAAGGATAATACCTCTAGTGCTCCCGATTAGTGCCCACAAAGTGCTATTTTGAACCCTATTTTAATAGGTTTGGTATTTTGTGTCTTAGTGTGTATAATTTTTTGATTGACATGTTCGGGTCCCTATTGCGCCGATTGATACGAGGCTGTTTTGGCAGTTTTGCGGGAGTGGAAGCCAAATTATCGTGTCAATCAATCACCAACAAGTCGGGTTGATTCCATCAATTTCATATGGTTTCTATCGAATTTCGACAATAGGAATGAAGAATATCAAAAGCGAAGAAATCGGAATAGTGCGTGAGGAATAGTAACCGCGAGGAAGCAATGGAACGATGCGAGGAGCAGGTGCCAAGCTACGCATGATAATTTTGGTATGATAGCGAAATTTTGCTATCATAGCGAAAAATGCGTATAAGCGAAAATTTCGAGCCCTAAGCTATGCACGTATTTGTATGATAGCAAAATCCTTGTGTCTTGAAATTTACTACGCTTTTTGTTTTTTATCAAGCGACTTAAGTTTTGGTTTTTCTCATTTCTACCCTCAGTAATTATTCTAGTTTGGTTATTTTGGTATTTCTGTGTTTGTGGAAGCTATGCCAAGCCATTGTAACACACTGTTGACCTAAGTTTTTTATTTTGGAAGGAAATATATGGGCCCCTGTTTTTGGCCCTCATTTTCTCTCTTCTCTCTCCTCTCTCCTCTTTCTCTCATTTTCTTGGTTTCCAAACACCCTCCAAGGATGACAACTTGGAGGATGAGCGGCTAAAACCATATCATGAAGTAGAAAATTTCTTTGAGGTGAGATCACAGAGCTGGTGGTGGTTCCCTATTTTCAGACGGGTTTTGACATTTTGGTTCCTAAATTTTCAACTCTAGGTTTTAAAGCTTTTTGATGTACTTTCTTTGTATGCCAGCAAGCTTTTAGGTTCGATGTGTTCTAGCTTTAAATACATGATATCCATTAGTTGCTCTTTACGAGCCATTGGAAGTAGGTTAAGGGGTTATATTTTCACTGTAAGTGCATCCTCTTTGATCAATACTTGGTAATCTTTTAGGGTTCAGTGGATGCTTATTTTTAGATCCATTGAGATTCATTAGTTGCCCTTTTCTGAAAATCATTGTGGGGATGGTGAAGATAGTTTTTCGGAAGGAACCATAAATGCTTTCTATCAAGGAAAATTATTAGGGTTTAGTTTTTAAAGCTAAATGAAGATCCGGTTCGGGGAGATGACTATATGTCATCTCCCAATCTGAGAAATATAGGGAACCTCTCGGTTGCCTTAGGACCTAAATCGGTAGCCCATTTTTAAATGCTTCAAAGGAGTTCTTTTTCTTATTTTCTTCATTTTATTTTTTAGTTTGCAAACCACCTGACCTGTTTTTATCACCACCTTCAAATCCAAACAATTATATTTTTTGAAGCTTCACTTAAATCATTTGTCTGAAGAAAACCCACATCCCAGTGTTGACCCTGAATAGCTATCTTTGCGGTAACTTGACTACGACGATGGGAGAAAGAATAGGATATAAATTTTGTTGATTCCGGATCACCCTACTGTGGCACGAATCAACTCCCCACCTAAGTGCACATGCAATGCTATGTTCACACAATAATACACACATCAACATTCCAATGAAGAAAATGTCATTTCTACATGGAATCCTACATGCCATGAAACGAGATGAGACTCATCATGCCCCATGTCCCGAATCCTCACTGACTCCCTCACACATGCTTATTCCAAGTGTTAAAAATCGTCATTCTAGATGACATCCAATGATCATTTTCAAAACCAATTTCATTTCCTTTTTAAACTAGAAACGGATGATACATCCCCACAATGATCATTTTATATTAAATCATGTTTTTTTGGTTAGGAGTTTTTGGTGTCACTGCAAGCAGACCCATCGGACACTTTACGACCTTTCCTGCGGGACTATGTCTAACCATAATTGGCGTGTCTTTCAATCTCTAGGGAGAATCTATCCCTTCTGTCGACACCACACATATTTTCCGCTTCATGCAACCGTGCGACTCTGTTTGACGTTGTCCCATTTACCGAGCCCACCCAATCAAACACCAAACACAATGTTGATTTACCAACCATGCACTCACACCATGAAATGTGATTTTCCCGTGCATATGCAATGCAAAATGCCACTGCATGTTATCTCATGTTACATATATAATGAACACTACATAGAACAATTTATAACCCCGTACTTTATGCCAAGTACCATGGATAATTATATCGAAATCATATAATTTACATTCATTCATGCTAATAGATATAACACCAATATATCAACATATTTACAATACATTCAACATGTTATAAAATTTCTAGCAATAACACACAAAAATAGTCCACACAAACTAGTCATTCTCGACCATAAATCCCGCCATACCTGGCCTTGGAAATAATCTGGATTAAGTCCAGAAATTCAGCCATATAGCAATCCTCAAACACGACCTGAAAACTGTCCCGAAAAATAGTCCCAACATCCGAAAACTCAGTCACATGGTTGGGGCTGAACCACACTGCTATTTACGACCCTTAGATTAAGAGGAACCAATGTAGGAGAAAACCCTACCTCTTTTTATTTGGCACCTACTCGTAACTCTTGTCAAGTAGACCAACTTTAATTCTCGGACTAACGACTTCCGACCATCGAAACACCGAGAATCGGAGCCCTTTTCCTTTCTTTCCCATTTCTCCTCCATGCACATATTTTTCCTCCTACACTACAAGGAAAACGTTAATCAATGACACGGTTAACGCGTCATAAATGAGTTACAATGACATTTCATTAAAGCGTCATGGTGTAGACTGACATTGAATCTATTAGACAACAATGACACTTAATAAGCATCATCGTTGAACATTTTTAAGTGAAATGACATTCATTATAATGACGCTTAAAAGAAGGGTCATTGTTAATATATTTTATCAATGACATGCTTTGGAGTGTCATATTTGATTAACTTTACTTTTAACATTTTATATTAAAAAGAATATTTATATCATGTCATTAAAATCATAAATTCTTATATAATAGAATAAGAATGTAAAAGAAAATACAATTAAATTGAATTTTACTGAAGAAAATATCTTCAAATATTTGTACATTATAACTTGGTTTCAACCAATAATGTCATCACTTACACATAATAATCACAAGCCAAATCTCAATTTCTAATTCTTTCAACAAAAGAACAAATATTGATACAATCTTCATATTTTGCGGCATCACATCCTTTAACATGTTGATTTCTCATCTTTTGGTCACCCACTTTCATTTGAAACCTGTAAACAAATTTGGAGAATGGAAAACCTCTAAATTATATGGGCAACAACCATAAGTATAATTGAACTATGACTTTCACAAAAGTTTGAAAGGAAAGGAACAATAGTGGCATCCATAAATATAAAATGAACAATATAATGAGAAAAATAAACATGAGGCAAAAATTTAAAGTGGCATTAATAAAGACAGAAAGAAATATATTAAATAGTGCATTTGTTGTGGAAGTTGAAAATTCTATAGCATAAGTGTCATCAACAAATGCTAATAATATTTCTACTAAAACTTGAAGATAAGTTAGTAAATTTGTAGGCAAACTTTGGATGATGTAACTAACCCAAAATATTAATGTTCTAGGCATCCAAGGTTTTGTTCACCTAGATGACAACCTCAATAAACAAATATGCACAAGAAGGAAAATCACTATCCCATTTTGAACAATTCTCTCTTTAAGTAACCTCCCATTAGTAGTCAATTCAATCCCATAAGTATATACCTTTCAACAAATAACAATTTTGAAGTGATTTTAATTAAAACTAGAAAAACTAACAAAACCCAATTTTAACTTATTGCATTGACAAGTCAACAAAAATTACTAACAATAGTTCTCTTGGAAGCATGAATGCATAATTGAAGCTCAAAGATATAACACCATCCACAAGCACATTAAGATTATAGGAAAAAGAAGCCAAACAAGAAAATCACATCCAAAAATAAGCCAAATGACCAATGAATTTTCTTTTATCAAACAATGAAGCAAAAATAGTCCCTTGGCCTTGTAACATTCCTTGGATATTCATTGGTTGCCAAAGCCAAAGGGTAATAAGAAACCCATGACCTTTTTTTTTTTTTTGAGAAAAAGAAACCCATGACGTAAATAATAATAATATATAAATACATAAATAAATAAATAATAATCAATAAATAATAATAATAATAATAATAATAGTTTTTGTGTGGTGAATAAATTTGTAGGAGTTACTGAATCAAGAATAAAGAAAATAGGGTTCATGGTTCTTTATCCCTATGAGGATAGGTTTTTCTCACTAGTTTATGGGCGTACCACTTTGCCCTCTCACCTATCTCTATTATATTATAATACTACTATCAATTACATAAAACTTCTGAGAGAAGAGAAGATGTAGCAATATTACAAGAGAAAAAACTCAAGGAAATTTTATGTTTACTTATTTATTTTGTAAATTTTTTGGGTGCTCTTTTTCTTTCTCCCCTTTCCCCTATTTATCTAATTTCATTTTTTCCTGTTTCTGTTTTCTTTTTTTTTTTTTTTTTTTTTTTTTTTTATGTTATTTTCTTCTCTTTTTTTTTCTCTCTTTGCCCATTAAATTAAAATCTTACCCCAAAAAGGAACTATTTTCTTTCCCAAATAAATAAATAAACAGAGATTTTTCCCATTACCCAGATCCTAAACAGGGTACAAAATTTTCCAACATGTTGTCAGTAAGCAACAGAGAGCATATCATGCCTAAGAAATCTAGAGAAACAAAATGTACATACTAATCATTAATAACAAGAGTTATGGATCCCCCCAATATTGCTAATGTGGAGTGTGCTATGTCCCCATATTCTTGTGTTTGTGCCTGAAAAAAATCATTCCAAAGACCATTAAGGTTTTCTACTAAAAAAGGCTATACTTTCATCAATTTATAATTTATAAGCTTTTTTTTTCTATTACCTTTGTTATTTCATACTTTTTATCCTAAATATAAAATCTAATTATACTATTCTTTGGTATCAATAAATCCTTTCATCACTAGAGATAACATTGTATTTTAAAAAATTGAAACAAGGGCTTTAGTCAAAACTTTTAAATATAGACAAGAAAAAAATTGAAAGTAAAGAACCATGAAGAAACACATTTAAAATTTTGTCCTTCATTACTATCTTGAAGTTCTGATGATGCCAACATCTATATCTAAATGACTTAAGCACTACATGACTGGGGTATATATATATATATATATATATATATATATATATATATATATATATATATATATATATATATATATATATCTCTAAGTCTAATGCCAACATCTATGTCTAAATGATTCTAAGAACCACATGATCTCAAGTAATATATATAAATATATAAATGATCTCCAAATCATCTCAAGTCTAAATGTCATCATCTATGTCTAAAGGATCTCTAAGCACCACATGATCTTGGGAAATATATAAATATACCCCCCCGCTTTCCAAGGTCATTTTAGTAGTTGATGTCCACGCTTCATACATGCAAGGTTAAGGAAACACAAACAATGTACAAATGAAATTATAAAAATCCTAAAAATAATAAGTATACAAGTATACAAGAATTTACAAGTATAACTATGAAAAATCTTAAAAATTACATATATTATGAAAATCCTACAAGTATAACTATGGAAAATCTTATAGAATTTACTAGTATACAAGGCATTCCAATCCCAGACTAGAAAATACTACAAAGAAGAATTTTAAAAAATAATAATGTTAAAATAAAATAAGATATAACTATTTTTTTGATAAGCAAAACAAGATATAACTATGAGGTTCAAATTTTTTAGACTGGTAAATTAATTACAAAAAATAAATAAATAACAGCAATAACAAAGATAAATGAGGCACAAGCATGGCCCAAAGACCACAAACCAGATTCCACCAATGACGAACAGGGGAACTGTAGTGTAACTCATAGATTACATTTAAAAACCACCCATAATGAGAATAAGTTAAACAATAATAATATTATATCATTTCTTATAAAAGTAGTAGCAGCAACAAAAATTAAATTGACTGAGACAGACAATACAAGTCAAACAATGATGAGAAATGACACAGAAATAAGAGTCATGGTTAGATAAAAAATGAAAGAATTCCAAAAGTAGATTTAAGAAAGAGGATACATACAGAGGACTCTTGAGGAAATATATGAAGTATGAGACATATCTTTGATAGTTCCACCATAGCCTCCAAATGCTTACCTTGTATTTCCAAAGCCTGAACCAAAAAAACAAATAGTACAAACATGTATGCACAGCCTAAAATCATCAAAATGACCCAAAAAATTGCCAAGAAGCATATTTTTATTTCAAGATTCAAAACAGGGGAACATTGAGTTCCCTTCAAGCAACCATGAAGCTTCAATGCTCAATTGGAGCCAACTCCCCCTTAAGTTTTCTTCTCTTCTCAAACGACCTCTGGAAAAAAAAATGCACACAATGCATGAAACTCCGGCTAAGCCAATGAAGCTGGACAAAAGAAGATGACGGTTTGTGAAACCCAAGAGGAGGCTGCCTATGAAAATGGCGGGCATCTCCAGAACTGTGTTGATGGCAGCGGTCCAGTAGAGGCTGAAGCTGAGGTTTTCGATTTTGAGCTAAACTTCGGAGTAAACAAACCCAACACCGAAAGCAGCTACCATTACCATTACCATTCTTTTCGCAACCCACTGTATCCTCCGGAGACTCTTCTTCTTGACAGCTTCAACTTCACGCACTCTAGCCGAGTTCACAAGTCTTAGATTTGGTGGCAAATTCTTCTTCCTGCCTGGCCACAACTTGCTCAACACGTCTACGCTCTTCTCCGCCTCTCCCCTAACGAGCAACCATCGCGATGATTTCACACAAAGAGGAGTAAGGAGATTTCAAAGGAGGACATGATTCTCAGAACATTTCTTCAAGAGGTTCTGAGAGGAAGGCGATCAATTGAGGGAGGGGTAAGAGGAAGTCAGATATTGATTTGGTCGCCATTTGCTCCCATAACTTCCGTGAAGAGGACGACAACACCAAGCATCAAATAAGCCCTCTATAATCAACCCATGTTTGCATTATCCACAATCGAAACCCTAGAAATCTCCCACATTACTTTCGCCCTCATCTCCGGGTTAGGAAAATCTAGCAACCATGTGAGGAATCTAGCGAGTTTGGTTGCAATCACAACCCATTTTTCCTTGAAGGTTTCCACGTGAGGAGTGTCTTCCGAGAGAGCACAAAAAGGCTGCTCCCATTTTCCCTTGCTGGTTTTGGTACGAATATGGGGTTTGAGATCGTGAACATCGGTGTTTGTGGAGCAGGTTTCAAAGAGGGATATTTATACCTATAATTCGTCAAACACTATAAAAGCACACTGTGAGGAATTTATGGTATGACGCTTTGAATAAGCGTCATGGTGTATCAAACAATATTTAAATAAGTTGTAGAAACGTCATAAACTAAAAAATCAGTAAGATAAACAATGACATTTCTAATAAGCGCCATGTATCTTACGCCCGAATCTAAATAATGTCGCTTTTTTAAAAGCGTCATGAATCAAGTGTCATTATTTTAAGTTTTTGTAGTAGTGCTATTTTTTCTTTTTCTCTCATTTCTTTCATTTCTTCCTTTCTTTTCTTTTTTTCTCCTTTCTTTTCTTTTTCTCCTTTCCTTTATTTTTCTCCTTTCTTTTCTTTTTCTCCTTTTTTTTATTTTCCTCTCCTTTCTTCCACTGAATTGTTTTTTTTTTTTTTTTTTATCCAACAAAAGGAAACTTCCTCTCACTTTCCTCACATTTTGACTTAATTTCCATCTGCCATGTGTCACATGGGCACATGCACTAGGTGGCAAATGCCACACCACATGGCTCTCATGCAATGTGCCCTCCTCTAAGCTTGTCAAGTGGCATCCACATGGTCATGCCATGTGGCACCACTCCATGTGTCATCCGACACCCATGCCTCGAAATACGTGAAATTTCAACTGTCTCAGAATCCAACGAAATTTGAATACGTAGCTAGATTTTGTGAGACGATTCTAACAGTAAAGTCTATTTCATCATCCGAGATCTAGAAAAATTATAGGTTTTCAACTTGTACTTCAATGGTAAATTACCGTCTTGCCCTTTTTTAGAAAAATTGCATTTTTTTCTCGGGTTTTACATTCTCCCCCCTTTAAAAAAATTTTATCCCCAAAATTGTACACATACCCCTATAATCTCATGCATATACAACAGTCATTTAAGTACCAAATGACTAAACAACGTACCTGCATCCTTAAATAAGAAAGGATAAGTGGCACGCATCATGTCCTCGTGTTCCCATGTTGCCTCTACCACTCCTCGGCGCTACCACAACACCTTTACCAACCTCACAATTTTTCCTTACAAAACCTGATCCCGACTATCCATGATATGCACTAGTCCCTCCTTGAAGGTCCCATCCACATCAACAACAAGCTCGCCCCAATCCACTACATGAGTCGGATCTAGAGTGTACTTCTGGAGTATAGAGACATGGAATACCGAATAAACACCCTCTAAGTTTGGTGGTAGTGCCAACCGATAAGCAACTGTACCAACCCTTTTGAGTACCTCGAAGGGCTCGATATACCTCGACAACAACTTTCTCTTCTTACCGAACCTGACCACTCCTCTCTTAGGCATCACCTTCAAGAAGACATTATCACCCACCTTAAACTCCAGAGGTCACCGTCGTCTATTGGCGTAGCTCTTCTGCTAGCTCTGAGTCGTGAGAAGACGCTTCCATATAAAATCCACCTTCTCAGAGATGTCTCTAATAAGATCTAGACCCGTGGTGGATCTCTCTCCCACCTTCATCCAACAAATCGGAGATCGACATGGCCTCCCATATAAAGCCTCATAGGGTGCCATCGGTATGCTCGCCTGATAACTGTTGTCATAGGCAAAATCTACTAAGGTAAAATGCTCTTCCCAGCCACCCTTAAGATCTAGGACATATGCCCACAGCATGTCCTCTAAAACCTATATGGTCCTCTCCGACTGACCGTCTGTCTGTGGATGAAAAACAATGCTCATCATCAACTGTGTTCCCATGGCTCTCTGGAAACTCATCCAAAAGTGAGTCGTGAACCTGGGATCCCAGTCTAATACGATTGAGATTAGCACTCCATGTAACCGGAAGATCTCTTGTATGTATAACATGTAGAATTCTTCCAGTGTGAAGGTCATCTGCACAGCTAGAAAATGTGTCGACTTGGTGAGCTAGTCCACTATCACCCACACCGCATCATGCTTCCGCGATGTCCGTGGCACGTGAGTCACAAAATCAATCGTGATATGTTCCCTCTTCCACTCGACTACTTCCAGATTTACCTGTTGACATGTTAGACATCAAGGAACAAAGTCCGCCACATGTTTCTTCATCCCAATCCATTATCGACGATAACTCAATACATTCGTACACTGGATGCGTTGAAAACGAGATAAAAAGAGGAACTCCTTAAGAATCTCCTCTCTCAAATCTGTCAACTAGGGAACCACAACCCGTCCCCTATACCGAAGGCTATCATCAGTGTGAATGGCCCAGCCTTCATCACCTGTACCTGACTATACCTGGTCCTTGATATACGATATCTCTACTTCTTGTCCCTGGGACTTAATCACTCTGGTCAGTAGGGAAGGCATAGCCACTAAACTCCCCAAAACACCTTGAGCCTAATCACTATACTATAGTCTAAACTATCCCAAAACTTCGAGCATCTGCCATTTCCAGGAAGCTACAATAGCCAGTACACCCCATGACTTCCGACTGAGCGCATCAGCCACCACATTTGCCTTACCAGGATGGTAATGCAAAGTGAAGTCATAATCCTCTAGATACTCCATCCATCTGTGCTGCCTCATGTTGAGGTCCCACTGTGTAAAGATACACTTTTGACTTTTATGGTCTAAGAATACTTCGAACTATTCACCATATAGATAGTGGCACAAAATCTTCAAGGCAAAGACTATACCTACCAACTCCATGTCATGTGTGGGGTAATTCCGCTCATGGTTCTTAAACCTATCGAGAACCATAAGCTACAACCCTCCCGAACTGCATCAAAACACATCCTAGTCCATCCTTAGAAGCATCGTAGTACACTATGTATATCTTTCCCTTTTTGAGACTATCAGGATAGGGGCTGAAGTAAGCCTCTTTTTTAATTCCTGGAATGCCTTCTCACACTGGTCATTCCACATAAACTTGACCTCTTTCTAGGTCAATCTCATCATAGGTGTAACTAGTCAGGAGAAATCCTCAATAAATCTCTGGTAGTACCCTACCAATCCTAAGAAACTGCGTATCTCAAAGACTAAATTTGACCTCTCCCAACTCATAACTACCTCTACCTTCTCTAGGTCCACTGATACACTTGAAGCTGACACTACATGTCCTAAGAATTTCACCTCAGTAAGCCAAAACTTGCACTTATTGAACTTGGCATATAACAAATGTTCTTTGAGGGCCTAGAGAACAGTCCTCAAATGATCCTCATGCTCCTCCTCTTTCTTGGAGTAGATCAAGATGTCGTCAACGAATACTACCACAAACTAATCTAAATAGGGCTAGAACACCCTATGCATAAGATCTATGAATACTACTAGTGCAATCGTTAATCTGAAAGGCATCACTGTGAACTCGAAATGCCCATACCGCGTCCTAAACATTGTCTTAGGGATATCAGCCTCCCTAACTCTCAACTGATGATAACTGGTATAGAGATCTATATTGGAGTAGACCCGTGACCCTCTCAGTTGATCAAATAAATCATCAACTTCTAGCGATACCGATCTTGATCGTGAACCCTATTCAACCTGTCAGAGTGAATGCACAATCAAAGGGTCTTGTCCTTCTTCTTAGCAAACAAGAACCTGAGCGCCCTACAAAAGTGCCTTGGCCTAATGAAACCTCATTCAACACCACTTGAACTTAAGTTCCTACAACTCAACCAGTGCCATCTTATGAGAAGTAATAGAATTGGGCGACGTACCAGGGTGTAACTCAATGATAAAGTCAAACCCACTACGGGGGTAATCCCAATAGCTCATCCGGAAAGACATCCCCAACTTCGCAAACTACCCAAGGTAGACTCAAACCCTGTCTCACCTTGTCTTCTAAGGTAAGGCTTACTAACCAACCCATCAACTATTCGTGCCACCTAGAGTCCTACACGGTCTGGGGTAAAGCATCGTGCTTATCTCCCTGAAACACAACACAAACACCGTCGTGTGTGTATGCAGTAACTCTCCTATGATCGCAATCAATGACGACTCGATGTGCCGTTAACTAGTCCATCCCGAGGATGACATCAAACTTTGACATGTCTATGACCCTTAGGTCCACAGTGATTAGAATCCCGGAGATCTCTAACTCACAATCCCGACATATCATATCAATCACCCTAGTTCCTAGGGGAGACCTTACATGCAACGACTTTTCTAAGGACTCAACCTTTAAGCCCAATTCTTTCACACATGATGTAGCGATGAATGAATGCGATGCACCGAAATCAAACAGTATCCTTGCCCAAAGGTGAGATAGCAAAAACATACCATGTATAACCGATTGATATGTAGGCTGAATCTGTGGTGTAATGGCTTAGACACGCCTTAGGGTCCCCTCGAAGTCCCGTCCCGTGAGCCCGTCCCACCTCGACCCATACTCCGGGGTCTCTCCGCATGTTCAGAAATAGCCGTGCTCAGGCAGCACCCAGACTGATAATCGCCTTCCCGGCCCATGGTGGGGTAGGAGGAATAAAACTACATCTCGTGCATGTCTAATCGATGACCGACGTGTGTCCCATAACTCTGGGATCCCTGCCTCTGAGAGTAATCTCGTCTAAAATGTTCAGGCTGGTGGCATTGTTCACAATCTCTTCCTCGCTAGTTAGCCCTAAAGCTCCTACAAGGATGACTCCGATCATAGCCTTAGCTCTAGAGTCGGACTCCCGTCTCTAAAACCTCCTCACGAGCAGGTCCTCTACTTCTTTCCCGAGCTAGAAGAAAATTGGTTCTTCTTTCTCTTTCCACTAACACCCGCATCTCGGATGCTCTTTGTGTCATCAATCTCTCTCTCGATGGCTATAGTTGTCCTGACCATAGAATCCATATCTTGTAGGAGAAGTCCCACAATCTTGCCCCGGATGGACAATTTCATACCATCCTCAAACTTCCTCACTTTGGCCATATCTGTGGCCAAATAATCATCTGCGAAACGTGCTAATTCAATGAACTTAGCCACGTATTACAGTATTTTCATGGCTCCCTATCTCAACTCTAGAAACTCCCGAGCCTTGGCATGTCTAGAAGATGCTGGGAAAAACTTTCCTATGAAGAGCTCTCGGAATTCACCCCATGTCATTACCTCTAGATTCCTGGAGGTCTTGATCCAATCCCACCATACTTGGGACTCACCTTCTAGCTAGAACGTAACTAATCTTATCTTTATAGCATCGGAGCTAATCTCAATCTGTTGGAACAAATGACAATCCACCATGGGATCCCCTTCTCCCATGAATGTTGGGGGATGATGTACTTTAAACCTCTGGAGGTTAGTCGACCCTCCCTGACCCCCCAGCTACACTACCTTGTGCAATGGTGGAAACTACAATGCCCATAGCCTCCATAAAGGCCCGTAGGTAAAAAACAGGTGGTGGTTAGCTATTGCCCCGTGGACGAATTTCTACGTCCTCGCCCTCGACTCTGCCATCTGCCAGACTTGTCAACTAGCAAATTGAGATTTTTTTTTTCTTTTTCTTTTTTTTCCTTAGTGGTGCACAATGCCAAACACAAGTAATTATGAGTTCCTGAACTATCATGCTCATTTATTTTCCGAACCCTTAAGCTCACCACGTCATGGGACCCCCTTTCAAGTACAAGTGTGCAGGGAGACAGCGCTCACTCGAGGCCGCCATTGTGAAGAAAGTAGGGTCGTGGATTTGGTTCTTACTTTTGTAAAATATATTAGAACAAACTGTTTTGATATATGTTTTGTGATAAAGAGTATCAGAATTAAACTCTACACGCGGTATTATAGCCTTGTGCATTATGTTTGAGTATGGATAAATGGACCCTATGTGGTCATTTTTACTCGTAGATGGACCCGGAGAAGTCATGGTATGATATTTAGCCCTGGATAAGCCATGTTATTATCTGTTGTACAGGTTGTATTTTTCTCCCTATACTAAAGAGACTATGTTCGTTTTATCTTCAACCTCAGTCATCTTTATCTTGGATCTTACCCCCTAGGGGTAAGATCTCGGATGACGAAATGGACTTCACCGTTGGATTCGTCTCGCAAAATCTAGTTACCTAGAAAATTTTCATCGAATTCTGTGACAGTCGGATTTTTTTTCATTTTTTGGGGCGTTAGATGTCCTGTTTACCCCAAAAACAGGATTTTTGAGAAAAAAAAAATCTTGAAGGTGAAAAATAAATTAAGTAAAGTTCATTTAAAATAAATTGAACTTAAACCAGGACGAAATAAATTGTTTTGGGACAAAAACGGATCAAGACAAGTCACAGACACTTTGCGCGACATGAACCTCTCACTTAAACTTAAGTGAGAGGGCATGGGACAAAAGAAGGGGCTGTGGGGATAAAATATCACACCCCATTTCCTGATTTTTCTGGTCTAAAAACTGTGAGAGAAAAGGGAGAGGAAAGAGCTTCCAAGTGCTTCTCTCTTCGATCCTCGGAGTTCTACCGGTCGAAATTCATCGAGCCAAGAACCAAAGTTCATCTATGCGACGAGAGCTACGCGTGGGTACCAGAAACAAAGGATTTTGTTGAGGATTCAAACGAGGAGTTCGGGAAATCAAAGGTTTTGGGAAATGTCCACGGGACTTCCTAGAGTTTCTTCTATGCTTCAAGAGGTAGAGATTCTTCCTACTTTGGTTTATTTTCCATTCCAGGGGCTGTTTGGTTGAGTTTTAATGCCCTAAGGAGTTGTTTAGCCCTTTTTTTCCCAAAGGGGCTGTTTGGCAAAATAATGGGTTATGGGAATAATGCCCTGATTTGACCCTATATGATATCCAAGTTTTAGGGCTGATTTTCGGTTAGAAAAATGGAGACTTTGGACTAGTATCCTTCAAGGAAATTATAGCCTTGTCTGAGAACTTCATGTTAGGCTGTTGAATCATCCAAATTGGACATCTATAACCCAAGTTATGGTTCATTTTGACTCCAAGGCTGCCCCGCTTCGGGGCTCTAACCTTACTATTTAGATTTTGGGACTGATTTTAGGTTAGGGAAAAGTGAGAATTTGGACTAGTATCCTTCAAGGAAATTGTAGCAATATCTGAGAACTTGATGTTAGGCCTTTGAATCACCTAAATCGGACCTCTATAACTCAAGTTATGGTCTGTTTTCCGGGACTACTACAACTTAGGTTGTTTAATGGTTTGTGTCCGGATTTTGGGACTGTTAGGACTAGTTCTTAAACTAAGTTTAGGACTATTCTCAGGGGCTATGATGGTTTGTCAGTGGGAATTTTGTAAGATTCTATGGCACAACTGGTCTGAGGATCAAGTGCTTACCGACTAAGAGTGACCTGTTTGGGTGCCAATGTGTGTGCTCTAACATGTTGACATGAGATGAATTGTTATGTGTGATGGCCATTATATGGCTTGCTTGTGTGTATCATTGCTTGATCATAGAATGACATGTTGAATGATAATGTTGATATATGCTCGCGATGGATCTGGCTGACATGAATGAAATGATTTTGTAAGTCATATGTCACGTTGATGTGATTATCCATGACACCGTAAGTGGTGGATCAGGTTATCCATGTAGCATTCATTATGCATGTGACATATCATAACATGCAATGGCATCTTGTACGTATATGCACGGGACATCGCATTAAATGGGGCGCGAGTGCATGGTTGCAAATCGACATCAGGTTTAAAGGTTCGATGGTATGTCACAGTACACGGTAGATCGACAATGTGTTTCCGTGTTCGATGGTGGGCTCTGAAATGGGACAACGTCCAAATGAGTCTCCTTGGGCTGTATAAAAGAAAAAGGAAATGAAAAATACGTGTGTTGGGTATAGCAAGGAGGGATAGATACCTCATCGAGTGAAAAACCCAGTATTCTTGGTTAGACATATATATCCAACGATGAAAGTTCGCAAAAGTGTTGGAAGGTATGCGAAACGTGTGGTGAGACCCCACAAATTCGCTACCCACAAAAACACACCAGACTTGGTAAAAACAAGTGAATATCGAAGTTTGTCCAATGGATTTTGATTTATAAAACAAAAAAAGCTTTGATTTTGAAAATGGTCGATGGAACATAAATGACTGCTTACACTTGCATATGTAATGTGTGAGGGAGTCGAGTCGGTGGGGACTCAAGACATGAGACAGTGGTGAGTCACATACCAATGCATGGCATGCATATCCATAGAATGCATGTTTTTACTTGAATGTGAAATGGTACTTGCATGTGCACTTAGGTGGGGAGAGCCTCAGAGGGAATTATTCTCTATTGTGCATTGCTCTCAATTTATCGTGGGACCCCCTTTCAGGTACAAGGTCGACACCGGTGAACGGCGCTTAGACGAGGCCATGATTGTGAAGAAGGCCGACATATGGCCTTGATAAAACTTTTGTAAAAAGTATTTTGTATAAAAGAATTGTAATTAAATTCTTTCGACTATCACAATATACGGTATAATTATGGTAAGAGGGTCATGATGGAACTTTTACGGACTATATTTAAGTGTATTATTGTGATATAGTTGTATATTGGGGATATGGATAGATGGATCCTATGTGGTCACATTATTTCTCATGGAGACTCGAGGGTCATGGATATATTGTTATATAGGTTGTATATCAAAGAGCTTCGAACAAAGGACTTATCCGATTTTTTGTGAAAATATGAATCCCGATAAATTAGACACAATAGTGTGGTATCTGGTTTAGGGTCGGTAACGAGCTGTTACTGGTGGTAACGGCCAAGCTACTCGGCTCGACGGCCCTACCAAAGCTCTACTGTGCTCGCCCCGGAGCTAAACGAGCCGAGCTTCGGTTTCCACCCCAGCTTGATAAATCTCTGGCCCTACCGGGCCTCGGCTAGGTGCTCTGGCCGGCCACGGACCCATCCGTAGTTGGAACGAGACTTTCGCCTACGGTCTCCGATCGACAATATCTGGTCTTCACCGGTGCGATCCCGACTCAAGCGCTGCAGTGAAATGCCTGTGTCAGTATCTTGATATCGATGTAATGGATCCTCAAGATCTAGATCCAAATACATGGATGGTACGCGTGAATCCTCACGGCTATGAGGCGCCGACGGTCGAAGATGGCAGTGAGCTCGAGCTAACTGCACGCTTCGCTGGGGACTACCTAGATCTCCAGATCTGCTCCCAGACGGAAACGGTACCCACGATAATACGGCGTGCCTACGATTTTCGTGATGTTCTAATGGATACGTGAATAAGGTGCTTCCAAAGGACGCTCTGGGAGCGACATGGATGTCGGGTAATGACCCACTGCACGACTCACTGATCTCGTGTACAAGAACTGATTACAAATATGGGGTATTGGAGCCCCCGTGGAAACTATAGAGGTCAGGCCATGAGCTTAGACAAGGTCGGCCGATCTCGAGTAGCATCAGGGCAAATGCATCGACTTCCACCGATACGATCAATTCGGCCTTATGGAACAAGGACCCAATCTCAACCTGGGGTATCGGGGCCCCTTTGGATAATGGTAATCGACTTAACCTGTGCATCTAGCGTGGTACGGTAAAGGCATCAAGGGTGATCGTGGGGTAGGGTTTCATAGAGGAAACATGAGCCAGATCAGACTAATGTAACAACGTATTTCGCAAATCACGGAGTGCCATCGCGCCTACTAGGTATGAAAATTGGGCCGACCGGCTCGAAGATGTCGGGCAACCCTGGACTCACCGCAGTGGTGAAGCTTATGGGTTTTGAAATTAATCATGCGCAGCCTTGAGAATGAGGGCGGTGGCCAACTTAACCACTGGCAGCCAGATATCGCTAAATAGTTTTGTTACTAATGAGTTTGCTTCTCGCAGATCTTATGATATATTATTTCTTTTATTTAGATAATTGATTAAAAAACCAATCATGTTTCTTATTCAATGATTTCGTGTATCTTATTTCTTCACTCTACAATTTCTACTTGTTTTAATTCTATTTCATTATTTTTCAACAGTGTCGTTTCAAAGAGCAATTCGTTAATCCGTAAAGGGAAACAAATGTCAAGGAGGTGGCTTTGTAACAGCTTTAGCATCAATTGCTAAATCAACTAAGGTAAAACAAATCCTATAGAAAATTATTTCACTGATGTATTTGTTATCAGATTGATTACAAAAGTTAAAAAGTATATGGACTGAGTTTCGAGGATTGATTACAATACAAACTTGTATAGGATCTGACGGCTCGAGCCGAGGTTACCTCCTCCTTCAAGCCGTTCATATGGAAACGGTATAATGAGCTCAAGCTGCTTTTTTTTTAAATCGCCAAGCTTGAGCCTGATTTTAACTCGCTCAAAAGCTCAACCCTAGCTCGAGCTCGCCTACAAATTAACAAGCCTAGCTCGAAATGTTCAAAGCCCTACCACTTACTTCGCTGCCTGCTAGCCAATTTAATTGGGTTACTTCCGAATCCACAAGAATTCTCAGGTAAACGGATTGTCAATGGGACCCCCGGGTTTTGAGGCATCACAATACATGAATTTTACGGATATATCAGATATATATAGGTGGATATTTTTACATAAATATCATAAAACAAAAATTGTATAAAATTCATTAAAATACTCTAAAAAGTTTAAAATATTTTTCTTTTCTCAAAAGCACATTAAAATTGATCAGAGAATACTTATCGTTTGAAAATTTATCATCGAATGAAAATAATTATAATATTAAAATTTAAAATAAATTATTGAAATTTAGCCATTAAAACAAATTACTATTTAAAAAATAAGATAATGTTATCTTTAGTAACCACTGCGTGAGTAAGAATTAGTGAAGATAATATCTTAAATATATATTATTGAATATCTGTATTAAAGATAAATCATCAGATCATTATTATTATATCAGTTAAGACCTGTATCAAAGTAATAATGATCATCTTATCAACAGGCTAGTAATCGAGGGGCACACTTTAGCTATTGTTTAGATTTGAGTGACGAGGTTATGCAGATAATAAAATGATATGTAATGATGCAGATTTAAAATGTACATTCGAACGGAGGTACATCAAAATTTACAAAGAGGTAGCCAGCCTAAAGGCTAGTCAGCACGGTAGTCGATCCCAAACCAAATCTCGATCCACAACCTATCACCAATCAAAGAACTGCAGGTCCAATGATAAAATCCAGTATTCCCATCATAAAGCCTGAAAATGTCACCTAATCATTATCAATAACTATCCCATGGCAATTGTTTCTTAGAAACTAGATCCTGAACTGATTTCGATTCATTTTATTATTCTTCAAGGGAATATTTATCAATTTTGAGTGTTTTTCTCTGGTTGGTGATTATTTATAAAATCAGCATTAACAAACTGTTAGTATATCGTTAGAAATCGAGAAAGACATCGCCAGATCATTTTTATTACATGCGCCTGAGATTTTGTAATCTATAATCAATTTTCTCCCGTTTCGAGCATCACTTACCAGATCCAACAGCAGCATCCAGGTCAGACCAGGTCAAAGGATTCCATCGGCAGCAGATTTACCAGTGTCATGAACCCCAATTCAGATTTTTTTTTTTGCCATCAACGAAGCCTGCCGTGAGGTGGCATTTCACCGCCATGCGCGCCAGCCTCGGCGCGAACTTATTAGTATGCAGTTCATCGACGCGTGTGGGTGTTTTCTATACTAAAGAGAAGGCGTATCGCTGGGGCCATCTTTTGGGCGTATAGCCTTCGGCCGGCATCGAATTGCCTGGTTTAATCGCTGCCGCATAGGGCATCATGAACCATAGTCCAGAACCGTCGCGGCGGTGGTGATCATATCGCGAGAGACAGAGCTTTGAGTTAACTCATCATCAATCTTATCACAAACCTCTTTAATATCTAAACCCAAATGAGAAGAAAAATGTTAAATGGTCAGACTAAAATTCTTTACACCAGCCAGTTCACTTAAACAAAAGCCATCATCTACATATAATTTTTCTACACAATATCATCCCATATCATATAAAATGATTTTTGTCGCAATGGATAAAAACCCCTTATAGTCCGATCTTGTCCCGTCGCATTTACATAAAAACACCTTGTCTGCAGAAGATAAAATAATCTACCCATGTTAAACCTGCCTCAAGAGAAATACTGTCTCAAGAGAAATCCCTTGCCTGACCTCAACCTCCATTATATGCTGAGGTTTAAATTTGAGATCGGATTGCAGAAAACTCCATTCAAGACCGCCATTGTTGTAACATCAAGGGAGCAACAATCAGAACCTTCTTGTCGTGAGTGCTCTGAGCTAGCGACAAGAATATCTATCGCTACATCATCATGACATAGAAACAAAGCACTGTCACGATAGAAAATTACTATGTCAGGACTCAAGCAACTCCACAGCTCGGGAACCATGTCACACATAGGGAACCCCTTGTAACGACACAGATTCAGGAAACTCCGTTTACCACTGTGAAAACCCCGTCACAATCTAAACTTGCCCAAACCTGCAATAGCCATTTCTGGCATTTCCTGCATCTTTGGCTTCATCCCAAGACACTCTAAATTATCACAACGTCTCAAAGATAACAAAGTCAATGAAAAAAACTGAAAAACTCATAAAATTGTATTAGTAATTCAAATGAGTTGTACTACAAATTCTCTCTTTTACATATATTAGGAAAACTGATAACTATCTGTAATTTCACATAATACATTAGTTACAATTCAGCCTTTCTTTCCCATTAAGGCACGACGAGTTCCATCTCCGCGTACCTCCAGACGGAAAATAAGTATGGCTGCAAAGATCTGACTATTATAATATATTATAATAGTATCATTTCTACATGAATCCCCGCTATGTCACGCCACATCCCGATCCCTCACCGACTTCACACACATGCATATGCTATGTATAAAAACCTTCATTTCCAAAACAAAAGATTTTGTTTTTATATTTCAACCACACTGCCTCAAAATCGTTATTCAAAAGCTGCAGCCTGAACAACTTTCCGGTCTCACCGCAGCGTCAGACACTCGAAGACTTTCATGATTTCACCATTGGATGCATAAGGGCTGACTAAGAATACAAAGCTTTTCAAATTGAAAGGGAGGTGTTCATCCTTTCTTTCTACTACCCGCACATACTTTCAAACCACGTAATCTAGGACGCCGTCCCTTTTTCAGAGCTTCAATTACTTAAACACTAACCATAATGTTTTTCTATGCCATGCACTCACACCCTTTCACGAGGTCCCCGTGGCATATGCAATGCACGCGTCGCTGCATGTTCTTCATGTTACATGCATGACGACCTACATGCAAATATTTATGATCTATGGATAATCATATTTACAGATAATTTACATCCATAAACAACGGCGTAAATACATCAATTTAGCAAATATGCATTAAGGATTTTCACACACTTGCATGTCATTCAATCAAGCAACAACAAACAAAACTTAATTCGTATGTGACCTAGAACTGCACACATTCAACATGTCGGGCCCATGTCCAAAGATCACACACTACAAAATCATCATACTCAAGCTCGGGCCATCAAATACAAAAATTGAGCTTTGGACTGTGTTTCGAGAAACATAAAGGACCCAAAACCGTCCAAATTAACAACAACTGATCACAGAATTCGTTTTGACCAATACACCATAGTAGCTACACTCACGCCATCGAACGGGCCTCAGACAAGGACTCAATCAGAGTAAGGAGAGAACCCCAATTCTCGGAGCCTGATTGAAACTGGTCGCTACCATAGCTTCCATTGAGTAGACAAACTTTCGTTTCGCTAAAACGAAGCCTTGATTGTCTCTCTGGTCAAGATCTAAGGAAGTGTCACACGCCCTCCGCTCCTTCCCTTTTTTTCCCTCTTCCCTTTCCTTTCCTTTCTTTCCCCTTTCATCCGTTTATCACTACTGATTTTAGGTGAGCAGGCGGTTTTCATGTGTCCCTTTGTTTTGCTTTGATGATAATGTTATCAGGAGATCAACCTACCACCATCTTCATCCACTCCCATTCTGATATTTCAAGACCACACAGGAGTCTCACTATAGATGATAGATATGTTCAGTATTTTGGTCATGATATTGCAGTCGCGTCATAAGGTCATGCCATTTACCCGTCTCACCTCAGACACGGAAAATTTCGACCACTCGTAACTGGCGGAATTAGTCGCAGAATTAAACTCCACAAGACAAATCATTGGCGAGATCTGAGCCCCATACTGAGGAACAGGAAATTTTCAGATTTTCCATACTGTACTACAGTGGTAAATTGTTTCAAAGAGTTTAATTTAATTTTTTCTTGGGATTTGCATTTAAGTCACAAAAAATTTCGTCCTTGAAATTTACACACATATACATACAATCACATGCATATGCATCAGTCATTCAAAATTCAATGACTAAACCATGGATTTTTCGCTTCCCGCAGAGTGAGATTCGGGCGAATTCAGTCTGTGCCCTAAGCTGCCTCTGAGACTTTGCTGAAAGCACTATAACACTTCACGAATTGGCACGGTGGCAGTAAAACTGTCTCGTTGTCCAAAATAAGAGGGTCCCTCCTGAAAGTCCCATCTACATCAACAACAAGCCTGGCCTAATCCACTACATGAGCCGATCAGAGTGCACTTCAGAGCATGGAGACACAGGAACACCCCATGGGCAACTGCATACTTGACGGCAAAGCCAACTAATGCACAATCAGGCCCACCCTCTCGAGTAATCTCATGACCTGAGAGGCACACATAGCTTCCCCGCTTATCAACCTAATCACTAATTTCTTAACACACCCTTCAAGAACAATTGATCACCCACCAAACCAGGTGGTCAATGTCACTGGCTTACGCGACTCTTCTACCCAAAGCGAGTCATGATAAGACAAGCCTGGAACAACGACCTTCCAAAGGTGTCTCTAATCAAACTAAACCCGTGATGGATCTCTCCTCACTCATTCAACAAATCGAGATCGCATATCGTAACGTATCTGCACAAATAATACAAAGTTTTTTTTTGCCATGCCACCAAGCTCATAAGACCAAGCTGATCGCCAAGGATTGATAATTCTTGGGTTGACTCAAGACACCATTTAGCACCTCATTGATACGAGTTCACAGAGATGGTTAGAATTAAAAATCACTTATGATAAAAACAGCAAGGCCTCTGGGGAGTCTCAAACGAACAGATGCGATTATTGTCCAAGGCCGCCCTCGCCACCAAAGCGCACTTAGGTCGAGAGAAACTATGAGTAAGCAATAGAACCTTAGCCTAAACACTCATTTTCCGCTTCAAAACCCAGAAAAATTTCAAACCCATGGGACCTGAACCCGTCGCCAACGCTTAGCCGCTACAAATAGGTTTCGTCAGGAGACATATCCTACCACCCTTAATACACATCAACACACCAGGAGGAGGAGTACGCAAGGAGGCAATGTTTCAGAATTTAAATACAATCACGGACGCGACGCAGATCGGGTCGGCAACGCGCCGGGGCATCGCCACTGGTCATCTACTATTGCTGCCGCCATTCTAGTTTAACGATACCTCCCTCCCCGATGAGCTAAAGTCATCTATTTTTAATCCATTTTTCTCGCTGATTTTCTATATGAAAAGGAATAATTATGTGTGGGAGGAAGAAACCTGGCCATCAAGAAGCAAAGGGTGGTCGCGGAAAGTTAAGAAAAAGCAGAGAAAACGCAAGAATCTGCGGGAATAAAGATGCGTGAAATGGCGGTGGCGTAAAATGCGCAAATGTAATTAATGCCGCAGCTTTCGCTTGCATACCAATATGCGTCGCGACATCAGGAAAATTTAGCGAAATTTGATGCGTGTCGCGACAGGATCGTTAAGCAACCGAGACTAACCGGCTCTTAAGTCGACGTCACGAGGTGGATGGAGGTCGCGATAAGAGAAGCTCCGGCCGGGCTACGGTTGTGTTTGAGTAGAGTGAACGTCAGATTTCAATATTGAGTCGCTGGCGAGATCGGCGTTACCGGAGATCAGCAACTGGTTAAAAGCTTCCCAGAGGTTGAGGTCGCCGGCGATCGGCGGTCGGACATGAGACTTAATTCAAATCAAGGTCGTAGCCTCTTAAGTTGATGTCGGCAGATTATCGAGGTCGCGAGACTTGTTCGCTTCTAAGTCATGTCGCGACAAGAGACTGAGGTCGCGACACCAAACAACTACTAAAATCGCAAAGACATAAGTTGATGTCATGATAAGAGATCGATGTCGCGACATCAGAACCATAAGTCGAAACTGGAAGATATGGAAAGTTGAGTCGCGGCAGATTATGTCACTACATCGGGAACCATCGCTGAAAGTCGCGAAAATATTAGTCGTCATGGCGCGATTGAGGAAGCCGCGGTATTGGAACACCGCCTGAAGCCTGCAGACTGGAAGTTGATGTCGCGACAAGAGATCGGCTGTCGCGGCAAGAAGACATGTTCAAGATACGAGACTCGGGCGCTGATGTTGGCGACAAGAGATCGATGTCGCAGATGAAACTACCACCGTAGCTGCAGCCATAAAGTGATGTCGCGATGAAGAGATCGATGTCGGCATCGTAAAATCATCACCGGCGACTACAAAGACAATGAGCCGGATGTCACATAAGGGATCAGAGGTCACCTCAGAACGGACGTTAAGGAAATACGTGAGCCACAGGAGTAATGTCAGAATGAAGAGATCGATGTCGCCACATCGTGAGACGCATCAAATTTGAAGATTGGTAGCCTTAAGCATGTCGCGAGATAAAGAGATCGCCGTCGTAATACCTCCTAAACCATCGCCAAAGGTCGCAAAGAATAAAGTTGATGTCGCGATTACTGGATTCCTCGTCTCATTACAAGGCGCCGGCGAAAAACAAATGAATATCGCGATATTGCAATGCGTAAATAAGCGCAAACTAATCGATGTCACGCACAAGCGACTGGGAGGTCAGCAATTCGGTCATGGCATTCCACTTCGGAAATCCACAAAGAATGCATCGACCGGTAATTCAACCAACCCACAGAAGCCGCACGAACGCAATGGCAATTTCGCTTAATTGAAGAGAGATCCGATGCCAAGGCCCTGGATGAGTTTTCTTTCTTTCGTTTTGTTGTTAGATTTATTGAGCGGTTGTTTACTTTTCTAATCGATTTGGAACGAGTCTAGAAAGATCGAAATGATCAGATATATTTTTAAATTACCGCCGTTGTCGCACCTGCACAAATTTCGATTTAACACCTAGTTCGATTTACAGCTGGGTTTTCTCGATCGCCAAAGCCAATGTATGGTATAATCGTGAATTTAGAAACCCAGTTTCATATTAATTGATATTGTCAAATATCTTTTCAGCAAGATTTTATTCATTAGAGCACCAACTCTGATGTTAAACACTGTCGGTTTTGTTCGTTTGTTATTGATCCCACTCAAATTCTTGAAATCTATAACCCAGGTTGTTTCACCCGATTTCAAGGAGGCTCGGGAGGATACGTATAAAGGCATTCGAGAGCAAGAAACAATTTCCTGGGAAGGTATTCGAATCCGATATTTACCGATTCACTGCGCCTGATGAAACACATCCCTTCTCACTTGTAACCGATAAAGAGTTGAAATGTGGAGTTACACCTACATACGTATTCACCCCTAATACCTTATAGGAATTCGACCTGCGGCCAAGAAGGGATGTAATCACAGAGAATCATTCTGACTTAGATTTAGAAATCAAAGATAAGCTGTAAACCCCGCAATGACCAAAATCGAAGGAGCTCAGTCCAAGCAAATTCATGTTGTGGGTATAGCTACTGAGAAAGAAAACACCCGTAACAAGGCCACAGATTTAGATATCTTACTACTGTGTTCGAGAGAATGCTTTTAAGGTGATGATGAATCGGTTGAGAGATCCACACATTTATAGAATTCGACTAAGCCGAGAGATTCGAGTCTGGGAAATAAAAAGACAAAGATGACTGTGAGAATTGATTCTTCACAATAGTCATTATTCAATGTTTTCTTGTAGATAACTCGGTTAAATCTAAATTTGTTATATTGATATTTCAATTAATTCATTTGTTACTCAATCATTTTTCTTTCATCATTATTTTAAAGCTAAAAAGCAAATTCATTATCGTATTAGTCGTCTAAATAGAGAATTTAGTAGTTTGTAGTTGGATTGGAAAACTCAGATCTTTCGGATTTGATATCTGACTAAATCCATTTTAATACTTGTCGATTGTGGATTTTAGGAGATTTGATCAAAACCACAAGAAAATGGCTTTCAGCAAAGAGTCTCATCATCGTGAGTATGAAGGAACTCATACTCAAGTTTAATGGTTTATTTGATCGAGATTATTAACAGTCCCCGGTACAAATCTTAAATTTGAATAGAAAGCATCTATAACATTTATCGATGAACACAACAAAGTTCTATGGCAGGTTTGTTGGGATTAGATGGCAGTCTCCAGACAAAGGTCACAATTTTTGTATCGTGCAGTGATCCGGGTCACTCGGCTTGAATCTCTTCCAGAACTCATTCCCCGCGGTCCTTTCTTCTGCTATTCTCAACCGCTTGAAAGATACGACGCAGTTAAGTTTATTTACACGCCGATCGAGCCTTCCTGACACCACAGTAAATTTTGGACCGCTGCGGGGTGGTACTTCGGTGTTCTGGTCTCTCGGCCTATATAAAGTTTAGAATTTGGACGCCGTTGTTGGTTTACTGTCATTTGTGTGGTAATTTCACCAAAAGGTTTGACTAGAATCCTAAAATTAACCACAAATTAGCAAAAATTGAGATATTTAGTGAAATTGATATTTTATGATTTATCGAGGTTCACCTTCAAAATTAGCCTCCTGCAAAAAGCCCCAATTTCGATATCGTGCCCATAGGCATGACCGTGGAGAATCGACTTCATTCGAGTCCAATTTAGATAGGGTTTCATAGTTCTAAAATTATCCTAGAGTATTTTAAAAAGTCCGAATAGCTTTATTTGGTTAATGGAGTCTAAAAGGTATTTTATTATTGCGCACTTCACGTCACTCGAGACGATCCTGCAGGGAGCCAGGACTCGTATGTATTCACGCTCAGATAGGGAGTGGTTTATATGTTTTAAACAAGCCGCAGATTATTACGATATAAAATTAGGTAAATTATTTTACATAGTAGAGAGAGGTAGATATATATATATAGAATATAGTAGTAGAGAGATATTGATCGAACGGTTGGTTATGATAAATATAATTAGAACTGGAAGAGAAGAAATGTTATTGCTTTAGTGGACTTTTGTCAAGATTTAAATATGTTTGGGAAATCTTAATGAGTTCATGGATACCCAGATATTTAAACATTTTGTATGATTGAGGTTTTAAACCACTTGGAAAAGGCTTGATTTAAGAAATGGATTTTGAGATTTCAGAGCAGATAGGTTAACACGTCAGAAAGGTATATGTGAAAGAACACGTGTTGGTTGTTATGTCGATGTACCAAATAGTACCAGAGGTTCAGATTCAAGATGGATATAAGAATGGGGTTTGCCACTTGTCGTGAGGTTGGTTCAATCATCAGAGACATTTCCATTTACTATGGCGCCATTTTTACCGACATTTATTATTTGCCACTACTATTAGAGATATTTCATCCAACAATTATTATTTCACGGCCGTGAGGTCGGGGTTACCACTACGATATCATATTACTACTTAATAATTCCTTCGGTTGATGAGGGTCGTGAGGTGGGGTATCCACGCTTATGATGGGTACTCGCACGTATATCACACTCGAGGTTAGAACGATTTAAGATATGAAGATTGATTTAAGATTTTCTTTATTGAGCATGAAAGGATATATGTTATGCTAAATTTTTATAAAGGTAATAAATACAGTGATGATTTTCAAGGTTACTTTCGGCAGTTCTTTGTAAATATGAATACATTGATGACTGGGTATGAGTCTGGGGTTTCAGAAATGATTTAAACTATTCTACAAAAAAATGATGATGAGAGGTCTGAGAGAGAAGAAAATGTTCAAAAATAAAACCTTATTTTCCTTATAAATTAGTTACCATTAGATTTATGACACATTTTATTGTTTTGAACTGCTAGTCCAGAGTCCTAGATTTACTCACGCCTTAAATTTTCTACATCACTTTCACGACAAACACAAGACTTATCTTACTTCCAAATCCTTATTTTATTGGACTTATTTATTCCTCATTGTACCCCACCAAATATTTCAGAATGGCTTCGATTCAGTATCGAACTCATATGAGTATTTATTATGTGTAACAGGGTTGGTGACCTACAAGAAGATAGCCTACAGGGACGGAGCTGCAGGATCTTTGTAGTTTTGAGGTATTATATTAATGCATGTGTTTACTTTCTTTTAAAGGGTTCCCACTGACATTCCCTAGATTAATAATACATCCCACTTTTATAGTCGTGATCTATGCTAGGAATGGTAGGCTTAAGGCCACCAAAACCCGTAGCAAGCCTAAGTCCCATACTTAATTAAAATTCAAGAAGACCTATTCGTTTCTATAACTAATGACAACCCGGTTATTCGCAATATCAATCTAAAATCTACTAATAATTAACTCAAAATCTCAGACATGATAGTTATCTCAAAGGTCAACATAACAACAGACCTCCGTGTCATCCACTAACAAAAACGACTCAACTGGCCCATCAGGGTCATCACAGTGAGTTCTACTAAAGTACTTATTCAGCCCAACCATTCGGTTTATCGACTACAACTCGAACAATTAACCCAATAACCAAGTTAATTCACCATGAGCCTTCCTCGAAACTCAGACTTCATCTCACCAAATAAACAAAATACTAACTATTAGATAAGTTTAAAGACCAGGACAGAAATGTCGATCTCTCCTTTTCCGTCTACCTCGAAAAGGAGGAAATCAATCTGGCGAGATAACCTGATAAAAATATCACCATACTCGTGGAGGCTACAAAGCCACCACAAGGATGGTTATGCTCAATCAATCAATCACCGTATTGCTAGGTTATGCAACAACAAATACGGCACATGAACAACAACATCAAAGCTGAGTTTTTGAAGTTTTAAAACATGTAAATAGGAGTTATCATCTGGGGAACTGCATTCTTTTATACCTGCAGGTTGAACTCATCCAACCGTCAGATCAGAGAACTGGCTCTGGTTCTCACGCCCAGAGTTTACCACCCTCCTCTGGCAAGACCTGATTGGTTCGCACTTTAGGTGTTTCTAGCTGGGAGAGAAGTCGAGTGATGACCTCCCACGCTTAGGTTTTCTGCGATTCATCACCATCAATGACATTAACGACATGTTATACTGACTGCATCAAGATGCAACAAGAGATAACACCAAATACAAGTAGAGTGAAGCCGTGGATCGTGCTTTAGCAGCATGAATATTTATCAAGACACGGACTGGTAGATATGACAAATTCAATTCAATGAATGCTCATATCGAAGGTCTTAATCATAAATAATTACTACGATCATGCTGGAAAGAACAAACACATCTATACACTACGCAAGCACGATGATATAAATTTCCATCACCTCCCTATTAGTCCAGCTCACTTCAAAGTATTCTTACCTTAACGGAGTTTTCCTTTAGTCTCTCATATATATACCAATATTCATGCAAGAAAGAAATATAAAGATAACATCAAAATCATAATTTAGTTGAGTTTTAGTATTCATTATCATTATTCAGTTGGTATCCAGTTTCATTTAATCGCCTAACTTGAGCTTTTTAAATACCCTTTAAAATCCCCTTACTTTCCCTTACCTTCAACATTCTGCCTTTAACATCTAAATACCCAAATTATAATTTTTAATATTCAATTTCACAACTATTTTTAATTTAATAAGTTAATCACTAAACCTGTTTTTTTTTTTTTTGCGATTATGACGCTTAGTATTTTTGCCTGTATCTTTTCTACTATTAAAGATCAAAGAAACCAGTGGCAAAATTTCACTAACATCCAGGCCTTCCAATGATATCACTGGTTCTAAATTTTTGTCCATTAGATCCCCTGACTGCAGGTCCAAGTCGACCTTCAAACAGAATTCAGTATCTAATCGATCCAACCCTTAATTCCACTGAAGGCTACACATCGAAGATGATTTGCTGAATCTTAAACATACCAGACCTAATTCAGCAGCCTTTTAGTCACATTCTATGATTCAAAAATGCACCAAACTTAGTATAAGATTAGAATAATTATCTATTCAAACAATCCGACTACGCCATCCAAACAAACCATTTATCAATTCAGCCTTTCCTCTAATACAGACCATAAACTAAAATTAAAAAACCATGATCTTTAATATACATTCAGAAGTCTCTCACCATGAAAAATCACAGGTTGATTCAAAGGGAATTAGCTGCAACAAAATTTGCTCTTCCCACAGCTCTTCAAGGCCGGTCGGAGAACCTAGGTTCTTCAATTTTTTTTTGTTTTCTGCTCGATTTTCTGAGGCCTAATATTTTTTAAAAATTAATTCAATAATATTTCACTTAAGTCTATTATGTTTTGGCTGAATTTTTGCCCTGGGAATTTTTAAAATGTCTCTTGGCCCTTGGTCAACAAAATCTGCTGACTTTTCCCTGCACCCGGCTCATCACTGTTCATTATGGGAGGAGTGGAGCTCATGTATTTTCATTAATTTTATTTTATAACATATATTTTGTCCATTTGCTTCATAAAATTCCCATATAATTTATTTCATCTATTGGGTATTTAAAATTTATTTTGGTCAATCGCTTATAATTATTCCACTGGTATATTTTCAAAATTCCATTTAATTAAGAAATAATTCTAAAATTATTATAAATTCATGATGGGACCTAAAACAACTAAATGAATTCCATGAAAAAAATCATTAGTGTCGTTTAGTGTTACATGGCTAGTGGGACTCACCGCGGGGACCAACGAATCTCGGAGGGTCCGGCCTGGTCTTATCGCACATGGCCTACCTATACGCCTCATGTGGTGCAGGTAGCAGTTTGTTTATAATCGCAGCAGGAACTTCACAAGGGCAAATGCTCCTCCCGGGGCCTACCTTATTCAAGACACATGCTCAAAGATGTCCTCTAAACCTGATAAGCCATCTCTCGACTGTCGTCTGTCAGGATGAAAAAAGGCTCATCATCAACTATGTTCCCATGGCTCTAGAAACTCTTCCAAAGTGAGTCGTGAACCTAGATTCTGATCCGACAACAGAGATTGATCAAGGGTCCGGACAATCAATGTATAACCCATAGAATTCCTCCAGTTAGAAGGCGTCATCCGCATCACTTTAAAACGTGGTTTAATTTTAGTGAACTGGCCCATTACTACCAGCACGTGTTTAGTGCTATGATGTCCGTAGGGTATTTGCAAAATCCATCGTGATATGTTCCCACTTCAACTTTGCTACCCCAATGGCTGGAGTAGCCCTTAAGGTCTTGCTTAGCCTCTTTACCCATGCGACACATGAGACATCGCTTAGAACAAAGTCCCCATCGAATTTTTCATTCTGTCAGACACTGCAATGGAAGATCATGGTACATCTTCGTGCCACCGCTGCACCCCAGAATTGAGAGCAGTCAACTCCTAAGGATCTCCTCTGATTCACATCAACTGTCGATCATCTCTATACCGAAGACTGTTTATTCAGGTGAATGGGCCCAATTCTTCGGGTCACTGCACTTGATCAGACTTCGCCCCCGATGGACACTATCATATGTCCGCCTCGGGGACTCAATTACAGGCTCAGTAGAGAAGGATCCAACCTGAGTTTATTTTTTCCAGATCCCCAGACCCTCCCAAGACTTACGCATTACAAAAACCTTTCTATTTCACAAACCTTTTAAAGTGAATTGTAGATGAACTTACATGAGTACACAATATGTTTACTAAAATCTTATGAAGACATAGGTGGGACAATTTTATTTATTTTTTAAACATTAAACCCTTATAGAAAATTCCAAGCAGTAGTTTCTCCACATTGCTGGATGTCCCACCCCATACATTCAGAATAAACAACTTAATTTTTACTCACATCCACAATGGAGATATCAAGTTTGCCACACAACCAATTTCAAATCAAACTTTAAATCATTTTCCTTTAAACCCATATACGTTACAAAATAAAGGTGCACAAGTAGTTATAAGAAAAACTATACATTCAAAAAGTTGGTCACACGTGAGGCTGAGGTTATCAGTCTTGAGGATGCTCGAACCGCACGCCCTCGCCTCGGGAAAACATTTTATAAAACAGTTGGAAAAAGGGTGAGCTAAAGGAGCCCAATGAGAGTACAACATAGGAAAGGTTGCTTCTGGGAGATAGTTCAAATACAATGTAAAACAATTGTATAGAGATCTCATTTCCATAAACATTTACTTCTCAGATCTTTTCCTTTCTATTTAAATACAATGAGAAAGATCACAGATGTAGATCTCATTTCTATAAACATTTACTTTATTTCTTTTTCCATATCATACAACGCAGAAAATAATCAGATAAACATATTCTTTCCATAAACATTTGCTTTACTTCTTTCCATATAGACAGCCACAAATAAAAACAATTGTATCAACAATTTTTTCAATATATTTCTTTTTCTTTTAACTGCTGCATTCAATGGAACCCGATCGCTAACCACCGTTGGTCCATGAAGAATCTCCAAGGAAAATAAAGCCTTACGATCACCAATGGTCCAAAAAGGAACCTTCGAGAAATCGTGTCATACTGCTAATAATTATCGTCATGAAAGAATTTATTAGAAATAACGGCTTATTTACGACATGGCCCAAAAGGAACCTCCGATAAATCAGGCTTTAAATACCATTGCACTATGGAATAAATCACATTGCGTATATTGGTAAACTTTTCGATTTCTTTCACGTGCATGGTAATATATGCATCACTCTTCCCTTCCTCTATAAAAATCCTAACCCTTTTCCTCTATGTACTCATGCACACAGAAAGTACTTTTAGTCGGATTTTCTTAAACTTTTATCTTTAAATATGTGTAACTATATGATTCAAATATTTTCATATAAACATGTACATATATAAATATACATTTATAAACATTTATTTCATATGGAAACCATAAATCATGCTTTTATAAAACTAAGTGGAACTGAGAACAGTTTACATATTTTCAACATAATTTGTAAAGGTCAAGAAAAATACATTTCTTTTGTTATTAATATTTATAACATAGATATGAAGAAGAAGAGTTAGTGTATTAACATATATATATATATATATATATATATATATATATATATATATATATATATATATATATATATATATATATATATATATATATATATATATTCATAAACATTTACATTTTCCTCAATTTAGTTATTAAGTTCTTTTTCTTCCTTTAAACAAAACTTTCCACTCCACCCTGTCCTTATCACCTTCCTCCTAAGCAAGTCGATTATCCATAAAATCCATTAATATCACTATACTTAATTCGTTCAATTATACCATTAACTATTATAATATACTTTCAGCAACCCTTAAGCATTTAATCACTTCCAATGACAGCCACCAGTCTCATAACCTCTTTGTTTCAAGGATTTTCTTATTCTAACCTTGAAAATTACTACCCCATGCACAATAGCCCATATTATCGCCAAGGAAATGGTCATGCCAAAACCCTGCATTATTCACAACGACATAACCAAGCAACCCGCATAATTTGGTAACCATAAATTTTCAGTCACGTTTCGTTCATCAACTGTCTTCAAAGGATTATGGCTGGGAACTTGACCAATGGTTCTTCCATAGAGTCCGGCACCTAAAAACGGAGTTCGACTAAGAAGCGGCGGCATTTCATTCACAACGGGTCAATTTCACTCGCTACACCTGAAACAAACATGGATACCCGATTTCAGGGGTAATAATCCATACTTTGACACTTGTTCTTTGTACGTATTTTGAGATATGGTTCTTATAGTTCTTCTCCAACTGGAATCACCGAAATCGGATCACCGAAACTCAAGATATATCCTAAACAACCGAATTACCATTAAACATAACAAGAAAACTGGTTCAACATAAATTCCCTTGAATGATTTTAGTCTAAATAGTTTATTTGATTGGCCTATTTCAAGGAGCAGCTGTTTTCCGTATCAGTGTACTTAGAAATTTGAATCACCTAATTGAATATGATGGCCAAGCATGGCCAAAATACATCATATGAGTCGAACAGAATAAAATCATTTCGACATAACTCCACTTTGAATGTGCATATTCGAGTCCAAATGTATCGAATTGATAGACCTATGTCGGGCGACCAATGTTCTCCATTACTTAGTTGTTTAGAATGGTTAGACTAATTCGGATGAGTGATGGCTGCTATGGCAAAAATACAAATATGGAGTCTAAACAATGTGAAACCACTTAACAAAGCTCTACTGAATGACTTCTTTGAACCAAACGGGTCGCACTGGATAGACCTATTTGGCGAGAAATGTTCTTCTATCAGTCTAGTTTACTTAGCAATTTGAAGCACTCAATTTGAATGAGGATGGCTAAGTTATGACCAAATACACCATGTATCGGAGAAAAACTCGGACAAAGATCTCCTTAGACCTCAAGAGACATACCCTTAGACCAAATTAACTAAAGTAGAGAAAACTCTACCTCAAATGGCGTATTTCCTTCGACACACTTTCTCTGGCTTCCATGAAAACCCGAACTCGGGACCATGATCTTGTGTGATTCGTACCCACTCGTGAGCTCCTCGTCACAGATCAACTTAATTCTCAACTCAACGATCCTCACCGACGAACCCCAGAATCAAGAGAAGATCGCTTTCTCTCTCTCTCTCTTCTCTTACTCTCTTATCATTGGCTGAGACCAAAATGAGAGCTTTAGATTTTTTTAGGATATTTATAGTGTGGACACTGGGCTTCCACGCCTCGCCACGTGTCACACTTCTTCTGGGCTCGTTTTCATCCTAAACAATTTATTCATCCCTGCTTCAATTCCATCTATATATTAAACAAAGCCTTAAATATTTGATATTTTTGGGGATTCTTCAAAAATACTGTTTTGGTCCATCAGATCATAAGCCGTTTGACTTCGTGAAAATCCGATCAGCCCTTCTAATTAATCAAATTCGATTGAAAAACTGCATTTCGCGGCATGAATCTGAACTAAGAAGTCCGTCACTATCCTAGATCCAGAAAATTCATATTTTCCTATGGCAAATTACCGTTAGCTATTTTTCCGAAAATTATTTTGACCATAACATAATTTCGCTTAATTCATTTCAAATTTTTTAAACTCAATACATTGTTAGTGAAGAGTTTGTTTTCTGCGTTTGCTTTTTCTTCAAAATTACTATTTATTCGATCGTTTAATAAATACCTAATCGATCGAAAATGTACCTTACTATTTATAGAAATCAAATTGTGTGGTCTTGCATGTATAAGACAGCCACGAACTCCAAAACACTCCCGAGCTTGATCATCAGACAGAGTCCAAAACGCCCCATTACAATTCAGATTCATGGACGAAGCTACACAACAAGACCCCCTAGATTTACTAACGAGTGCCACCTTACCACATTTGTCTTACCAGGATGGTACGCAAAGTTAAGTCATAATCCCTCTGATTACCCATCCATCCGGTTGCCTCATGTTAAGGTCTCATTGTGTAAAGATATACTTCAGACTTTTGTCGTCCGAAAACACCTCGAACTACTCACCATATAGGTAGTGGCGCCAAATCTTCAAGGTGAAGACCTGCGGACTCCACCAAGTCACTGTGGTTTTGCCTATGATTCTTTAATCGCGAGAAGCATAAGCCACTACTTCCTGCATCAGAAGACTGTGAAAATTTCACTCTTTCCCCAAAAAGACAAAATCGTAATTTCGGTAAAAATCTGAAATTTTCTGCATCTCTAGATGATCAAACGAACTTCACCGTTGAATCTTCTCACCAAATCTAAGACATTAACGATTGGTCAATTTCGGTATAAATAAATTTGCACGTTTCAGAACGAAATGTGGGGTAGAGACATTCATGATTTTGAGGGTATATAGAAGATATGTTAAGTCACAAGTTTCACTAACTAGAAGTCAGTTGGAACTGATGGGAATATATGTATGACGCCACTGAGAAAGCTAAGAGGAAGAACGACAAATTGTAATTTTGGAAATTGTTAATTAAATTAGACAAGACATGAATTAGTGATCTTTCAAATCAAAGGGTAAATGAAGGATATGAGAGAAAAGACAGAGTTAGGTTTTCGAGATCTTGATATTTTTAGAGAGAGAGAGAGCACCTTCTCTCTAGATTCTACTAATTCAACCGTTTATTTCTGCCAAGAAGGAAAGTGGTTCTACGCACAAGACTCCACGCGATTCTGAATTATGGAAGCCTCGACAAATTCTGGATAAGAGTGTTCATCCTACTTGTTTTACCCTTGCTTCATATGTGTTTAAGATGCTTGGAGTTGACTGAGGCCGTGAGTGGTTGTTGATCGGTCCAAAACTTAATCAATTGTTGGAATGAGCCTGGCTCGAGAAGTAGTGGATAGTCCACACTGTTTGGGCAATTGCGGCAAATTAAGATTAAATTATGTTTTTGTGAGTAGAGACCGGAAATGGATATGAATTGCCCACCAAGAGAACCGACGTTAGTGAGTACGCCATAATGATATTTGACACGGTGATATTTAGATCGCAAAACAAATTCCGGTCGGGTTTCAATCGACCAAAAACATGCTCGGGTGCTTGAAATATGATGAAATGAATGGGCTGATTTTATAGTGGGAAATGAGAATAATGGCGAACTGTGGGTTAGATGTCAATGAGATAGAATATAATCAGTGTATAGGCCATCGGGAAATGGAATCCTGATTAGTTCATGAGCTACTGGGGGGAGTTGGTTGGATCAAAGAAATTAAGAGGTTAATGCTTGAGTGTTATGATGATGTCACAATTATATTATCATAATTGTGGAGGTTATCGAGAGTTTAGGCGATTTACCAGCGGAGTTTAAATCGGGTGATGGTTGATATTATCGAATTACCTGCGGTGTAATTTTTAAAATCGAGAATATATACTTTATAGAGATTAGAGAAAAACGGTTGAAATGGCATACGCATTTCATAGCAACTGCAACTGAATTAGAGGGCTGACACAAGCTTTTAAAACGAATACGATTACAAGAATATAGATGATTTTTTTCGGTATCTGGTCAGAGACAAGCCCAATAGTATCATTTCTATTATGACAATGACTGCTTCGTGAAGTTCTCCAACACATTCACTGAGGGTAGTCCCACATTTTACCGATATTCACAGTTTGATGCTTTTCAAGAATAAATGTTTCACAAAATGAAATTCTTTTCCCCTATACATGGCTTAGGCAAGTGTGAGGAGCTCTGCGAGATTCAGATATGGAACTGGTATAGACATTTGGCAGATCGGCTTATTTATCACTGAGTGGCTACAACTGGCTATATGCAATAGGTAGAGAGTAACCCATCTAGGTGATCCATTTGATCAAGATAGCCCAACTATCAGAATATTTTTCGCATAGAGCTGCCGAGAAGACGACTCATTGATCGATTTAAAGAAAGTCGAAATAGCTTTTGATAAACATAATATGTATTAGAATTGTAGATTTTAATATGTATTTGTATTAAGAGTAATAAAACAACTCCTCGGACTATTGGAATATAGTCAGTAGATTCATAGATTATGGTAAATTATAAATGGGTTATTTTTACTAGGCAAGTTCTGATACGACGATAGATTTTCTCAGCGTCGACTGCAGTCAACTGACCCCTGCTCAAGGTCACTGGTATCGCAGCCATGTAAACGCATTACCTAGAAATGGTGGTCCATGTTTAGTCCCGATACGTTTACAAATTGGTCAGCTTAGTCGACACATCAGAGCTCGTCATAGTAACGATAGTTAGTCTATACAAGCTTCAGCAGCTGTATCGAGTCAAAGCCTATAAATATCTGTGAGCTTCTTGTCGACAAGTTAGGTATACGATTATCTAGTATTCGAGGAATTGGGCTTAAGGCCATACTTTAGAGAAGACATCACCACCTGGTGTGGCTCGGCTGTAGGGATAGGTATGTGACTACCTAGACAAGACTGGACAAGATTGTGAACACGATGCATGGTGTTTTATGTGATTGATGTTGATAACATGAACGATGTGTGATCATGTAATTTAATTACCTGGATTGTTATGTGTTGAGTGATTGTGCTTAGTGATTAGCACATAGCGTTGGAAAGCTGGAGTTTCATGCTGTGTGAACAAAGAGGTACTGTCGAAGAATTTTAAGAATTATTGAGCTGATTGAAAATAAATAAATTAATAAATTTTAAGGTCGAACACTAGGTTAGTGTGAAACAGGAGGTTTTGAGGAAATTTGAGCAAAAATATTCAAAATTTAATAGAAAATGAGATGAAGAAAATCGCTTTCTAAGAGCTTAGAGTAAAACTAAGAAAATGAATAAAATACCTTATAGAATTATTATGTTCCGAAAATGAAAAAAATATATGTATAGATGTATTGGGTATTTTCTAGTAGCACTATGTGAAAAAAATTTAAAAAAAAAATGGTGCAATCATTCAATGTTAATAATGATTGTGACATAACACTGCAGCATCAGATTAAGAGTGAAGAGTTGGGGAGATTGCATTGCAACACTAAGTCATTAGGTTACGTATTGCAAACATGGTATAGTGTATTACAAATTTGGTAGGAGTCACATATATTTAGGATTGGGTGGATGTGAGGTTTGTCATTGGAATCAGACGTAAGAATGTGTCAGATTTGTGGACAAAAGTAGCAAGGGTTTGGCTAGGATGGATCAGATTATAAATACACAAGAATGTATTGCAGACCAGAGGCTGGTTTGAGGTATCGGGTCACAAATACACCGAGTGTATTCTTGACAGGTTGAGGCTCGAGTGGCGAGGAAATTTATCAAGAACACTAGAGGCAGACTCAAAGATGATCGCTTCTCGAGTCACGTTTGACACTGCTCACAAAATTTTGAAATATTTTTGGAAAATAAAATAAAATCTAACAAATGAGATAAATTTTTTTAAATGAAATTTTCAAAATAAAATTTTGTTGATAAAAAATGATTGGCATTATTTGAATTTCGATACATGAGGATAGTTACCTGGGCATAGTGAATGACCTAAATGTTGTTACCTGAGAATGGTTTCTTGGGAGTTGGGTAAGGTTACATATACACGTGGTTGGTTGCAGAGGTACATGGAGTTTCGACTAAATTCTTTTAGAGGGAGAATAAGATTCAGAAAATTTTAATTTTCAATAAGGGCAAAATCGTAATTTTGAAAGAAATATGAAATTTTTCTAGATCTCTTGATGATTAAATGATTTTGTCGTTAATCTGTTTTTACAAATTAAGTTTATTATTAAAGTTTATTTTTCACATCAGATAATGAATCTTGCATGCTTAGAACGAGCGCTTTCATGATTAGTTCATTTTGAGTGGTACACACAGCAGCCACTTTTCAAGCTCCACCAGTCAACTTGAGTTTGTGGACTCCATAACATACACATGGCATGATGCCATTGACAGAAAAGTCAAAATAGGAAGAATGGACAAAATTGTAATTTCGGGAAATTGTTGATTAATGACAAGACATGAATAGTGACCTTCTCAAAATCAAAAGGGCAAAATGTGAAGAGAAGGGAGAGAAAAGATGCAAAAGTTGTGGTTTGAGATCTTTGATATTTTTTAGAGTAGAGAGAGAGTCTTCTCTAGATTTCCTACTAATCCACCGTCTGATTTCTTCTGCCAGTAAGGAACTGTTCTACGCAAGAGACCTACGCGCGTGACTCGGCCATGAGGCTTGACAATCCCAGATAGGGTTTTATCCACTTGTTTTACCCTTCGTTTAAGTGTGTCATAGATATTGAGTTGGATTGAAATGAGGTGAAGATGATCTGGCCCAAAACTCGGGGACCAAATTGTTGGAATTTCGAGCCTATCTTACACAGATAGTCTTCCACTAATTGCTCAAATTGGTGCATAAAATCAAGTTAATAAATTGTGTTTTGGTGAGTAGTGATGACCTGAAGAGAGAATTCTGTCACTGCAGAGGAACTGACGCAGTAAAGAGTGGGCAGTCATCCGATAGTCAGACAGAGGTTTTTTGATCGCAAAATTCCGGTCATTTGAATCGACCAAAACAGGTGTCAAAGAAATCATAACATGAATGGTTGATACTCAGTGGGGCTGATAGGTTAATGCATAGAACTGTGTATTAGATGTCACCATATGGAATATGAATTGTAGTGGGAGGACAGCTTATCAAATGGAATTTTGATTGGTTCAAGTGATTTACTGGGGAGTCAGTTGATCAAAGAAATTAAGAGGTTAATGCTTCGAAGTGTTATCGATGATGTCACAATTATATGAAGAGAATTGTAGTAGAATGGCCGAGATGAGATTGGTGATTTGCTCAAGAGCCAAATCGAAGATGGTTAGATATTAATTCATCGTAATCAGACCCAGAACATATGGTTTATGGTATATCGTATTAAAAAATGCCTGGTTGAAATGCAGATAATGCATCGATGCAACCCGTAACTCAGAAATTAGGTGATACAGAATATTCAGCTCTTCTTAAAAACTAACTTGACTACAAAGAATTTAGATTTTCCAGATCCAATGAGACAACAAAATTATCATTTCTGATTGAGAATCCACTGACCGCTTTATGGAAGTTCCTCCAAACACATTCATTTCTAGGAATCTATATTTTACTAGATGATAGCTTCCATTTCCTCAAGAACAGTCAAAGCTCTGCTTTCTGAAAATGCATTTTTTCTCATACAGGTATTTATGTAAGTGGAGGGAGCTCATGATACTCAGACGGAACTGTGCATGCACATCCGCTGTGATCATTATTTACTGAAAGTGTTAGAACTGGAGCATAAATAGGTGAGAGTAATCCATTCAGGTGATTCCAGACTGACAGCAGAGAGTCCACCTCACGAGGGAATATTTTTCAAAAGAGGATGTCAGAAGATTAGATCATTTTGAGATGATTTGAAGAAAGCCAAATAGGTTGATATTTTCGATAATATGTATTAGAATCAGACGATATATTAGACAGAGGTTAAAGAACCTGCATCTATTAATAGCAGTTGCATACATCTGGGATGAGACATAGGGCCCATGTTATTAGATTGAGAAGATTTGCTCCTGCAATGGTTTTAGAGGATTTTCTCCTTCGAATGACTTGTCAACTGCGACCCCGGGAGCCAGACACACAAAGATCGATTTAGCAAACTTGGGTCATTCCTTCATGTATCACATAGTACTTAGTACTTCAGCCTCGGGGACTATCAAATAGGAGCTGCAGTGTCTCATTTTCACCCCGAATGCCTCACAAATAGTCTGTATTCAACACTCCTTCTCGATCGAACTTCGCTACAGGTGAATGAACTTAGAGAAGTCCTCAATGAATTTAATCGTCAAATCAAGAAACTATGGATTCAGCATTCAACTTCTACTTCCAACCTAAGACGCTGAAATTTTTCGCCCATCACACTAAGCCGACACTATTCAGAACTACCAGAAGCTGTACCACATTTTCGAACTGGCATACAACTGTGGTCTCTCAAAACTCATAGATCGATCCTCGAAATGATCCTCATGCCCTCAAACTTGGGTAGAACAAAACAGTCGCCAACTAAGACTATTGCTAAATAACCCATCAAAGAGGGGGTTGAATACCACGATGAGATCCATAAATGCTGCTGCACATTTCTCCACAATCCGGTAAAGGCACTCACTGAACTCAAAATGCCCGCATCGCATCCCAAATGTTGTCTGTGAGCGCCTTCCTGTAACTCTCGAACTCCATGGACTGGCGCGAGATCTATCTAATCCAATGCTCCTTTCTCGTGGGCGATCAATCACACCCCTGGGAAAGGAGGTCATTGTCGACTGTCAACGCCATCGAGACACGCATAATGTGAGCCATCTTCTTCTTAGCAACAAACCTTCGGAAAGCACCTAAGGCGTTTGGTCTAATAAAACCCTTGGTTCAACAATTCCTCGCAGTTTGAACCTTGAGTTCCTAACTCAACTAATGTCATTCCCATGAGAAGTCATGTAAACGGGCGACCATCGGTAAGGTAAATCCCAATGACAAAGCTCCTATATCCCTATGCAGGTAATCCAAAGAGCTCATCTTAAAGATCCCTTGTATTCATAAACTCACCATAGCGACGAGAACCTCTGGCTCGAGTGATAGGTGGTGGTTTTGCAATAATCGATCATCGCAAGTTGTTACATGAGTTGTATGGCACTGGGGTAAATCATCATGCTATCCTTCTCAGTAAATGCAAAGATTGTCATCCCAGTGTGTATGTGACTCCTCTTACGATCAATCAATAACGCACTAATGTGCCATCATCCATCCAGGCAAGAATGAGAGGAGACAAATCATATGTCTAGGAACTGAGTCCATAATATAGAGAGAACCCGGAAGATCTGAACCCACAATCCTTATATCTTATCAATCCCCACTAACTCCCTATAGAGACCATGAGTAACTAAAGCTTCCCAAGGATCCAACCTTAAGCCCAAATCATTCACACAAGATGTAACAATAATGAATGTGATAATTGATCAAATGAACATTTTTCCCAGTTGAGAGAAGAGGTTTTAGAGAACCGACTGATCCATGCTAACCAGTCAGCTGAATGGTGGAGAAAGTTCCTCGAACCAGTCCAAAGTCGCAGAGCCCGCCTCTAGCTTTCAGATTTACATCTGTTTTCCTTCTCGGGCCGCCAGACACGGTAGTTCGGGCCGAGACTTTGAGAGGTCGAGACGTTCTTTCCGTCGTTGGGGGTATTATCAATCGGGTCATAGCCGGTCGATGATCTCTGACCGTGGTCTTCGCAATCGACCTTTTGGCCTGAATTGGCCCTATGCGTCTAAACCGTGACATGGTAACATGTCATCTGGCCCAACGGGCCAGAGCCCTAACTGGGCTTAGCCCGACAGCCGCACCCATCCCTAAACCTTCGTGAACTAAGCCTGATATTTCGCTCCGAACATGAAAGGTCGGGCCCTCCTTCCTTTGTCACCAGCGACTCCATGTCCTTGATGCCTCGCATCGCTTATCTCTCTCTACGCTATAGCCGCCCCGACGATAGAGTTTATGTCTTGCAGGAGAAATCCCATAATCTTACCCCGCATGGACAGCTTTAAACCATCCTCAAACTTCCTCACCTTGGCCATGTCTATGGTTACATAATCATCCCTGAAACGTGCTAATTCGATGAACTTGCTACTGATTCGCAGCGATCATTTTATTTATTTAACTCCATGAACTCCTAAGCTTTTACGCCCATAGCAAATGAAATGCATCATAGAGTTTCGAATCTCCTCCCATGTCATCGCTCCCAGAATTTAAGACTTTAATCCAATCCCACCATACCTGGGATTCCCCCTCTAGCTTACATGCATCTAGCTTGATCATCGTAAGACCCGAGGCAACTTCATGGCCTGTAAAATCCTTTCATCATTTCAACCAATTACTACCACCACCGATCCTCCCTTCCGAACGTCGAGGATGACGTACTACAAACTCGGAGGTTACCTGGCCCCTCCCCAACCCTTAACTCCACCCAAATGAGCAATGTGGCAACAAACACTCAGGTTTGTAAAGGTCACTATTAGTCAAAAACAGGGTGGTCACTATTATTCGTAATCATACGTCCCTTCTCATCACAGCGAGATTCAAGGCCAAAGAGAGTAATTGAGATTTTCCTCTTTCCTCATCACCAGTAGGACATGCCAACGCTTACTGCACGTCATAATGAATCCAACATGTTTATTCACTCCCTACCGAACCCCCAAGTGTTATTTTCATTCCAAGGGATCATTAGTTCCTTGTGGTACATTTTCCAAGTATAGATCTCATATACATATTAAGACTGAGTCATGGCACAACATAGAATAAGTTTCATCAACTTATGTTAATTCGCCAGAGCCCAAACCTGTAGTTGTCGGGTAATAGGTGGTTCAGACATTACCTAATTTCCCAACACCGGAGCCATACCGCTAGTGTCTGAATATCTAACTCTAGGTATTTATAAACCTAGGCTCGATACCATGTCACATGCTCCCAACCTGTGGTTTTTTTTTTTCTTTTTTACCATCAGAGCTGAGTTCAGCTAATGGCGAGCACCGCCAAGAAAGAATACTTCCTGAGCTGGCGCGCCAGCTCAGTTTGTCGTGACGCAAGATGGCCTTCTCCGTCGTAATTTGGTTGTCGCCAGCATTTTAGTCTCTGGCAGTAGCGTTTTATCGCCAAGCAGTCAGCAGAGGTCTCGGTTCATTGCCGTTTGGCAGGCAGTTACGGCTTGAAACCCAGGTCCTTAGAACTTCGTCGCGACGGTTATATTATACTCTCATCACGACACAAGCTTGTGACAACTCTGTCGTGACACCCTATCGCACACAACCTCGCTCTGCACTTAAATCCCACACGACAAGAAAATACTCACGCGACCAAAATTTCGAAATGAAGCAAACTCTAATATGAAAAAAATACTTTATCACGACATAATTTCTCTTCGCCTTAGCTAACTCTGTCGCAACATAAAAATATTTTGACACGGCAGATAAAACTCGGTCTTACCTTTCAAACTCACTACAAACATAAAAACACTTGTCGTAACATAACCTCGCTTCAAGGCCAACCTCACGTGACATAAATACTTGGTCGCGACACAGAAACTCCCGGGCCTTAACCAAACTCCGCCACTCACAATAAAAATCCTCCTACGACAAAGAAATCCCCGCCAAGACCAAGTCTATCGTGAACAGCGTGTAACACTCAACCTTCAGAATATCGCCCTGGCCGCGACAAGGAAACCTGTCGGACATCACACAATAAAGAAACAAAGCTAAGATTACTTATGATGAAATTACTTATGCCGTGACTCAAGCAAATCAAGGTCTCAGAGAATTTAGAAGAACCATGTCAATGAACAGGAATATCAGATATAGAGCGACTAAACTCTATCGTGACTCAGAAATCATTTCAAACTCACTACAATAGCCATTTCTAGCATTCCCAGAGATTCGAATTTTTCAAGACACTTTGTATTATCACAATGGCCTCAAAAGATAACAAAGGCAAATATAAAAAAAAAATCTTCAGTGAAACCCATAAACTGTGATAAAATAATTCAAAACGAAGTTTTACGAGAATTATTCTCTTTACATAACAAACTAGATAACTATTCAGAATTTTACATAACAATGGTCGTTCTAATTCGGGCCTTCTTTCCATTAAGGCATCATATGAGTTCCATCTCCTAGTGTACTTCCAACACCTGAAAAATATTTTCTCACAACATGGTTAGCACGCCCAAGAGTAGAATTCTCCAGTATATATTTCATAATTCATGCACATGCAAATGCCATGATCAATCACAAGAACATATTGAGCAACAACATATGCATTTACGAATGCTCACATGTCATGCCAATATCCCGAGTTCTCATCACTCCCCACACATGCATATGCTATGTATGCAATCCTAATATTTCTGTGTAAAGATTTTGTTTATTTAGTCCTTTCGACCATCTAGAATTACCAGATTCAAAAGCCATGTGTCTTTAAGTGGCAATCTAACTTTCAGTCCACCGCTAGGTGGTTTCGCATTAATCTTCCTCGATGACTACCGACTTTATCCATCGGATTTAATTGGCTCAACCAAGAATACAAGTTTTTAACCCGAGGGGTGTCTATCCTCTTGCGATGACGATATTTAAACCGTAACTCAAGATATTATCTTTATCACCATTTAAAACACCAAACACAAATGTTTTTCATGTACTCACACCCATTTCCACGCTGACAATCCCTGATGCATATGCAATGCAAGTAATGTCATCAGATAAACTTTTTCATGTTACATGATGATGAGATTTATGCAAATATATATTATCTATGATATCATATCTACAATATACAATTTACCTCCATAATACAACCCATGTAATTAAATACATCAATTTCAGCATATATCCACATGATTTTTCACACACTTGCATGTCATTCAATCAAGAAACAACAAACAAAACTGGATCTTCATGTTCACAGACTATTGTTGCAGACAGAACATGTCAATCCATGTCCAAAGACTAACACACTACAAAATCACTGCTGGCCAAGTTTATTTTATTAAATATAAACAAAGTTGGGGACCACAAGTTTCGGAACATAAAGGACCTGAAATCAATCAATTCATCAATAGCGACTAATCGTTTTATTAACCAAATTTAATCGTTAGGGCTACACCTCATGACCATCAAATGGCCCTTAGACAATGACTAACCAAAGTAGGAGAGAACCCCTACCTCTTGGAGTTTGAAAAAACTCTGATCTTTTGGTACCTACACGGCCTAGCCGCAGATAAATCCGCTTCTGCCCACGTGTTTTGATCGCCGTCATCTGAGATCAGAGTGTTATCAGATTACTGTTCCTCCGTTTTTCCTTTTTTCTCTTTCTTCCTTTTTCCTTTTCCTTCCTTTTTTTCCTTCATCCGTTCTTATCCACTACTTGATATTTCTTTAGTGGTGACACACATGGTTTTCCCATGCGGTCCCTTTGTTTTCGCACTCAGTGACAAGTGTCATCTATGACGCCTTAACCTACCTACATTATTTTTCATCTACTTAAGATCTTTTTCAGACATATTCATTCATGTGGCATTTGCCACATACCCATGGTTTAATTATGATGCCATGTGGCAATCGTGCACATGTCACACATGTCATCGATCTGGCCTCACCTTTAATTGATACATCTTGATCAGCCTGCACTACCTCAAATTCATCACGAACTAAACTCCATGAGACGAATTTATTAGTGAGGTCCGTTCCGTCACTTGTAGTCTAGAAAATTTCCATATTTCTGGCGCATCATAAATGTTATTATCACTGCTTTGGCTCTTTTCAAATCAATTTTTCCTGTGTTTCATAATCATGAATATGATAATCTTTTACTTTCACTCTTCAAAGGGAAAATCGACGAGACATGTGGACAGGTGACTAGTGAATGTACAGACTCTAAGATTTAGTGGTTTTACTTAGAAGGCTCGTAAGCCAAGAATGGAGAAATTTTGTATTCCCAGTTTTACATATGTATTTTTGACATTGCTCTCTTGTTTATTCTTTAGCTTTGAGATTTCCCGAGTTCTTTTCTATCATGAAACCTAATGGGACTAATTACAGGCAATGGGTTAAATCTCTCATGATGACTTTGACAATTATGAAAACCTAATTATACTTTCAAATACATTTATGAATAAAAAACAAATTTGAATTTTTAGGTTTTGATTAGTAAAATTAAAATAATAATTGCCAAGTTTTTTTAAAAATTTTAGATACTAAATTATAAACTGAATTTGCTACTTTAAATTAAAAATTACTTATTTATATTTTAAAATGTTAATGAATTTTTGTTGAAGGACCAGATTTCATTATTAGCTTTTTGAAAGGCAACCATATTTGTAGAATTGTACAATCTTAAATAAAAAGCAACATTTTTTTAAAAAGGAAAAATCAATAATCTTAAAATCTATACTTAAAGATTCAAAATGATTAAAAAAATGAAATTGAAGGAATAAATTTAGATAAATGACTATAATGTGCGATCGGGAAAACAAAAAACAACTTAAAACCCAACATAACTTTTCTCTGAGAAGGCTTGGGTTCAGTAAATGAGTCATAACTTAAATATCATATAGTAGAGCTGGTCACTTTTCAGGTATCACAAGAACAAATGGGAACGAGGTGGGCTATGACGTGACACTCTTATTAGGGTCCATCTTCCATCCCTTATTTCCTGGTCAATAAAGTGTCCTAACCGCTCCATAATTTATGCAAGGATTCCCAAGATTGAGAATGAGAAAGAGGTCTTGGATGCTATTAGCAAGAAATATACAAAGTTTTCAAAAAATCGGGAAAATGAGCTATCTAATTATTTATAGAATGTTGATGAATCTTAAACATCATTGATGTGTCATTCGATACTTGATGGTTAGATAATGTGAAAGAGATGATTATTAATTATAAGTGATATAAGAAGTTTAACTAGTTTGAGCATTACATGTACATGGGAGACTGTGATAAGAGGCCACAAGTTGATTTTTCCGAGATGTTAGATTGTACTAGTACAAGAAATTTTTTGGAATTTCAAGATATGACGTGACGCATCTCAACTAGAGAATGAGATTATTATTTAAAAGATACAGTTTTGAACCAGAAAGCTAAATTGTACCAGATTCACCATTGATTGATCGAGTACTTTATGGAGTTCCTACAATTGTGAAGACCGCTGGCTTCTCTATTTCCACACCTTATCATAATATTGATAGTGAATGAAATATTTAAGAGGTCAGAATGAAAGTTCTCTATTTCTTTGGCACAACTGTTGATCATATCTAAATAGAGAACAGATAGATTATTAGCAGATGAGATTCTTTTCTGAATTATTTTCTGATTTATGTATGCAGATCGCACCGGCGGTAAAACACCAACAAGATTATGAACAAGGTCGATGATGCATCGACTTACTCAATATTCATACAATATTTGTGGGCCATTCACCCCTCCTACTATAAGTGGCCACAAAGATTTCATCATGTACATTTGAATGATTACCTTTATATGGTTCTTTATTGTCCTGCTATACAGTTGTTTCAATAGTGTGTTAGGAATTTATTATCGCTACTTTGTTCATATCTAGATTATCAAATCTCATTTAATGATTTAGTGTATATGTGATTACCTTCTCCAACATTATCAAGAGAAGACAAAAATTTATTTACCAATGTTACTCAAGAACAATAGGTAAGGAAGAAGAATTTGTTTATTTAGTGTTTGTTAGTTATTAATTAATCTATTAGACTGCACTGCCCTTATATACAAATAGCAACTATCTTTCTAATTATTTTTTCTTACAACTATTGACTATGGTCGGTATAATGTCATCATGCCTACATCAACTTCAACATCAAAATAGAACCATACCTGGTCGATGATGTTTGGGTTTGTGTTGCTGAAACTCTATGAGAAGGTTAATGAGAGAACAAATCTAACTAGGAGAGAAGAACATCAAGTTAACAGGTGTTCGTAGAGAACACATCTAACATATGTGGCAAAGCTTTGTTAATAATAGGTTATTTAGTTAATGTTGCATTTTTTTTTTCCCTAAGGGCAAAACTTAAGGGACAATGTTAAAGAAAAATAAGATTACTTAAATAACCGTGAACATCCTTATTCCGAGAGAAACAGAGATAAAGACATGATACTCAGAGTAAAGAGTAAGAGCACTAAATGTCACATAGTAGATAAGAGATTAAATAGGGAAATGATAGGAAATAATAATTTATGGTATGAGCATAAGGTATAATGGTTATTACAAAAGGATATGGAAATCATAATCAAGTTAGAGATAAATACAATACAAATAATAAGAATTGCAAAATTAAAGTGTCGAGGGCTATTTGCAATTAAAGGAAAGGTTAAATATAATAATAGGAAAATAAAGTTAAAAGTCATTTGGTCTCAAAATTTTGCCTTCTAGCAAAACCCGTAGGAGAGAAAGAAAAAGGAGAAAAGGAGAGAAAAGAAAGGAAAGAAGAGAGAGTTGAGAAAGGGTGGGAGGCTGGGATGGATTTTTTCTTCTCCCTTCAAGCTTTCCAAGGCTCTACAAGAGGTAAGGAGAGATCAAAGGAAACCAAGAACAAGTGCTTTCTAATGGTGGGAAAGTTAGGGTTTGATGTTTTTCATGTCTAATGTCTTGAATTTTTTCTGGTATGGATGTTAAATTGGTGGTATTAAGGTTTCAATGGTGCCGATTTTGATATCAATCAGAATGAAATGGATTAGTTAGTTTTTGAAAAGAAAGGGAGGAATTGTTAGACTTGATAGTGAATCAAAAAAGATGTTGAAATGGGTATAAGGGAACCAGATTGAGGTTATAGAGGTAAAAGTGAAGAGAAACACATTCCCGCTTGTTTTTTCGTAAGAAGCCTCCTAGGTAGTCCCTGTCATGCCAACCAGACACTTGATTTTATCACATAACTTGCCCAGTATTTGATCCATCGAGTTATTCAAGTTGGTTACAAAATAGGACTCTGAAATCATATACATACAGAAATAGTTATTGTCAAATTCTGATTATATGGTCAAAATTCACTCAAAGTAGGGCCATGTGCAAGCTACCAGTTCAAGAATATTCATTGTTCGATTTGAAAGTGAGTTTCGGTGTCTGATTTGGGTGATTCCACTTGAGAAGAACCTCAGCACCTAACTTTTTAAATAGTACAAAGATAATGTCAAATATGAAGTTAAGACCCTGAAAAATGGATATGTCAAACAGTCCCGGTAAAATCTATGAAATGATTAGTTTGGCATGGAAATTCCACTTGAATTTGGAAGAGTCAATTGGAATGATTCTAATTTCTAAGAAGTAGATTCATAGAGGAACAAGAAAGCGGACGGAACATTTACTTAAGGTCATTTCGTAAAGAAAAAGGTAATTTGGTCTTCTTCCTTGATTGCGTTTTAGCATGGTTATGCATTGATTTAGCGGAATGTGATGTGGTTAGTGAAATGAATGTGTATGATGATTAAATGGAAGTTAGTATACGGTTAGTTATGGTTTTCTTGAAAGGTGAAAAAAGGGACTATCTAAGGGGAACGAACTCGATCGGGGAAGCAAGCTGGATTGAGTGTGAATTGAGGAAATGATATTTTAAAGGATGAGTTGTGAATGTTAAACCTGAAGTTTAATAGAAATGTTTATAAATGTTATACAGTGGAAATGTTTTATCTTGCATCAACACATATATTTATATGATATTAAATATGTATTTAATATGTTAAAGATTATGAAAGTTTGAAATCGGGAAGAATGCATATGTGTTTTAATGATAAATAAGGATTTAAATGTATTTATAAAATGTACTTAAGAAATGTTTTATCGATGGTTACCCTAAACCCCTCATGACCGCAGACTGGAGACGTCGAGAATTAAGCGTGTAAGGATTTAGAGGGTGAAGTAGGTTACTAACCGAGGAGGGAATTAGGTGTCTAGAGGTATCCTTATAATGATATGCTATATGGATCGGAACCCTATGCAGCGTGGAGTTTCTCCGTAAGGCAGTCAGAAAGTTATGACTTGAATGGATTATCTCACCGCTGCATCTTAAAATCAGCCGGTAAGATTCTCTAGTTCCAATAAGAAAAAGAAACAAGAAAGAAAGTTTGGGCGCACTGTTATGGTAACAGATTTAATTAGAGAAGTACTTATTATAAAGAAAGAAAGTTTAATACAAATGTTTAAGACATATTATAAATTGATTTTAATTGTAATAGTATGTATTATCAGATATATACTGAAATGTTATTTAAATGAAATAAACTCATCGTCTTTAGCTCATTCTTTCCGTATGTTTCACAAAATATTTTCAGATCTTAGACAAAAGCGCAGAGAGCGTCCCCATATGAAATAAATGAGCCACTGGCTGAGACGGACACTGATTTCATCAGATATATAATTTTCCATACTGTGATAAGCGAATATTTTGTTACAGGATATATGTATATGTGGTATAAAGTTGGAAAAGGAACTACGTGGGCTTTGATCCTCAAGGGACGAGTATCGAGGGCGGCTCCACGTAAGTCCAGACCTGCCCAATCTTTGATAAATAAATGCATGGATTTGAAGAAGTTTCAAAATGTTTTAGATGATTGAAATGAATAAATAGAGAGTATATTGTGTTTGATTTGGTTGTGACGAGGAGTCCCAAAACGGGAAGCCGAGAACAGGATGGAAAGATTAGTGTTTTTAAAATGCTTTGTGCTCATAAATTTGGGAAGTCCAAACAGAGAACTTTGGCCAATTTTTTCTCAGTAACGTTGTTAAAAGAAAGAAAGAAAAAAAAATTTTACCACTTCGCCTGTGACACTTTGCAGAAAAGATATGTTATGATTTAAAAGGGTTCATTCCATGGATTTTATTTGATGCTTTAAGGAAAAGTTTCGATATCCATCGAGTGCCGGAGGTCCCTAGCCATGAGATATCCGGCCCGGATCCTTCAGAAGAGCTATTTCAAAAATTGGAGATTATCATATTCGCAGTAATGTAAATTGTAAATTTTTCAAAAATAATTTCTAGAATTTTAATAATAATTTTATTATATATTCGTATAAATTGAGCTTAATTAGTTGGAAATCGAGAATGGTTAAATCGTGAAAAGTGAAATGAAAAATGTGAGCATATAGTTAAGTATTATATGCTAAAATGAGAAATTGATTGGAACCCTTAAATAAACTTAAGGAAAAGGGAAAATTTGGAAATTTGTAAATGAGGATCTATAATAAATGATAAATTAATGCATTAAGAAACATAAATGAAGAAATAGAAACAATGTTATTAAATGCTAAATGAGAATAGTTTTATTAATGATAAAGCAAACATGGCCATAAGTAGTAACAAATATGACTTACACGTTAGTAAGAATGCTTTATCGGAGCAAAAACAAATTGGAGATTTTGAGAGAGAAAGAGGCGTATTTAGAAGAAGTGGGATTTTAGGTGATTTCTTCCCTTCATTGCTTATAAATTATCAAGCATATCAGAAGGAGATTCAATATGATTTTAAGCAAAGAACTAAACCCTAGATTTTTCTAAAATTATATTCAAGAAAACCCTAATCCATCCATATAAAGAGTTCAGGAGCTTTTAGGCTTATATTTGGACGTTCGGGGAGGAATCCTATGTTTTAGTTTGGGTTTCAGGATTTAGTGGTAGCATAGTAAAAAGAAGGAAAGAAAAATGAGCAAACAAGCTCTTTTCGCAATGGGCGGCACCCTTCGTCGTGATAAGTCCTTCGATTCAAGGAAGGTTGGCACTATCGAGAGGGCTAAATGACTACCCCCCCCCGAAGTTCACATCGCAGTAATAAGCGCTCACCACACGGCACAACACACTTGGTCTATCATGACAATTCTGGATTTTGTATCCGAAAGTCTCACATTCATACACCGATAATTTAAGGACCCTAATAAATTATTAATGGGTTCAACAAGAATGAAAATCCTAAAAACGATCAGATTCGTTTTGTACGATTAATTATTCAATCCATTAAGAGCGGAGAATAGATGACGTTAGGAAGTGTATGAAGACGGCAACTAATCTGTGACTAAGATCGCACGAGACAAGGGATCGATAAATTGGTTTGTTTTTTGTTCATCGTCTCTCGTCAAGGCTCTATGCTGCTTGTTCTTTGTTCATTGTTCTTTTGTTCCTCTTCACAATTAGTCTTTGTTCATTGTCTTTTATTCTCTCATTTATTCGGGTGACTCCAATTCCTATTTCCAAATAGAGGAAGATTTGAATTATTATTTAAATGTTTGTCAAATATCGGTATATGCACAATGGTATTTGAAATCCATAAGTGAATTTATTGGCATGTGGAGTAAATTGATTTGAAATGTATTGTTGAATGACCAACATGACGTGGATTCACTGATCACCTCACGCGAAGGTAACTATATTTGTTGAATGTGAAATCACATGGCTACTAAACGACAACAAAGACAGATTCACCAATCAAATATGGGTCATAAATGTCGATTATATAGTCATATGTGAGATTGTAATATTATCGTGAAATCACATTGCATCGACGACAAACGTAACAGATTCATCAATCGGTCTGCTGAATGTTGACTCATAGGTCATATAAAAGAACGCAGCCAAAGTTTAAAAATGAATTGAAAAGTGTATTAGATAAGTATCTTTACATTACAGATATTGTAATAAAGGGATATTGATAAACGCACGATCTCAGATGAAATCAATAGAAGAGGGTGGAACAATTGTTAGGCGAAATTTTTAATGCATTATTTCATCAATGCGCATGCAATCGGTTTACGTATTGATCAAAGTTGTAAATCAGTTTAGGAGCTCAAAGTCATTCAGCAGTTCACTGAGCATGTCATACATGTGCATCCTCACTATTTTTTTTTGTATGATGAGTTATTGTTTTGTAAACAAAAGGAAGTCTAACTCAAATTATTTTTAAATTTATATTTGAACACGATTTTGGATATTATGTTGAAAACGTGATAAAATGTCACTTTTGGTAAATGTATTACCTAGGAAGGAATTGCATTGAATTGTAAATGCTTAAGTATTGGTTCAAACAGGAAAACCATTTCCTCAAAGGTTTGAGAATGGTGTTTGCATTAATGAAATGTATTTGAGTAAAGAATTGATTAATGGCTTTTGATCTGACGTCTCGGGGTTTCACATCCACCAACCTGCCTGGATCAAGCTCTGAGGTTGCGTACACCTACCAAAAACGGTTGACATGGTGATGTTTACTCACTCAAGAAAATTTAACTCGAACTACAAACACTGCACTTAAATATAACCCTCCAACATTCAATTTATGAAATTCAAACCCCTAGCTTCCAAAATTCAAGTCTCCAATATCCAAAATTTAAATTCTCAATTTCTATATTTCAATTTCCAAATCAAATTCAAAAATTTTAATTTTAATTAGAGCTCCCACTTTAAAATACAATCATTTCAATTTCAATACATTGAATTTGACTTATAAAATTCAAATCTAAATTTAAAACTGCAGGGTTAAAGGTCTTGCTTCTAATTATTGTTTAATGAAAGTCATTTACCTTCAACTAATTTTTTTATTACTTTGTCCTTCAACTATGGCTTCGTATCAACTTAGCCCTCAACCAAGTTTTTTGTCATTTTAGTTTGTATTTAAACCAATAATTTTTTCCCTATTTCATATATGAAGTTGAGATAAAATAAAAAATAAAAAGAGATTATTTGAGTCCCAATATTTTATTACGAGAAGACTTTTAAATGTTATTATTATCTAGAGGTATTAAATAATTTAAAAAACATATAATTTGTTGAATACTTAATTTAATTTAATTTTTCAGAACTAAATACTAGAAAAATTTATTTTTTTAATATTTAGAAATCAAATGTAATAAAAAATATGAATATCTTGATTACGTTAGTAATCATATAAAATACAATACCAACTTCACAATAATTCGATTTTTTTTTGTGAAAGAATGAAAAAAATTATTAATTTTAAAAAACTATAAAGTAAAAAATGAAAAAAAAAAAACAAGTTGAGGGCTAAATTGACAATCCAGTACATAGTTGAAGGACATAAATGACAAAAAAAAAAAAAAAAAAAAAAAAAGTTGCGCAGAAAGACACGCGTTTCAATTCGAGGGGCAAAATGCCTTAACCCAAATCAAAACCATTTTCTAATATTCACAATCCAAACTTCAATTTTAACAATATGCTTTTCTAAAATTCAAAATTTCTAAATTCTCGTGAAAAATGCCAATTAATTTTTTGTAATTTTATCTTTAAATCCCTTTTTCTAAATTTTTCAAAAGCAAAATTCCAATTTTCTAAAATTATAAACCAAAATTTCTATTTTTAACCAAAATTTTAACCTCCAAATAACATGATGGATTCTATAATTCTGAAATCTTGTGGAGTTGACTTGTTTAAAAATAAAATGGTTTTCATGGGTGTAAAACCCATAAAAAATTTAATTTTTCTGAAAAATGGTAAAACGGTAATTTCGGTTCAAAATCTGGAAACTTTCTAGATCTCAGATGATAAAGCATTTCACCACGAATCTGTCTTACCTAAACATACTACCTAAGAGGACTTCTTCATTCCGCATTTGGTCGACTTCACGTTGAGATTAAAGTGTAGCTAGTTTATTACTACATCGCTGACGACCACATGTGCCATGTGTCAAACAGATGAATAAACAAATAAATGGGGAGGCCCATGATGGCTATGGTTGGTTCCTTGTAAAGAAGGAAACTGGGCATTCGGAGAAAGGGATAGGCGCGATAAGAAAGCCAATGAGAGGAAGACATGCAGAAGAGGGACATCCTACTCTCTCAATCAAGTCAGAATCTGGGTAGAGGAAAAGGAATAAAGAAAGAAAAGAAAAGAGAGAAGAAGAGAAGAGCGGAGCTGGTAGTTCTACCTTCTTTAAGATCGATCAAGATCGTCATCGGCCATCTGAGCAAGAGGCAAAGTTCGCCCACGCGTATTAAGAGCCACGTGAGTACGAATGCATTTTTCCAAACTCCAAGAGGTAGGGGTTTTTCTCCTACTCGGGTTTATTCTTGGTCTAAGAACCATTCAAATGGCACGAAAGTTTGGGGCCGAATGGCCTCAGTCACTCCAATTTTGATTAAATATTGGAATTTTTGAATCGCTTCTGATACCAGGTCGGATTTTAGACCGCTTGGATCGACGAATCAAATTTCGACCGCTTTTCAAGCAATTCGGAGGTTTTCTTGACTCAAGTACGGTCCATGTGTGCTGTTTTTATGTGTTATTGCTAAAAAAATGAATAATATGTTGGTTGTGTGAAATTCATGTTAATATATTCTTATTGATGTGTTAACATGATCCATGAATTATAATGTTGCATGTATGAATTTAAAGAATGAAGATAGATTTCATATGCACGACATCGTAAATGTGAGTGCATGACATGGTTTTTGGAATAAATTATAATTTAGGTTTCCAAACAACCATTTGTCGAGAGTGTCATTAAATATTCAAGGTCAGACCAACAAAAATATTCATTGAAAACTGGCTAGCTAGATTAAGGGTCAGTCTACACAATATTTTTCGAGAGTTCACAAATTATATCAAGGGTCGTACTAAAGAATTTTATATCTAGAGATTACCAATGAGCTGGAAATAAAATATTGTTTTTGAAAGGCACATACGGTGGCATGTGTGAGGGAGCCGAGGAGGATCTAAGGCATAAGGCATAGACGCTCGAGTAGGAATGTATAATTTTACTTGAATGTGTGCGGTGGTCACATATTGCATGACCAGTGGAGGGTCAGAAGAGAATCTATCTATCACATTGCTTTACCCCGGCCGTGGGAAATATTTTCTGTGCATCAAGGTAATCTGAGCGAAGTTAATCCAGAACTGAGCTGAGAAAAGCGGCCGACGAAGCCTTGTTATGGGTTTAAATTTGGTAGAAAAACTCAGTTTCATTTATAGCAGAAAAGAAGTTGAATTAACCATTTTAGTGACATGCGCTTGTCAAGTTTTCCAGCTTATGCCTTTGTATAAAAAGGCTGTCGACATTAATTTAGGGTGCCTAGAAAGAAAAAAGAACTGAGAGCAGAAGGCAGAGTGGGCTAACGCTCATTTCAAAGCTTTAGCGACAGAGATTTTTCGATCCATGTCGACAAAGGGTGGTGTCGCTACAGGTTAGTCGAGGTCAGATATTCGGGGTTGCTACTGGCTCGTCACGGCCGTATTCTCGCTCTGGCGTCGCGACATGGTTTTCCAGGTCATACATAGTTTCCTAATTTTGAGTTCATAGCGGTTTGGCGGCGGTCGGGCGGTAAAGCTCGGGTACTGATCACTACGGCGAGCATTTCCGTGTCGCCAGAGCTCAGCTCGGGCGTGAACTTCGCGTCGCGACGCAGTTCGGCCGGCGGGCGTATGATCGTTTAACAAAAGATATTTTGCATGCCCTAATATTAGCTTATTATTAGCGGAGTTTTTTTGTCACTTACAAAGCATTCAGTCGCCAATGGAGAGGTGTTTTCAGTCACATAGCTGGCCGTCGGAAAGACTGCCGCAGATAAAGACAGAAGCCACAGCGAGAAAGTTCTGCCGCTTGTTAATAGCCATGCTAAGGCCAGTACGCGCGAGCAATACCATTCGGCCGTTAGCGCGACATCGATGCTTTTCGCCATAACGCGGCAATAAAGACACGGATTGATGCTGGTGCCTGAAAGAACGCCAATCGCGGCCCAGCGACAACGCCGCGACAAGCACCGCAGTAGCCTTGCGATAACCGCCCATGACAAGTTGAAGGGACCAGCTCGGGTTTCCTTTTTCCTAACACAGGACCCTCCAGCTCTGTCAATTCAAAAAAAAGCCCATTTCGTTTATTTAAACCTTTTTAAAGTGAATCAGTGAGAGCGAATCCATTTATACAATTGTGTTTTCCATTAAAATCTTATGAAACATGGTGGGAAAAACTTTTTTTTTTTTCCTTTTAAACATCAAACCGTTTTTATATGCTTAAACATTTTATAGAAAATCGGGCATAGTTTCCTCTATTTTTCGGCATTACCCAATTTACAACACCTATAATAAAACAATATAATTTACTCCACATCCAAAAATGAGACATTAAGTCCACCACAACAATTTCAAATCAAACTTTAAAATCATTTTCAGAACACTATAGATATATAAACAATTTTTTTCTATAACCGTTGGGCCAGGTCGGGAATTACACTGTGCTTCACATTACCTCTACAGAAAACGAGAGGATCGAGCTCGTAGTTCATTTCTTTAAAACCTATATATATATATATATATATATATATATATATATATATATATATATAACACAAAAGAAAGGTGCACAAGTAGTTATTTACAGCAAAACTATACATTTTCAAAAAGGTGGTCGTCGTGTGAGGCGGAAGTGGCTCCCGCGGCCCCGAAGGTTTCGAAGCTACTTAGTGGGTCCTACGCCTGAAAACATTTTATAAAACATTTGGAAAAAGATGAGCTAAAGGAGCTCAGTGAGAGTAAAGTTCATAAGAAAATAATGTTTCCAAATATAGTTCAAATACAATGTGTAAAACAATTGTATAAACATATCATTTCAATAAACATTTACTTTACTTTATTTTCCATGTAGTTCAAATACAATGTGTAAAACAATTGTATAAACATATCATTTCAATAAACATTTACTTTACTTTCTTTTCCATATAGTTCAAATACAATGTGTAAAACAATTGTATAAACATATCATTTTAATAAACATTTACTTTACTTTCCTTTCCTTTTGAATCAGTCATATCAATGGAACCCATACCGCTCCACTTAGTTGTGTGAAAGAACCTATGAGGAAACAATCTTACGATCACCGATGGCCCAAAAAGGAACCTTCGATAAATCGTGCCTTTCTTTTAAATACCATTGCACTATAGAATAAATCACATTATGCGTTGGTAGCCTTTTCGTACTTTTCACGTGCATGTCAATATGCATCACTCCTCCTTTCCCTCTATAAAAAAAATCCTATCTCTTTCCCATATACCATGCACACGTAAAGTACTTTAGTCGACTTTCCTTTAACTTTATCTTTGTAACATAGGGTAACCATGGATTCAAACAGTTTCATATAAACATATATACATAGAATATATGTTCATAAACATTTCATTTAATATGGAAACCATAAATCATGCTTTATAAAACTATGGAAACCATAATCATTTCATTTTTTTCTCAACACGTGCTTTATAAAACTATGGAAACCATACTCATTTCATATTTTCTCAACACATGCTTTATAAAACTATGGAAACCATACTCATTTCATATTTTCTCAACACATGCTTTATAAAACTATGAAAACCATACTCATTTCATATTTTCTCAACATAATTTAAAGTCAAGAAAACCACATTTCCTTTTTTTCATTTGAACATTTATAACATAAATATAAAACATATACATTAGTAAACATTAATATATATATATATATATATATTCATAAACATTACATTTTCCCTCACCTTAGTTATTTAAGCTCTTTTTCTCCTTTAAAACATTCCACACTCACACTTGTCCTTAATCACTTTCCCTCACAAGTCGTATCCATAAAATCCATTAACGTATATAATCATGTTCAATTAAATATTGCTATGTTATACTTTCCGACAACCCTTAAACATTTAATTACTTCCAATTGATTAAAATCAATTGAATTTCAACCTCTTTTGTTTCTCATGATTTTCTTATGTAACTCATGGCAATTACTACCCCACATCCTGATAGCCATGACATACTTAAAGCAGAAATGGTGCGTATCAAACCCTGACTATTCACATCGACATAACCAAGCAGCTTTACTTTTTTGCCAATTACCAAACATAAATTTTCAGCCATGTTCACAGTCCACTGTCACTCTACAAGAACATGGCTGAATATTGACTCAATGGGCTTTCCATGAGTCGAAAGGCTGAACGGAGTTCGGACGAAGAAGTTATAGCCTTCTGAAATTGGAGGCCATGACCATTAATGTCCCCACCCGGGAATAGTGTCTTTGATGCACTTTGAATGAATTTCTGAGTCCCAAAGTGTTGGAATTTGGATATACCTATTTCATGGAGATATGGTCTCTTGTCAGTCCAGTTCATCCAGCACTTGAAATCACTCAATTCGGATGAGTGATGACCAAGTTATGGCCAAAACACAATCATGGAGTCTCAAAACAAAACAAGAAAATTTCCTGAACATAGCTTCACTTTTACTTATTTCAAGGAGATATGTTCTCCTATCAATCTAGTTTACCCAGCAATTTGAATCACTCAATTCGGATGAGTGATGGTCAAGGTATGACCAAAATATAGTCATGGGGTCGAAGAGAAAAACTGGACAACATCTCCCTTGGACACACACATGCCCTTAGACATAAATTAACCCGAGTAGGAGAAAAACCCTACCTTAAATAGCGTGATTTCCCTGGACCGCCTTTTCTCGGTTCGAAAAAACCCAAACTTTGAACCTTGGCGAAATCTTGTGATTCTAGTACCCACGCGTAGCTCTCATCGCATAGAGCAACTTTAACTCTTGACCCAACGAGATTCGACCGATGAAAACTTGTGAATCGAAGAGAGAAGATTGCCTTTTTCTTCTCTCTCTCTCTCTCTCTCTCTCTCTCTCTCTCTCTCTCTCTCTCTCTCTCTCTCTCTCTCTCTCTCTTTCTCTCTCTCTCTCTTACAGTTTGGTTGAAGGGACTGGCAGGTTTCCTTTTCTTCGGGACCCTCAGGCACTCCTACGGATTAAAAAAAAACTTTCATTTCTTTTCAACCCTTTTTAAAAGGGAATCAGATAGACGAACCCATTTATCTGATTCACGTTTTTCCGGCCCAAAATCTTATGAAAAATGGTGAGACAAATTTTTTTCTTTTAAACATAAAACCCTTTATAGAAAATGGGAAGCAGGGTTTCTTCGGACATGTCCCAATTTACAACACCTGCTAATAAAACAATTTAATTGCTCCATCAACAGGACATCAAGTCCACCTTTAATTTCAAATCAAACTTTAAAAATCATTTTCTGAACACTAGATATATAAACAAAAAAAAATTTTATAGTAGATGGGCTCAGTGGGAGTACACCCAGTAGCCTACGTGCCTCTACCAAGCGGAGGATCAGATCTCTCGTAGTTCATTTTCTTTAAAACATATATATATATATATATATATATATATATATATATATATATATATATATATATATATATCACAAAGAAGGTGCACAAGTAGTTATTTAAAACAAAACTATACATGTGTTCAAAAGAAATTAGTGCGTCCGTGAGGCGGAGTGTCAACGGCGGATGCTTGAGGCGCAAGTCGATCTCCTTACGAAAACATTTTATAAAACATTTGGAAAAATGTGAGCTAAAGGAGCTCAGTAAGAGTACAATTCATAAGAAAATAATGTTTCCAAATATAGTTTAAATACCATGTGTAAAACAATTGTATAGAGATCTCATTTCCATAAACATTTACTTTTCTTTCTGTTTCCATATAATTCAAAAACAATGTGTAAAACAATTATATAAACATATCCTTTCAATAAACATTTACTTTACTTTCTTTTCCATATAGTTCAAATAAAATGTGTAAAACAATTGTATCAACATATCTTTTCAATGGATCCGTCATATCCAATGGAACCCGCCTATCGTTAACCACCGTTAGCCCATGAAAGAACTTATGAGGAAACAGTCTTATGATCACTTGGAAGTAGCCCCAAAAGTCTCGAATGTCGTGCATTTCTTTTAAATACCACATTGCACTATGGAATAAATCAGTGTGCGTTGGCCAACATTTCCTGCTTTTCACGTGCATGGAAATATTCATCCTCTTCCTTCCCTCATAAAAAAATCCTAACCCTTTCCATATGCCATGCGTAAAATGTTTAGTGGAAGCTTTCCTTTAAGCTTTATCTTTGTAACATAGGGTAACATAGGTTCAAACATTTCCTTATAAAATGTATATATAAAATATACATTCATAAACATTTCATTTCATATGAAACCATAATCATTCATATTTTCTCGACATAATTTAAAGTCAAAGAAAACCACATTTACTTTTTTCATTTTGAACATTTTATTACATAGATAGCAGAAAACATATACATTGGTATATATATATACATGTATATATTTCATAAACATTTGCCAACATTTTACATTTTCCCTCACCTTAGTTATTTAAACCCCTTTCCTCATATATATATCATATATATATATATATATATATATATATATATGTATATATTTCATAAGCTTATTTACATTTTCCCTCACCTTAGTTATTTAAGCCCTTTTCCTCCTTTAAAAACTTTCCACCTCCACCCTTGTCCTTAATCACTTTCCTCCTACAAGTCATTATCCATAAAATAATTAACATCCATACTTTAATCATGTTCAATTAAACCATTAACTATAATGTACTTTCAGTAACCCTTACAATATGGCATTTGTCTTCAATTGATTAAAATCAATTGAACTCAACCTCTTTTGTTGCTCATGCTTTTCTTATGCTACTCAGCAATTACTACGATACAATAGCCACAACATGCGAGAAATAGTTATGTCAAGCAGAACCTTCCCTTCGACATAACCAAGCAACCTGCACTTGGTGAAAGCGTATTTTCAGCCATGTTCTGATCATCTCCTATCCTCCACAGGAACATGGTTGGAATCTTGACTCAATGGGTTTTCCATAGAGTCCAAGAACACCCAAAACGGAGTTCGGACCAAGAAGTTATGGCCTTTCATTTAAAACTGGTCAATTTACTCTATTTACATTGGAAACAGTCTGTGATACCCGATTTCATGGGTCTTAATCCATAATTTGACACTGGTTCTTTGTACTCATTTGAATATACTGTTCTTAGGGTTCTTCTCCAATTGGAATCACCCAAATCGGATCACCGAAACTCAAGATATATCCTAAACAACCGAGACTACTCAATTTTCAAACAGAACCAGAAACTGTTTGAACATAGCTCCCCTTTGAATGCATTTTTGAGTCCAAAGGGATCGGAATTTGGATTGACCTATTTCAAGGAGATATGTTCTCTTATCAGTCTAGATTATCCAGAAATTTGAATCACTCAATTCGGATGGGTGATGGTCATGTTATGGCGAATCGGTCATGGAGTCTTAAAACATAACGAAAAGCGTCGAACATAGCTCGCTTTGAATGCATTTTGGTGATGGGTCGAATTTGAATAGACCTATTTCGAGGAGATATATTCTCCAGTCTAGTTTACTTAGAAATTTGAATCACTCGGATGAGTGATAGCGAGTTATAGCCACAATAATCATGAGGTCGAGAAGAAAAGCTGAATGACATCTCCTTGGACACACACATACCCATAGATAGAAATTAACTTGCAGTGGGAGAAAAAACCTATCTCAAATGAAAGTGGATTTCAAGGGACACCACCTTTCTCGGTTTTCATGGCTTAGACATGAGCCTTGGCAAAATCTTGTGATTACAGTGCCGCAGCGTAGCCCTCGTTGCATAGATTAGCATTAATTCTCGGATTGCCGAGTTCCGACCGATGAAATCCCGTGAATTGGAGAGAGAAGTTTGCTTCTCTCTCTCTCTTACGGTTTGATTGAGCCCAAAATGACAGCTTTTTGGCCATGTTGATCTTTTGGGCTATCTATAGTGTGGAGCCCACGTCGCGCCACGTGTCACCTAACCGGTTAGTTTTAGCTCGAAACAATTTATTTTATCTGGTTTAGTTCCATCTATGCCAAATGGATATTCTTTAAATATTTGACATTTTTCAGGATTTTTCTAAAAATCTTATTTTTAGGGTCCACTCGACGTCTGTGGCCTCGATTTTAGTAAAAATCTGACTATCTCATAATTCAGCTTGAAGTGGCCGGGTAACTAGATTTTGCGAGGCAGATTCAACGGTGAAGTCAGTTTCGTCATCAGAAATCCTGAAAAATGTATATTTTTTCTCGGCAGAATACCATTTTCCTTTTCGGAAAAATTGCATTTTCATATATATAACATAATTTCGTTTTAATCTATTTCGGCTTCTTTGGACTCAATACATTATTATAAACAATTTTTATTTTCGGGGCTTGTTTTTCGAAAATTACTATTTATTTGACTGTTTCAAGTCAAAATACATAACTGATCAAAAACAAAATTTACTATTCTTGAAAACTGTAAATTCAGGGTCTTACATTGGTCTTATACCAAAATGAGATATTTTGGCATGTTAGTGACTATTTATAGTGTGGACACGTGGCTCACGTCGTGCCATGTGTCACACTTCTTCGGTTACGTTCTCGCCTCGAAACAATTTATTTCATCCCGGTTTTAGTTCCATCTATCTTAAATGGACATTCTTTAAATATTTGACATTTTTTTTGGAATTTTTCTAAAATCTAGTTTTAGAGGTCACTGACTTTGTCACCTTGAATTCGTGAAATTCGACTATCTGTTATGAAACCCAGCTTTGATTGAATGTTATAATAGTAGTTTTTGAATGATTAGAGGTCGATGATAAAAACGGGTAGATTAGAGAAATTTAGAAGCGGCCGGACGTCATTTGGGCATAAAGTGAAATTTTTTGAAATTTTCATAGAATGCCCTAGGAATAGTGATTTTCATATTATATCGGGATGGAGGGGTTTGCGAGGAATTTTAGAATTTATTTCTATGACTTTGAGCGAGTATTTAAAAGAGGTGGAGATTTAAGTGAATATGATTCCCGGGACTGAAATTCGAACTGCGTTGAAATTTTTCGAAATTAGTAGAAAATCTGAAAATGTCAGGAAATAATCATAAGTCCCAACAAACCTGGCAATTGAAAGCGGAGTGAAGCAGTCGTTGAATAGTTTGAGCGATCGACGTGGTCGGATAATGTGCGCTATTGTCGGTTCACGATTTTAATGATTTAAATCCAGATTCGGTGATTTGAGCACGGAATCAATGTGAAGGATTTAATTAGAATATTTCATGGTGATTTGAAGTTTAGACGACCATAGAATATTTTTGACATTTAATCGGTATAAAGCGTTATAATGTGAAAGCGAAGTAAAATCTTTGCTATAAGGAGATATTTTCTTGTGAGAGCCAATCAAAACCTTTCTTAATGGCTAAGTTATGATTAAAATAATAGGTTAATGGATTTTTGATTCATTAGAATGGACCAATGATAAGGTGACATATGTAAGTCACTTGTCACCAACCAATGAGATTCTTTGGGCTCAAGTGCAATTTGGCAAATTGTGTGGGTCAAAATATAAATTCAAGAAAATGAAAGTTTGCTCAAAAGAGGAGAGCTCGTCCATACCCATGAGAAAAGAGAGAAGCAAAAAGAGAAAAGAAAGGAAGAAAGGGGAGAAAGCTAGTAGGCAGAGAAGCGAGGTGAGGTGTGATTATTTTCTCCTTGGCACCAAGGCTGTAGTGATCACAAGTGGAATCAAGAGAGAGGGTAAGGAAAACCAATAACAAGTAAGTTTTTTAATGGTGGGAAAGTTGGATTTTGATGTTTCCATACTAATGCTTTGATTTTCTTGTATGGATGTTAGAATTGGGGTATTTAAGGTTGAATCATGATGATTTTGATAGAAATTGAGAAAGAAATGGATTAGGTTAGGGTTTGAAAAATCAAGTGAGTGAATGATTAGGGTTGATGTTGAATTTTTTTATGATATGTTGAAATTGGTTAGGGATTAGTGAAATTGAGGTATAAGGCATTAAATGGGAGTGATTAGAGTGAAGAAAATGGAAGAACAAAATGGAATATGGTTTGTACATAGTCGGCCAAAATAAATGAGAGGGGTCAAAGGGTAGTTTAGTAATTTCCATGTGTTTTAGGGTGAATCTTAACTCTAGGAAGCTCATTGGAATTGGTTGAAAAGAAAATAATGATTTGAATTGAGGCATTAAGATCATGTTGTAAAGTAAAGGGAATCTTGTCAAAATTTCTGTAACCTATTTTTTTGGCTATATATTAAGTTAGAATCATCTAAATGAATTGATTCCAATTGGTAAAGAACCATAAGATATAGGGCTACAAATGTATAGAAGGGACAGGCAAAATTATCTCTAAGGCTCCCGAATACGAATTTGAAAGATTGAGCTCGTGTAGCTCACTAATTATGCTCTGTTTTGGGTATGGATTTATCGAATGTTTTGGCCATAGAGTGGAGTTTCCTCCATCCAAATTGAGTGATTCAAAATTCTGGATAAAATATACTTCTAGGGGAAAAATTTATCTGAAGAAAGTGCATGCTAATTGTAACCCCAAAGTACCCAGAAAATTTGTCAAAGTAGAGCTATGTGCAGATTCTGTTCTGCCAAATTGAGTCATCTAGAAGTAAATACAATAACTTGAGTTTTGGTGATCCAAATTGGGTGATTCCAATTGGAGAGGAAACTTTAGAACCATAGCTTCAAATGAGTGAAGAAAAAATTTCCAATTTATGGAGTTAAGATCCCATAAATCAAGGATAACAGTAGGTGATTAGGTGATTAACCAAATTGGCATCAAAACATGCTATAACATGTTATGTGGTTGAGGGCTTAGAGAAGGAATTTTAAATTTTAAATTTAAAGAGATGTCGTTGGATATATAAAGGACTGATCTGGAGAGTCTCATAATTTTTGAAGACCTTTTGAATAATTTTTGGATCATAAAGTCTATAAAGTATTGGAAAAAAGGTTGGCGGAAGTAGTGGTTTTTTTTTTAAGGGGTTTTTGAGTACTCAAAGGTAATTTGTTCATTTTGGCTTTAAATGAATATGTATGAGTGGATTAAAATGGAAGTTATGAATTAATGTGTAGTTGTGGTTTTCTTGAAAAATGAAAAGGACTATCGGACGGGAAAGGCAGAATTCGACGGGAAGCAAGCGAGTTGAAGCGGTGAATGGTGAGTGTAAAGCGATTTTGAAAATTGAGTTTTAAAAGTGAAAGATTTTTAATGTTAAAATGAAAAGCTTAATGTAAATGTTTATATATGTATATTAAATATGTAAGCATATGTTAGGCATTATAAGTTTAAAAATGTAAAGGAGAATACGTATGTGTTTTAATGATAAAGTAAAGGATTTAAATGGATTTATAAATGTATTTTGAAGAATGTTTTTCTTGTTGGTTACCTAACTATATAGTATTATAGTGATATCGGTGAGGTACCTTAAGCATGTGAGGATTTAGAGGGAAACACAGATTAGGTTATATGGATGGAAATAGATTTTAAGCGTAATAATCAACTACTGCGTGATAAGGTCTTTATGTTGGAACTCTATACGAGGCGTGAGTTTCATGGCCCGTAGTGGTTATGACTGAATCTTAGTGTCCCTCATAGTCGGTACCGGAAAGCTGTTCGGTGTGTTTTTATCCCTAGGTTCCATCGAAAGAAGAAAGTTTAAGGCATAAATGGATTTTAATTGTATAAGTATGTATTGCTGAGTATATCTTTGTATTATCTTAATGAAAATGTACACTCAAAACCAGCTAGCTCACTCTTGTGTGTTTCAAAAACATTTTCGGGACAGGAGCAGTTGTGGGTAGGTATCCCTGGTGAGGTGACATCGAGGAGGCTCGGCATGTATTGCATCATATATATTTTCATATTGTATATGTTAGATATTTTGTCATGTATAAATGTATATATATGTACTATATTTTGAAAAAGAACTACGTGGGCTTTGATCCTCGGTGGATGAGATGCGTGGTACATGGGCAGAAATTCCAATTTCTTGAAAAGGGCAAAATCGTATTTGATTAAAAATTGTAATTTCGGTTCAAAAATCAGGAAATTTATTCTCTAGATCTCGGATGACAAAGCGGATTGTACCGTTGGAATGTCCCTACGTGAAATCTAACTACTTACGTAAATTTCATCAAATTCGAGAACCCCGGTCGAATTTACCGTTCGAGCATAGCGGTTTGGTCTTGTCACTTCAATTTTAGTCTCTTGACGAAAGTCGCGTATAGCAATCTTCGTATGCGTAAGTGGTATGAGTAGAGAAATTATGAAAATAGACGGCGAAATAGTGCTAGAATGTAGCTAGGGAAGAAGGGCGTAGGTGGCAGATTTGAAATCTTAAATGAGGAAAAGGACAAAAGTCAAATAGTGGTCTTCTTCTTCACTTGAAAAAGACCAAAGCGTGGAAGAGGAAAGGAGGAGGAACACGGGAGGTTAGATATTTTTGGTTTTAAGAGAGAGAGTGTAAGCACCTGCAAGTTTGCGCGATCCCGGCCCGGTCGGCGGTCTTAGGGACAAGAGGGAAAAGCGCTCTGCGCGGAGAGAACGAGTAGATGCCGGATTTAGGAGTTTTCTCAAACTCAGAGATGTGAGGGTTTCTCCTCTTGGGTTTTGATAACGGTTCGTACCATGTAAATATTTCGGTTGATTGGGCCTTGAGCGGCCAGTTTGATCGGTCCCAGGCCTTGGGATCGAGATTGATATGATTTTGGAAGCTAAGCGGAGCATCAGTAGCGCCATGGCTGATTTGGGTGGTTGAATGTTGCTTGTGATAAATCATGGATTGAGATTGGATGAGTAGGAAATGGCCATGAAATCACGAGTTTCACAAAGTGAGCAGATGAATGGATGTGTTTGAGCGAAGTAAAACCTAGGTTTTTACTGTTCCTAGGAATAGTGACACGAAAATATATTTTTGTGTGAATATGTGTTTGGTCGAGTGATTTAAATTAAATTGATCGTGTTTGATCATTAGCCCAAGTGAGCTAATTTTGATGTGGAAATGTGGAATTTACATGACATGATTGTGTGAATTGAATGTTTTGTAAATATATGCATGTTTATATATTTACATGTGAATTAGACTATATTAGATTGGCATCTGGGCATTTCCATATGCCTTGAACATCCCCAGGACTATAGGGTTAGTCATGAGATGAATCAGAAAAATGGTTCGGAGGGTAGTCTAAAATATTAATTATCGGAGGGTAGATCCAAATGAAATATCCCGATTGTCGGAGCGGCCCAATTGATATTCATCGGAAGTAGTCCATAAACAAATAATATATCGATCGTCGGAGGCGTGATTGATATATATGTACCCATGGGAGGTTGTCCGTAAACTAATAAGCAAATAATTATACATATACGAGGCTTGTGAGTGTGAGAGGTCGATGAGGACTCGGGATCACGAGTGAATCATGTAGACATTCAAGTAGGATCATGCATTTTCTTGAATGTATGTTTATTTTGGAACATTGCGCACTTAGGTGGAGAGTAGCCCACTTAGAGGCGATTCGCTCTTGAGCAGTGGCTCACCCACATTAGAGGATATTTTTGCAGTGCAGGGAGCATGCGGGGACGGCTCGACCTAGAGGCTAAGTTTAGAAGAAAAGCCGGATTGTGGCTTTGGTTTTGTGATGTATACATGTATTAGAATTCTCTAATTTTGATATATGTGTTGTATAAGAGTAAAATATTTGAACTCTTTAGGCCCAGTGGATATAGTGGATTCATAGTTTGATATATTTTTGATGGTATTGTTTATGGGCCCAGTGGCCATTTTACTCATGTTGGAATTATATTAATTTGTTTGGAGACGGGTATATCTGAATCTTGTAATTGGGTAGAAGCTCCCCGTACAAAGGAGACTGGAGTTTTGAAGTGGCGTCGGGTAACGACATCCACTTGTATTAGGTGGAGTTGGCGGGTAGTCAGCGGACCCCGGGATCGAGGTGTCCTATAGGCCGGTTGGCAAGCGGAGCTTCGAAACTAATCTTTTGATAAAAATGTGCATGGAATAGAAGAAGGTTTGAATGTTTTGATGATTTGAGTAAATAAATGTATATATATAATACATTGTGTTTGATTGGGTTGTGGACGAGGAGTCTAAGATGGAAGTGAATTTGAGTTTGTTAGAAGTGTTTTTAAATGCTTTCATTAGGTTTGTAAATTTGAAAGTCAAACAAAACAAAGGAAACTCTACGGCCAGATTTTTGAAAAAATCTAAGTGTTTGAAAAAAAAAAAAAAAAAAAAAAATTTACCACTTCACTTCCGCATTGTTATTTTCTAGAATATGTTAAGGATTGTAAAGGGTTCGCTCTATGGATTACTGTATGATTGTTTTGAGAAAGTTTCTATATCGTTGGAGTCTTGGAGGTCCCCTCGGTCCCGTAGGGTTAATGCGGGTCGGGATCATGGCTCGAATTCGACGAGGGTCGCTAGGTGGCCAGAATTTCGCGAATGAATCAACGATTGAGAACAGTTTCATCATCAGATCTAGAAAAATTACAAATTATTTCTGAAGGTGTAGTGCAGATTTTACCTTTTCGAAAATTACATTTTTCTAAGGTTTTACATTCTCACCCCTTAAAATAATTTCGTTTTAATCTGTTTCAGGTCCTTAAGCCTCAATACATTATTTTGAACATTTTCGATTCTTTAAGACTCATTTTTCGAAAATTACTATTCATTTGACTGTTTCCAGTCAAATACCTACTTATCGAAAACAAAATGTATTATTCATGGAAACATTAGGTCGGGAGATCTTCTGATAGTACCCTAGGCACATAAGCGAGGCAAGGGCATGCGCGACAGTATGGCTGTGTATGAAAGACCAGTAGGAGAGCATTACATCGCGGCAGAGACTTGTCCTAATAGCTAAATATATATATATATATATATATATATATATATATATATATATATATATATATATATATATATATATATATATATATATATATATATATATATTTGATCCCGAGGATTTGGGACGTCCGCAATCACCAGACTCGCACCTTTTATATTCTTTTAAAATAATTAAGGTGACTACAACATAATTTCTTATTTATATGCAATTATTATGTATATGTTATTATGCTAACCTTTCATCCTAATTAAGCAAATCAACTAACAAAGCATCCTTAACACAGCTATGAGTAAGAGTATCATAAAAAGGAGAAGCAAGAACATAAGACTATAGCTAAAACATGAGCAGCCTTGTTACAGTGACTTTTAGTAAAACAAAAAAAGAAATAGACTCCTTGTTGGCAAAGAACTCGACACTCTCGAATGGCCTTACCAAATTCTGATTCATCAAGACGGGAAAAATGAAATGAATCAACAACAAATTTGGCATCGAGTTCAAATCTAACTATAGATAAATTCATGGACAAAAAAATCGCCGATTTCGGCCGATTTTTTGGAGAAAAATCCGATTTCGGTGGTGCTGGAAAAGATATTGGGATGGAAAAATGGGAAAAAAAAATCGAAAATCGCGGAGATTTTTGATAAAACCGATTTTTAGATAAAAGCAGTTTTTGCATTTTTTTTTTGCTTTTTCCTAACTCAATATGCAAAAATTGCTTTTGCGGGTTTCGAACCCACAATGCTGGAAATGGCACCTCAACCACCGTAGTGATTCTTGACTTATTATATATAATACGAACTTTTTTATATTCTCTTATTATTTATTTGTTTATAATCCCTTTATAATATTTATTTTATTTTATTTTACATTATAACTTATAAATATTTTTAAATCAAATATTTAATTTGAGCAGAAAAATAAAATAATATCATTAAAAATTTAAAATTATACTATATAATATTTTGAATCTCATTATCTACATAATATTTATAATAATAGCAGCAAATAAATAATATCTCTTTAACATAATAATATCACAGACATATATTAAATATAACATATTTAATTTAATAGTACTAATCCATTTGATTTTAATCTACCTTAAATTAAGATAAGAATCATTTCTCATAATCTATATAATTAAAATATGAAAAATTTTAATACTTAGATATTTTGTAAAAATATCCGCGATATTCAGATATTTAGTAAATCCAATTCTGGAGATATATCCGTGTTTACCGATATTTTGATCCTTGGATAAATTCAAACGTATGACCCATATAATAGCTTGACTTAATCCAAACACTTCTGCATCTCTTGGCGATAACACCCTGTAACGCCTCGTCCCGAGAGGATGCATAGTACATGTAACTGTTGGGGCACATATGAGCACTAAGTGTCACATTGTAATATTTTGGAGATGAAATTAGGAAATGATAAATTTAGAGAACCCGGAAATTTTACTAGAAGAAAGGGTAAAATTGTAATTGCCATAAAGGATATGAAAATCATAAAATAAGTAGAGATGGGCCATAATAAAAATTCCAAGAGTTGAAGTGCAATTTTTGAGAGATTAAGGACTTAATAATAATTAAGTCAAAAATGGGATTATAAAAGGCCATGAGACAAAACAAAACTCATTTTTGGTCTCAAAAAAACTAGGGATTCACGTTTTGGTGAGGAGAAGAGAGAAAAGAAGAGGAAGAGGAGGAAGAAGAGGAAGGAGAAGACCAAAAAGGTAGGTTTTCATTTTGGAATCATGTGTTTTTGGATTTCTAGGCTTTTTGGTATGGATTATTGGACCTTTATATGGATTTCCATGGTTCTTTGGGTTTTTTTGATCTAGTTCCTAAAGCTAGGGTTTGAGGTTTTTGGTGTTGTCTTTATTGGTTGAATTAGTTTGAGAATGGTTGCTTAAGCAAGAGAATGTTGGGTTTTAAAGGAATTGCTGTCAAATTTTTTGTAAACCCACATTTTCATTTGGCTATAGATTAAGTTATAATAGTCCCAAATCAATTATTCCAATTAAAGAACCATAAGATATGGAGCTACAAATGTATAGAAGGACGAGCAAATTGTAGCTCTAAGGCTCCCAAATATGAATTTGAAAAGGTGGCTTATTGTAGCTCACTTGATTATCTTCTGTTTTGGGTATTGTTGTAGTGTTTTGGACATAAGTGGAGTTTCACTCATCAAATTGAGTGATTCAAAATTATGGGTAAACTATGCTGCTAGGGAATAAGTTAGTGAAGGAAGTGCAAGCAAATTTTAACCCAGAGGAGGTGCCCGAAATATTTCAGAAGTGGGTATGCCTGGTCTGCATTTACGCCAATTTGAGTAATCTAGATATAAAATACAATAACTTGAGTTTTGGTGATCCAAATTGGGTGATTCCAATTGGAGAATAAACCTTAGAACCATAGCTTCAAATGAGTGAATAAAAAATTTCCAATTTATGGAGTTAAGACCCCAGAAATCAAGGATAACAATAGGTGATTCTTTGTGTTATGTGGTTGAGGACCTTAGAGAAGGAATTTTAAATTGAAAATTTAAAGAGATGTCATTGGATATATAAAGGACTGATATGGAGAGTTTCATAATTTTTAAGGCCAGTTTGAATAATTTTGGTGAATAAAGTCGAGTATTGGAAAAGGTTTACCAAAATGAGTGGTTTTTTTTGTTAGGGGCTTTTTAGTGCTCAAGGGTCAATTGTTAATTTTGGATTTATATGAATGTTGTGTGACCCTAAAGTGACTTGTGTGTGAAGTACGTTAAGTTTTACGCTATATGCAGGTGATTAATACGTTGGCGTATTCGTTGAGTGTGTAGGCTAAAAGCAAAGGCGGGAAAGTAGTAAAGTTGTGCTCAAGTTTCGGGAAACAAAGAGGTGAGTGTTCTAAACCTATATTTCCAAATACTAGTGCATTATTATTATAAACTGTTTTAAACGGTATTTAATGGTTTTGATGGTAAACCATATTTGAAAAGCAAGCAAATGGTTTTGATTTAAACCATAATTGAAAAGCAAGCAAATGGTTTTGATTTAAACCATAATTGAAAAACAAGCAAATGGTTTTGAATTGTAAACCATTTTTCAAAGAGCAAGCAAGCAAATGGTTTTGAATTGTAAACCATTTTCAAAAAACAAAAGCAAGTAAATGGTTTTGAATTGTAAACCATTTTTTCAAAAACAAACGACAAATGGTTTTGAATTGTAAACCATTTTCAAAGAGCAAGCGAGCAAATGGTTTTGGATTGTAATGCATTTTGAAAACAGCAATGAGAGAATATTTGTGGCAATTTTAACTAAATCTAGTTCTAAGCAAGCATCTGGTCGAAGTATTCGGAATGCGTGCGCGGTGGTGTTAGGATATCATATGCATTTTAGTTTTTGATGCGACAAACAGATTAAATGCGTCGTGGCGTTTAAGGAAGGCAGAGTGGCGCGTCTGTAGTATATAGGGTTAGCAGCGTTAACTAAATTATGGTGATGGCAGGCCGGTCGATTCCACCACATATTTCTGGGAAAGTGAAACCTCTTGGACCGCGAGGTCCTTCACGATAGTGCAAGCTCCGGGTGTTCACTAAGTCACGGCAAAGCAAGTACTGAGCCTCCGATTGGTTGATGTATTATAAGCATGATCATATAGTTTTGAAAAATCAACCATTGGTGCCTGATTGAGCACGAATCAGAGTAGAGATTTGATGCACGGTTGAGCCCAGGGCTCAGTAAATTTAAAAAGCGGCGGTTGAGCCCGAGGCTCGAATGGTTATTTTCAAAGCATGCGGTTGAGCCAAGGCTCAATAACATAAAAGTTTTGAAACTTTTTAAAGCAGAATTTTGAGAAATGTTTTGATACATTTTTTAAAGCGAGAGTTTATAAAAGTTTTTATAAACTTTTTAAAGCAAGTAAGGTAAGCGAAGCAAGCGAAATTGAAAAGTTTTATAAGCTTTTAAGAAAAGCAAGCAAAGAAAGCAAGCTAGTATGAAAAGTTTTCTAAACTTTTAAAGCGAAAAGATATTGTAAGTTTATAAACTTTTAAAAATATAAGAAGGTTTATGAAAAGTTTTTGGAAACTTTTAATGAGTAAAGAAAGCAAGCGAGAGATTTTGAAAGATTTTGTAAACTTTCAAGCAGAAAAGCAAGTAACAAAAGTTTGCGACTTTTTAAAAGAAAAGCAAAGCAAAGCAAGCAGCGAAGTATGAAAGAGTTTAGAAAAACTTTTAATGAAGCGTCGAAATTCTAGGAAATATCTTGTAAAAGAAGTTTCTTTTCAGGTGCAGATGTTTTGAGAAAAATCAGCATAAAGCATACACTCAGGCTCGTTTATCTCATTATTTTCCCTGTTAAAAACTATTTTCCGGGTACAAGCACGCGGACCCGGCCCGGAGCGATTTAAGTTCTCGACCACATGTTTGTGTTGTATTAATCTTATTTTGTGTAAGGAAATACTTTGAATTTGTATAAGGGAATAAATGTATGTACATAAGGTGGTTTTGTGAAAATGTGTGGAACTTAGGCTCTTATGAAAGAATGTTGTTGAGGTTGCCATATTTACAAATAGTGTAAATTGTGTATACGAGTTTGAGACATGTCCTATATCTGGCTGATATCTTCTTGCGAAATTACCCATAAAATCATAAGTTTAAGAAAAGAAAAAAATTTATCTGAGATTAGACAGCAATGAAACACCGCTAAGGGATTTTCTAGTCGATTAGAAATAGCAGTGGGGATTTCGCTGGGTGGCGACACACATGCCCGATAGTAGGGGGTGGGGGTGTTTCACACCGTGTATTTAGGCGAAGCATTGAATGACCCTAACTATCCCCGTAGCACACACCTCATACCAGTGATCCCTTCTTGTTAAAAAAGAGTTGCATCACAATTGCATTTGATTGACCCCATAGGTGGTCTTCTCCATATACTAAAATCAATCAACACAGGAGAGCTGTTTGTACCCTACAATCTCAATTTCTTTGCTGCAAGACATTCCTCATGGTATTGGAGGCAAGTTGCAACTGTTTGGCAAAGGGTAAAGGATTGCTCATCCCACAATTGTTGGTTGCACTAATTCTATATACTCCAAAAGAATCATCATGACTTTGATAGTAATAGATGAGTTACAAGAAGAAACCAATTTAAAGTACCACTCCTCCACTATTTCAATCAAATCAGTCATGATGATAACTTCAGCTACCTCCCAACAAGCTTTGAGCAAATGGACATTCGAAGAAAATATGCCACAAATGCTCCCCATCAGTTCGGCACATTAAACAAGCAAGAGGGACAATGATGTTCTTTTGGAGCAACTACACATGGGTAGGAAGAAGGCCTTTAATTTGCATAATCGCCATATGAAAATTTTAATTTTAATTTTGGATGGCATTGACACCTGCCACAACTTTGCCCAACTTCAGCATAAATCATTGGTGAAATTCTAAATGATTTTATCATCCATGTTCTCAGACGGAAGTAACATCTTACAAATAGCTTTTACATCATGTTCATTAAATAAGGCTCTTAACAAACCAATATTCCATGATGGTAGACCATTGAAACACAATGTTGATACCCTAAGATCTTCCAATCCATCAATAACCGATGTAGTAGGCTTAGATGTTGAGATATCTTTTATCCATGGGTCTATCCACACATTTACACTCTCCCCGTTGTCTATCCTCCATCTGCTTCCCAAAGCAATAACACTTCTAGCCACCAATACACTCCTCCATACGAAACTAGGATTATGACCTAGTTTAGCTATCAAAAAGCTATCATGGGGGATAATATTTAGCTTTGAGTAATCGAGTGACCAAAGAGTTACAATTAGTCAATAGATTCTAACCATGCTTTCCAAGAAGTGCAAGATTGAAACTACGCAAATTCCTAAAGCTCATACCTCCATCCTCCTTCCTATAACATAATTTCTCCTAGGTTTGCTAATAGATACTCTACCATCCTTATTAAATTACCCACAAAAGGAGTTCATCATTTTTAATTCCTTACATGTCCCGACTTGAGGAGTAGAAAAGTACTCATCTGATAAGGCAACATAATTGCTTGTGGCTTGCTTTAATAAGAATATCTTTCCCAAGCATAGAAAGAAACTTGTTCTTCCAACCCTAAAATCGTTTCCAGAACCTATTTTTAAAAAATTAAAAAAATTGCTTTCTTTGACTTCCCAATTAAAGATGGAAACCCTAAATATCTTCCAGTGTCTAGTGGATAAAAAACACTCGATCCAGATAAGATGGATTACTAATTGATACTGCTCTTAGTTCATTACTAATGAATGTTTCCATTAACTAATTCAGGGTACACGATATGTTTTTCTATTAAATTCTAAATAGAACTTTTATTTAACACAATACTAAATAATGATTAATAATATTAATTATTAAGTTGTTTGTTTTTTAATATTTTATTTTTATTAAATATGAATTTTGATTTTTTTTTAAAGAAAAATAATTTCACTTATTCAAACTAGCAATACATGCAATAGAAACTTGATTTGATAGTACTATCATGACTACAAAACCTAGGAGTCCAATCCTGCAATATACTATGATTTGATTTATGGTCTCTATCTGATCGAATATACTTCTTCGTCCAAATCACCCACACATAAGTAAACGTTGTAACAAGACGACGACAAAAACATGAAAAAACAAATTAAAACCCAAATATGTGCTAAAGAACCACTTTGTTGAGAGAAAAAAAAAATAGAAAGAGGTGTTGAAGGGTGATTTGAGGTCAAGAAGGACCAAAAAAATCACCTCTCCTATAAGAGAAAAGGATGGGATAAAACAAGGCTAGGATTTCTTTGTGAGATCATGTTTGTTCCCTCTTTGGTTTTAAGAACAAAAAACGGTTTTTCTTAACATATTAATTTTGGTTTTGATATGTTAAAAATCAATATATTAACATCTTTTTCTTTTGAAAACTAAGAACTTTGTTTCAATGTAGTCAACTATTCCCACTGGGACTCGATCCTGTGACTCCTCCCCTCCCTTTATATCTTGCCTTTTTTAAACTATGAACTACAAGAGCATTTCACACCATTGAGCTAATATGGATGACCTCTTAACATTAATAATAAATGTGTTCAGCAACGACTTAAAAATGTTTATTTAATATTTGTATATATCTTAATATATTTGGGATTAAAGCATTTTTGCTCGTCGACTATCCACTGGATCTTAGACTTGATCCCTCGACTAATTTTTTGATAATTTTTACCTCTATATTTAAAAAAAAATTTATAGATAACACTCACTCACGAACATGTGAAAGCCACTAACATTAGGATATTTTGTATTTATTTATTATATTTGATTTCTAAAAAAGCATACATTGAAAGTAGGATTCCAGAAATCCGAATTCACAACGAAAAAATGTGAAGATCTAAAATAGAGAGAAAAGAACAACCAAATTAGAAGTAGTATTAGTAGTAGTAAGAGCACAGGTTCTCAAATATTCCTCACCTTCATCATTCTTGTTTCATGGACCTTTCTCTCTAAAGGCTGGATAAAATCAACTTGTTTTGATTCATGTTTTTGAAAACTATTATTAAGAACCAGTTTTGAAAACACGGATAACAACTTTTTGGTATTATCTTAAAACTGTTCTTGTTATATTGATTTAATGTTTTCTATATTTTCTTGTATTTTCCTAATTCCTAGTTCTCCTTATTCTTCAAAAAAAAAAAAATTTCTAAACGTAAGGCTACATTTGGAACTTGAAAAGCAAGTAAAGAAAAGTATCTGAGGAAAATAATTTTTGCTCATGAAAAAATATAAAAGAAAAGCAAATAATTTACGTATTTGTAAATTCTTAATCTATATATAATAGAAACAAATAAAATTAATTTGAATAAACATATGATAATTTATTAATTAACTATTTTAATTTTTATTTCAAAATTTCTTTCCTTCCACTTTTACTTAGTACTTTTTGAGTTCCAAACGGAACGGAGCATAAACAAACAGGCTCGACATTTTTTTGCTATCATTTCGAGTAGCAAATTGAGTAAAGAAGAGAGTTACAAGGTGTTAAGGCTTAATTAAGCATAATACGTAGAAAGGGAAAAAGAAATCCAATCGAGAAAAGCTGGGAAGTGATTTGTGGGCTGTATGTGAATTTAGCCCTTGAGTTTTTTAGATCATGTGCCCACCGACATTTAGTGTCGTGCTCATTCATGTCCATAGTCACAAACTTGCAAAGATGAATGACGGGCATTAAACGCCATTAAGATAAGGCGGCTATTATGTGGGCGGCTCCGATTTCTCCATTTGTGCTGCGGCAGTCACGGCAGGCGTGAATGTGCTCTGACACGAAGTTGAGGCACCTATGAACCCAAAAAACTTCGGGGACTAAATTAGACATAAACTCTCTCATCAGGAACGTTTATGCACAACTTATCTATATTCTTTGTGCTTTCCTGTTCTGCCATTTGAAGCAACAATTTTCAAAAAATTTTTGTTATCATTCCCTACTACAAGTAAAGAAGAGAGTAACAAGGTGTTAAGGCAATTAAACTTAACCAATATGAAGAAAAAAGGGAAAAAAATGTCAATCACAAAAAATGGGGGTTGGTTTAACCAAAAAACAAAAACAAACAAAATTAGAACAAAAGGGATTAAAAAGAAAAATGAGGAGATCATGTTCCTTTCCCGACTAAAATCACATTATAACAATACAACATGAGAGTAGAAGACAGAGAAATAACATTCAATCAAAAAAGCGCTTATCCACCCCCTTGACTATTATCCTCCCTAATAGAAGTCATTTTTCTCATTGGCGCTTGACGAGTGTAGTCGATGGTATGTGGGGTCTGGTGATGTCATCTTTGTAGCGTGACTTTCACCATCACTTGATTACGACCACCACAGTACCTCTCATCCGCAAAAATCCATGATGTCAATAATCCTATGATTCCTTAGGAATGGCGTCTTGGAAAATGAGTTAGATAGAGAGAGAGGTTGAGAACTCTTCCACTAGCTGAAGCTCCTCGAATTTCATAAATGTAATGAGGACTCGTATGGTTGGGACAATTGAGATGGCAACCAGCAACAGTAAAAAAAAAATTAACAGGTTGAGATTTTATGCTCATAAGCTAAGAGACTTAATACATCAATCTAAACCTATTTTAACTGCAATAATTTCTATTAAGGCTCCGTTTGGAACCCAAAAAATGCTAGGGAAAGGAAACAAAATGCTAAGAAAATTTATTTTTCTTATGTTTGGTTTCACTGTAGACATTTTAAAAGAAAATCAAATACATTCTAAATTCCACAAAATTTTACATATGTTTTAATTTTTTAATCCTTATATAATAGAGAGAAACAAATAATACGAGTTTAAACCTATTTTTATTTTCCTTCTGCTCTTCCATTTTTCCCTCTCTATTTTTCTTTTTCTTAGTACTTTAGGGTTCAAACAAAGCCTTAGAATTAAGAAATAGACTTGACAAGAAGAAAATAATATCAAATTTTATGGAAATTGTTTCCCAACTCCAAGATAGGGCCTAATAGAAGTCTAGTGTCACACCCCCACCCCTACTAGCGGGTAGTGTGCCGGCCACCCCACGGAACCCTCAGCCATTACTTCCAACAACTAGATAATCTTGTGAAGAGAAGCCATGTTGCTTACTGAAAACCCCGTAAAAAAATTTTTTCTTTTCTAAACTTGTGATTTTATAAAATTTCGGCAGCATAACAGCTGCATATAGGACATGTTCCAAATCCTGTAAACACAATTTACACTTTTCAAAATATGGCAACCAACACACTCTTTCAAAGAGCCTCAGGCTCATCACATTTTCACAAAACAAAACTATGTATATACATATGCTCAAGCTGCCGCAAATTCAAAGTATTTCCTTACGAAAAGTTAGTTAATACGGCACTATACTAGAACAGTAGAATACTAAAATGCTCCGGCGTCAGTGTGCTTGTACACAGAAAATAGTTTTAAAATATAATGAGCTATGAGAGCCTCGATAGTGTATGCTAGATGAAATGTATTTTTTAGAAAAATATCTCAAAGCTGTAAACTATATTTTTGAAGACATTTTCAAAGAAACCTTGCTTTGCTATAAAAGTTTATAACACTTTTCATAACTTCTTGCTTGCTTTACTTTAAAAGTTTCTAAAAACTTTTCATAAAATGCTTGCTTGCTTTGCTTTAAAAGTTTCATAAAACTTTTCATCGTATGCTTGCTTGCTTTGCTATAAAAGTTTCATAGAAACTTTTCATAATATCTTTGTGATTTAACGAAAGTTTCTAAAACATTTAGCCTTGCTTGCTTTTGCTTTGTAAAAATTTCTAAAACTTTTCATCATACGCTTGCTTTAATAGTTTCATAAAACTTTTCATCATATGCTTGCTTTACTTACCAGTTGTTGATTTCTTAAAATTGTGTGAAAAATGCTTTACAAATAATGATCGACCCTTTGGGGCTGCGCTTGTGTGCCACTGGTGAACCACGAGAACTTTGGGCTTCGGCGGAGTGCCAGTGGAAGGACACAGGCCCACATCACCTTTTCAGATAAATAGAAACACGGGAGCACCGGAGGCCGGCCCAGGTGTCGGTGGAAGGACTTGGGTCCACATCACCTACGTAAAAATAAACCACGGAAGGCTTGAGGTTTCTTGATCTTGGGTTGGAAGGACATGGATCATCACTTTGGTGGAGGAGCCTTGCTTGCTTGTCATTCAGATAAATATGGTGGAAAGACCTTGGTCTACGTCACCATATAATAGCTAGCGCGTAAGGCCTGTTTTATAAAACATAATTTTTGTTTGAAATATGGTTTAATACTTTAAAACCATTGCTTGCTTGTTTTTCAAATATGGTTTAACAATTTAAAACCATAACATACCAGTGTAAAAAGATTTATAAATAATACACTAGTAATTAAAAATAAGTTTATTTGCTCACCTTCCTTTTACAATAATTGAGCAAACTCTCTGATTTCTCCGCTCCCATTATTACCCTACACATTCTATGTATTAGACCTACGTCGGCACTCAACCAGTAGTTGCACACTTGGTGCTCTGATTAAATTTTGAGAGAAAATATGTGGGCCCAAATGCAATTTCACATGCATATGGCCAGATTATAGACTCAAGGATTTTCATAGGTAAAAACACCCAGAAAATAATTTTGAGATTACGTCATGATTGTTCGAATCTGATCACGAAATTTTAACCACGAGCTGTGCGAAAGCGGTCCCGAATTCAGCCGGGCTGTTTTGAAAGCATTCTTAGAAAAATCCTAGAAATTCTAAACTTAGTCGAAATTTTGGGACTAAAATTTCATGTCATGGCGCTTTAAGAGAAAATTTGATCATTCATGGCGCTGGGATGAAAATAACACGGGTAGGAAAGTGTGACCTCTTGAGAGCAGTGAAAAGCGAAAGAGATTTTGGTCCGCAGTAGCCCTCGTTGCGTGGATCAACACGCTCTACTCGATAAAATTCTACGGTCCGTTGCGTAATCGAGAAAGAAAGCGAGAAGAAAAAGAAAAAAAATAAAGCTGTCTCACCTCCGCCCTCTGTTTGTTCATCGGAAGTCCATTTAGCTTTATTTTATTTTAGTTTATTTTTTAAATTATTATTATTATTATTATTATTTAGATACATAGCTTATATTGCCTCATTCGAATCAGTTTCTATCGAAAATTATTTATTTTCAATTCAATTTATTTTAACTTAACTTAACTCGGTTATTTCTATCTGAAATTCTAAGTAAAAAATGTAGTGAGATCTCGTCGGTTGAGTCGTGTGACTTATCACCAGTCGTAAAATATTAATTGTCTCGGAGTCGACGAAACTTTTCTAGGTCCGCACTAGATTCGTGAAGGCAATTTAATAAAAGTAATCCATTTAGTCATCAGATCTAGAAATTTCTAAATTTCCCTGAACCATTATGACAATTTATTATTATTATCCTTTTGAAATTCCATAATTTATACTTTCACCCCTCCACTTTCCTTAATTGAAAAAGTACCACAATGCTTTGAAAACTTTACAATTTCATCTTTAAAAACAACTTTCAAAAATACTACTATGTCACTCAATTAATTAAGGAAGCCTTTGGTGTACATATGCGACCCTACGGTTACACGCACCTTACACCCTCTTGGGACGGGGCGTTACATCTAATTAACTGACTAATTCCTCTACTACAAATTAATCAATTACGAAGATACAATAAATGTAAGTCATCATTCTATCCTTTAACATAAAATATTAGAGAAGGGATGCTTCCAAAACTTTGTTTTAATTTTCTAAGAAGTTTTCAAACTACTCAGAGTGATGGACTCATAAAAGATAATAAATTTCTGAAAGATTAGGGCTTTGTTTGGAATCCGGAAAGTACTAAGGAAAGAAAATAGAAGGGAAAAGTGGAACAAAAGAAAATTTTGAGGAAAATAGAAAAAAAATATGTTTAAACTTAATAAATTAATTTTATATGTCTATTCAAACTCATTTTATTTGTTTATCACTATTCGCCATAAGGACTAAAGGAAAATATGTAAAATTTTAGGAATTTCAGTTATATTGATTTTCTTTTATATTGTCCCACTTGAGAAAATGGTTTCTTAGTTTTTTTCCTTTCCTTGTTGTAAAACCAGGAAAAATTCATTTTCCATAAAAATAGTAAAGAAAGCAGTAATTCGGTTGAAACCTAGAAATTTCTAGAGATCGGATAATGAGAAACGGACTTTCTGGGTTGAAGTGTCTACTTAAATCTAGTTACCAGTCAAATTTTGTTGAATTAGAGACAATGGGAGTTTCACTTTATTTTCAAAGCAACGGGTGTAAGAAGGTAACCTGTAAAGCATGAAACATGGCGCATGACCACATAGACATGTGAGGACACAAGTCCATGAGAGAGTGGAGGAGGGAAGGTGAGAGGAAGTCCCTCTCACTTGGATAGGATCAAAAAAATACGAGAAAGGGACAAGTGGCAAGTGGGGAGGAGAGGAGGAATAGGGAAGGAAGTTTCCCCAGGGGGATCAAAATTGGTGGGGAGAGAGGAAAAGGAGAGCAAAGCCAAGGGAAAAGAAAGAAAAAGAAGAAAAGCGAAAAACAAAAAGTGAGAGATTCGGTGCGTGAGAGGGAGAGGGAAAGAGATTTTCAGCATTCGAATGGTCGAGCTTCAGCGGTCAAAGAATTGAGATTGGCAGCGCATAGCAGGCTACGGCGTGGAGTACCAAAATCAGAGTGTTTTCAAACTCTAAGAGGTAGGGTTCTCTTCTACTTTTTGTTATTCTATAGATGCAGAGTGTTAATAGCATGGTTTCTTAGGGCCATGAGTGGTAAGTCTACAGTTGATCCCAAAATTTTGGGATTTGAATGTTCAGAATAATTTAAAGGGCTATTACGGATAAGTCACAGGACTGTTCTTGAGGAGTGGACTTGCAGTTACGAGAAACTGATGTCTTCCCGGTTTTGTTGTATTTATTGGTTGTGTGAATAACATGCTGGTTGTGTGAAAAAAAAAAATCATGGATATGTACTAAAATTGATATATTATTTATGGTTGTATTATGGATGTAAATTATATGTAGCAAATATAATTATATGATTTATTAATATTGCATATAGCACTCATCATACATATATTTATGAATTGACATGAAATGGCACATTCGCATTTCATATGCGAGGACACTTGCGCCTCAATATTAGGTGTGTAGGGTTAATGATCATTCACCATTCTTGGTGAATGGGTGAGTGAAACTTGATAATGAGACAACATAGAAAAATGGAGTCTCACGGTTGCATAGCACTGAAAAAAGGAAAATCGTGTGTTAGGCGAAGCAAATTAGGAGTAGATATACCACTTCAAAGGAGTGAAAAGACTAATTCATTGCGGTTAGAAACATAATTAGGTGGTGAAAGGCAGTAAAATGTTGGAAAGGCATCACGACATCCTACGGTGTAAACCGAAAAATCCAGTAGCTTATATTACTAAGCACACAAAATTAAATCAAATAGACATTAGAGAGTTTGTCCAAATGGGTTATGAGTTTAAAAACAAAAAGCTTTGTTTTTGAAGAAAGAGTCATTAGGTGAGAAACACCAATGGAGTTTTCACACTTGGTATTTGTAATGTGTGAGGGCGGTGAGGACCATGGACATGGGATAGGGTGAGTCACATTCTCATCCATGGCGTATGGTGATGATAGAAGGTGCGCATCTTTACTTGAATGTGTGTGTTCTCATTACATGCATAGGTGGGAAGTAGCCCTTGTAATTCTCTACGGGCATTTACTCACCCCCGTCGTGGGAAAATATTTTCAGGTACTGGAGGTATACCGGGAGATGAAACACATCCAAGATCTTAGTGTGAAAAAGGCCAGATTATGGCTTATTCATGTATTATGTTAAATTCTGGATAGTATATCCAGTTTTGTATATGTAAATGAGAAGTTTTGTAATAAAAACTTATTTTTGGACTTCTTCAGTGTAGTGTTAAAAGTTTTCCCATGTTTTATAATGCACAAAAATGTGTATAGAAACAATAGTATGGGTTACTTCTGTTTGGGTGAGAGCAAGAGGTGCGAGAAGGGCCTGAAGGCTCTTGCACGTTAAGCGAGGGTTTGGGTCGCGACGGAGGTTTTCTGCGTCACGTCGGGCTTTGGTTGTGTCGGCCGTTGGGTTTGTGTCGCGATAAGTTTGGTCTTGTAAGGCATTCCTAGGTGTGGTTGTGGTTCTCTACCGTGAGACAATCTCACGTGAGGAAGATTCCTTGTCTCGTAAGGGGCCCGATCCATGACAAGAGGTCATGTTGCGTGAGTTTAGTGCTTGGCTAGGGATTTCTATGTTGCGATAGAACTTTTCTTGTCGCAACAGAGAATCATCAAGATTGAAGGTTTCTAGGTCGCGACATACATTTTTATGTCGCGATAGGGGTTGCTCATGACCAAGGAAGTTTATGTCGTGACAGAGAAAAATGATGTCGCGACACTGGAACAGCTTCTGACTTGAAGGTTTGTCTCGAAGCGAGATCTACGTACATGATAAAATAACTATCAAGGCAAGGCCGGAAGTATCACAAATAATAGAGTTTTTAAATGTCGCGATAGAAGGTGTTGGATGTAGGAGCTTTCCATGTTGCGATATAAGGTTCTTTGCCATGACGAGGAATGACTTTCTGGCACTGTGTGAGCTACCTCCTGGCGGGTTCAGCCCCAGACAGGCCTTGTGCTACGGGGCCTTAGGTGCGCGACATACAGGTTGTATGTGCGGCCGGGAGTTTGGCTAAGAGCAAAGGTCTCTTGTCACGGCCTTATTTTATGTCGAAAACCAGGAGTTGCTTCGAATACATGAGTTTTACATCGTGACGGAGATGTTTGTATCGCTCCTTGAGTTGGCAATGGTGGAGAGGCTTTATGTGTAATAGGGACATCCTTGTCGCTGACAGAGAGAGATGTGTAGGCTGTGGAAACAAGGTCAGGACACGAAAATTTTAGCTCCGCGACGGATTCGGTCATGGAAAGAGGTCCGTATCGCGTGAAGTTCATCTATGTCCTGATAGGAAGCGGACACTCGTTAGCGATTAGGATGTGCGCCTGGCGAGGCACGAGGAACTCTCCACCATTGCCCACGTGACTACGCCGCGACATCTGAGCGATGCATGCATGACAGGGACTTTTCCTTATTCTGACGGAGAGATGTGTAAGTTGTGGAAACAAGGTCGGGACCACGAAAATTTACAGCTCCCGGCAGAATTTGAGTCTGTGGAAAGAAGATCCCATGTCGCGCGGTCTCATCACATGTCCGCGATAGGACCGCGGACACTCACGTTGGTGATTGGGATGTCATACGGCAGAGCGCGGCAAACGGTATTCTTTAGCGATGGAATTTTTTCTATACGCCCTGCCTTGCCATCAATGGCGTAAAAAATAAAAAATAAAAAAATGACCCCTGGATTTGGGGTGCCCCAGCTTTGTATCAGAGCTTAGGTATACCAATACCTAGGACTCAATAGACACAGGTTTAGATCATGCATCCATTATGCAGTTTAATAAATTAATATGTGTGATATGTTGCATGATACTGTGTTGTATTTTGTATAAATCATATACTTAGTAAATAGTATGCGGGAAATGAGTGGGATGTATATTAGTGGTGGCACTGTGCGGCACTAATCCAGATAAAGAAGAAAATTTCAATTTCATTTGACATATGTAGATGGTCAGGAAGGGACGGAGGGTTGTCAGTAAGGGCACTAGCCGGTACTTTACACATTTTTTGACCGATGGGCCTTTGTGAGGCCATGGGTGTTGGTATTTACCATTACTCAGGTGATACCGGAGTTGGGGGTCAAGGAGGATTAAGTTACCTCTAAAGGTTTATGGCACATCATCCTACGATTCACTTGGAGAGGATCCGGTGTGGTGACCATTTAGTTCAAACGGGTTGAGAGGATTTTGGAGGCTATGGAGATTACCTCCCGATCTTTACGAGGATCGAGGTTAGCCTGTTTCGGTTAGAGGGTGAATCCCGGTGTGGTGGGATTGGTTAAGTCTCTGAGATCCCGAAGATTATGACATGGGAGAGAGTTAAAGAGCTCTTCGCCGATAGGATTTTCCGGCATACGCTAGGCATGCAAAAGCTCGGGAGTTCCTTGAGTTGAAGCAAGTAAGCATGACTATGCTCGAATACATAGCCAAGTTCACCGAATTGGCACGTTTCAAGGATGATTATGCGGCCACAAATATGGCAAAGGTGAGGAAATTTGAGGATGGCCTAAAGTTTTCCATTTGAAGCAATATTGTAGGATTTCTCTGGAACGTAAGACTCTATGGTCGGAGATGGCTATGACCATAGAAGGAGAGAATAGAGAATCATGGAGCATCGAGATCAGTCTTTGTAGTGAGAGGAAGGAGGGTCAACGGTCAACCTTCTTCTAGTTCGGGAAATAAGCATAAGACTTCTATTCCACGAGGATTTCAGGGACGGGGCCACGACTATCAAGGCGAAACGGGACCAGCTTCCTAGCGTCGGGACCAATGACATGTTATAAGCGCCATCGGCTTTGGACATATGAGCGGGTGCCTCGGAGGCAAGGATCCCGGGTTTTGGGGCGCACATGACACACCCCACCCCCTGCGAGTGTCGCAGTGCACCTCCTGAAATCCCAGTGATTACCTCAAACTAAATTCCTATGAATGAAGCCATATTTCTTGCTAAATACGGTATAAAATTTTCCTTTTTCCATTACATCAGTTTGGCTGTAAAATCTAAAGCATATCATTTGCCGATAAGATCATCTTCAAATCCTTTTTGTATACCTGATTTACACTTTCTAAAATATGGCGTAGCAAGTTATCTTTCAAAGAGCCTGGGGCTGTTGAACTCACAACTACACTATGTACAGCCTTGTATACTCCATTACCTGAGTGTTAAGTATCTATCTTACACAAAAGATTATTAATTCTGACACTTGTACAAATGTCAGGAAATCTAATCTGCTCCCGACGTCAGGAGTGCTGTGCACGGAAATAGTTTTTAAAACAAAAATATGACTAGCTTGAGCTCAGATGAGTGTATTGTATATAAAATGTTTTACTTTTTCTGAAGACATCTCAAAACCATAAAACTCTATTTTCTGAAATTTTTTTCAGGAAGCCTTACTTGCTTACTTTAAGTTTCTAAAACTTTCTGTACTTGCTTTTAAAAGTTTACCAAAACTTTTCTCAAATCTCTTGCTTTAAAGTTTCTAAAACTTTTTTATAAACAGAGCACAGACTTTCATTGCTGCTAAAATAAAAACCTTGAGTCCCAGGCTCAGCGGGTTTGCTTTAAAATCTCGGAACTGACTCGTGCTTCGTTTTGAAATAAATGGAACTGGCTCAACCGTGCACCAGTGGTTGTTTTCAAAACTATATAAACATGCTTATAAATCATCAACCACTTGAGTCTTTCTGCGGTAACCACTAGTGAACACGGAACTGAGGCATCGTAGTGCGGTCGTACGGACACAGGTCGCTCACTGGGTGAAAGGGCCTGTGCACACTTCACTTCACCTTTTTTGATAAATATGGTGGAATTGACCTGGGTCTCCATCACCATAATTTAAGTTATTTCTTAACCTTATATCTCCAATACGTGCCGCGTTACTTTAATCATGATGCATGGAAGGCTAAGTTCTTGACCGGGCAAATCTAAAATGCATGAATGATATCCTAACACCATTGTGTACGTACAGAATACCTCTGACCGGTATGTTTGCTTAAAACTAGGGATTTGGTTAGGCCTGTTTTTGAAAGTATTATTTTTTGCTTGCTTGCTTGAAACATGGTTTAATAATTCAAAACCATTGTTTGCTTTCTAAACTCATTGCTTGCTTTTTAAAAGTATGGTTGAATAAATCAAAACCATTACTTATTTGCTTTTCACATATGGTTTAAAATCAAAACCATTTACTTGTACTAAACTCATTACTTGCTTTTCAAACATGGTTTATAATCAAAACCATTTAAATACCAATGTAAAACAGTTTATAATATAATACACTAGCATTTGAAAAATAGGTTTAGAACACTCACCTTTTATCTTACTAAACTTGAGCATGACTCCACAATTTTCCCGCCTTTGCTTTTAGCCTACACACTCAAATGAATACGGCGAAATATTAATCTCCTACGTAATCGCATTATCTTAACGTACTTCATAGCACTTAGTCACACTGGACAAAAGCTTCGCCTCGACGGCGAGGTACGCTACGTTTTTCATCGAGTTCCAATCTTATTTGAACCTCTCTTAATCATCTAGTAAGGTTCCTATACTATCGGTGCATGAATTTAGGCTTACCGGTACCGATTTGGTTCTGTTGAGCGGTACCGGTACCACTTGTATCGGTACCGGTACCACTTGTATCGGTACCGGTACCGATTGGCTTCTATTGGGTGTCTGGAATGCCGCCTGTTTTGGTATCAGTACCGCGGATTTTGCCATAATTGCTTCTTTTGCCTCTTTTGGTACCAATTCTCTTCCTTCTTCTCCATTCCATAATACCTCAGAATCAACATAAGATTCATCCAAAACTCCTCCATAACACTTGTATTGGTGGTTTGGAACCTCGATAATCAAACCACTAGGTAAAAATCCCAAGAATTCAACCTAAGGTCCACCAATTCTTCCAAAAAAACAATATAAATAAGATTCCATGTTTATTTTACATAACTAGGGTTTCCCACAAAACAAAATTCTGAGGTTAATGTGATCTCTCCCACAAAACCCTAAACAGAAGGAACTAATCTCCAAACCAAAACCTTAGGAATCCAAAATACACTTGATTCCAAGACAAAAACATACCTTTTTGATCTTCTTCTTCTCCTCCTCCTTCTTCTTCCTCTTCTTTTCTCACCAAAACGTGAAGCCCTAGCAAAAATAATGAGACCAAAATGAAATTTGTTTTGTCTCATGGCCTTTATATACTCTCAACTTTTCCATAATTGCAAATAAGTCCTCCATCATTTTAACATTTGAAATTCAACTTTTGTTATTTGTATTTTGGCATCTTCTCTTATTGATTATGAACTCCATGTCCCATTTTGACAAATTACCACTTTACTCTTGTTCTAGTACACAATTCCAGGTTCATAATTTTATCATTTCATAATTTCTTCTCTAAGATACCACAATGTGACACTTGGTGCTTGTATACGCCCCTACAGTTACATGTACTGTACACTCTTCTCGGGACGGGGCGTTACAGCACAGTCCCAATCATCAGTGAGACATGCACGGACATAGTTTGTTCATTCTCACCTCAGTGCAGGCCAAAGGAACCAGTATCAGTCCCAGGGTGCTGCACATGCATCTTCTACTGCATAGACAGGCCAGAGAGGCCAAAGTAGGTCGAGTTGAGGTTGAATGAGGCTCATGGCTAGAAATTCGGGGACAAGGGGCGTGTCTACACCATTACACCACAGACTGAGCCTACTAATAAATGGGTTATACAGGGTATGTTTTTTCTATCTCGCCTTTGGGCTAAGTGTTTGCCTTTTTCTATATAGACTAAAAACCCCTCAAATTCACATAGTTACAAGAGTCTTACACTTCTCTTGCACCCATGTCACTTTGGATAAATTTGCTTGATTAAACCAAATGTCTTGATTGTTTTAGGATTTTAAAATTGGGTTTAGTCTATGACACTGCAAGTGCACAGGTCATACAAGTAGTAAAATCTGAATGTAAGTCCAGGTATCATTCCCACAGTCAATTCCTACAAGAAAGTACATTGCTCTATTGTATTGATGGATCTGGATTTGTCCAAGATTGCCTAAATGTTGAAGTTGGATTTCTCCACATTCACTGGTTACAAGATCTTGCTTCTCTCGAAATCAAGATCGAACCAATTACTTGTATGTTTGCTCTTCTTGCAAGATCTGGGTATTATTCTTTCTCAATACTTCATACCCATCTCTTGATGATTCTTGAATCTTTGCTTTCCTTCTCGATTTGCAAAAGTTCTACCATAATTAGTGGCTCATCCTTGAGATCTATTGATTCCTCCCCTTTCCCTTGATTAGATCTCCAGATAACATGGTCGAAGCTTCTCTTAGTTAAGTGAACTCTTTGATTGTTTATATTAAATGTTCCCCTCCAACTTCAATTATGAGCGAATGGGGTATTTATCAAAATGAACTTTCAGAGCTTAGCAGTTCATCAATGGTAGTCTAACATACCCATAAGAGAATGCTCTCAGCTCTCAGAAATCTCCATCTCTATGTCACGGAGAGGGCATCCTGGAAATCAGAGTAAGATACACTCCTTAAACTGGTATTCAGTACTACCATTGGGAACTTATCGATTCAAAAATGACACCAAGTAAATTCCCTGCAAATAACTTTCTCAGTTTTTGCATAAAAACGTAACTAACTATATATCAAATCAGTGTTTGCGTTCAGTCTGCATTACGATTAAAGAAATAGAGCAGATCTGTACATCACTATAATCTCATGATGGCGAGAAAAAATGAATTCGAAATTTGTCTAGATTTCGAAATTTTTCGATGATAATTTTAAAGAAAATAACAGAAATAAAGTTTCAGCTCTAATCGTTCTTGCTTGAGTTGAATCGAAAATAATTTAAAAATAAAAATGAAAATAAAGAAAATTATACTCTAAACTATACGAGTTCCTCTTAGTTCCCCTTTTTTACGGGTGGCAAGACGGAAGCTACTTGCTATTCTCATTACGTCTATTTATAATTTTCCAAAAGGGTGGTAGAATCCCAAACTCGGTGGAATTCTCGAAAGAAAAGCTGAATCATTGTCTCATGTATCGCGACCTCGGATTGATGTCGCGGCACGGGTTCTCTTTTCTCTGCTCCGGTTCGATTGCGACCAAGTTTTTTTTTAGTTGCGACCAAGTTTCTTCTATGACTTCGTTGTTTAGTGGTCGCGACCTCGAATTTTGGTTGCAGCCTCTTTGCTTTGATTGTTCTCAAGGGTGATGTCGCGACCTTGATCTCATGTCAGCGAACTTCAGTTTGTCGTTCCTTTTCTTTGAAATTTGAGTCACGACTTGATTGGTTGCAACATACCTTTTAGTTATCGCACTTTAGTTAGTCGAGGACTTCCTTTCCTTCTTTGCGCCTTTGCATGTCGCGACCTCAGTTTTAGGTTGCAACCACATTTCTATTTCTATTGTCTTACCTCAGGTCGTGACTTTCTTTTTCAGGTTGCGACCTTCTTTTCGGTCTTTTGCTTTGATATAGCCAGAATATATGTCGCGACCTCAATAATTGGTCACGACTTCTTTTATTGCTTTTCAGCAGTCGTGACTTGATATATTTGTATTCGGTCATTGACCTCAATGATTAGTCCGACCTCCTTTGGGATTCTTGGCCGATTAAGTGGTCATGACTCCCTTTGCTTGGTAAAGACTTTGTTGCGAGTTTTCATTCACGACCTCAATATTAGGTCCGACATGGCTTTGTAATGTTCGGTGTTTCTTTAGGTGTGACCTTAGTGATTGGTCAGCGACCTCGCTTGAATCCTTGAATAACAGTGGTTTAGCGATTTCCCTAAGCGGGACCGGCAATGACCAGTTTCATGTCGCGACCTCAATTTGAAGTTTGCGACTTCATGATTCTCCATCTCTTATAGTTGCAACTTCAAATCTCTTTGTTGTGACTCCCAATTCAGTTCCATGTCGTGACCTCGAGATGATGTCGCGACCTCAATTTAAGTCCTTCATTTAAGAACTGGTTGCAACTTCAAATTTTCTTGCAGAGACCTCATATGTGGTTTCCTCAACGGATCGACATCGCGACCTTAGATTGGCGTTGCGACTCGGCTCCGCGTTAGTTTCTTCGTCGACCACATTTTCTTGGTTGCAACCTCCTTAACTGGTCTTGGTGATGTTGTGACCTAGAAATTACTGAACAAAAGAGCTCCATGTCACCACTTTCATTTCCTAGTCACGACCTCCTTTTTGTTCTCAGGCTTAATTCTTCCAGTTTTTGCTGGGATTTTCGTTTCTGCGGTATTTTTTCTGCAAAATTAAATTTGAGCAAATTACCCAAGTTTATGTATATGAATCAACAATTATCTTGTAATAAACTCAGAAAAATGAATTAAAAATCAAATGAGTTTTTAGACTCATCAAATTTCCCCAAACTTAAAATTTTGTTTGTCCCCAAGCAAAGAAAATAAAGAATTGTTTGTCCTCAAACAATTAAACTAAGTACAGGACATTTTCTGATTCATACACGGTCTTTCATATTCACCTTCTAACTTGAAATAGGAGATAGCAGCATCATTTTAAATTTCAGTTTCGATTCAAGAAAAAGGAATGGTTTCCACTTCTATCACAAATTCCTTGATGAAATAATGTATTTAAACAGTTTATTCAACAAGTCTTGTTCTGTGTGTGTGTGCAAGTAATCAATCCTTTTCATCTTCATGTTGAATTTGGTTAATCTTCTCGGAATCTCCTTAGATAGTTGGTCAAAGTTCCATAGGCTTGTTCTTCATATTGATCTCCACTAATGTAGGTAAATTCAACCTTCAAGATCAACGAGGTCTTTTAGGCTTGTAATGTTGGGCTTAGGTAATTGGGTAGATAATGGAAAATTTTAAGTTGAAAATCACCCAGTTTCCACTCTTTCTTTTAACTAATTGCCTTCAGCTTTCATCCTTTTTCTTCTTTGTACTTGTTGATTCTCCTCAATCTTGGCCTAATTCATCTTTTTGAAATCTTTTTGTGGCATTTTGATTTCCTCTTGCACTTTATTTAGGCCAGTTCCCTTGTTCTAGAACTCTTTTGCTTCTGTTTTTCTAAGGATGAGAATAGTGCAATGTTTTGTCTTCTTAGGCTTTCTATCACCTTAGAAACTTTGTTCAGTAACTCTCATACCAGTTGACATTAGGGTACTAGGTGTTAAACACCCCTCTGAGCTTAATTGTTCAAAGGAAATGGCCTAAGACAAAACTTATTCCCCTTTTCATCGATTTACTTCTTTTTTCCTAATCTTTCGGGTTATTTCTTCTCACTCCCTGCACGGTAATATTTGGATTTTTTCAAACTAGTTTCTTCCTTCTGTTAGACCTTTACGTCTTTAGGCCCCGGAAAATTTAGGCTCTTTGTTGCGAGATTATTGCAAGGAAGAGTTCGAGTTTTCGATTCTTGTCATTTGAAAATTAAGGCTTGTTTGGCTCAAAGCATGGAACTATAGGGTATGCTTTAGCATATATTGAAGGTAAACTTGGAAAAGCTTAAACTGCCAAGGATGGCCTCTATCACTTCTTGTTGGCTGTTTTTACCTAAGATTTCGTCTCAATCAATAATCTAACAAGTTTTAGGACCATGAACCCTTAATCATGAATTTCCCAAAAGATGTTCTAATTCTTCTCAAGAGTTTCATGAGTTTGTTGACCAAGTGTATTGTTTCTTCCAAGACTTGTCTTGATTCAACATTTATTTACACACTTTCAATCATTTTTTTTGTTATTTCAGCATTAACCTTTTTCCAATTTTACTTGATCTAAAGCTAGGATTTAAATAGAGCTTCTACTCACGATTCAGGTTTACTAGTTTGTGCTCTTATTTTTCCTGCATTTTGTTCTTAGGAGAAAACAGAATTGATCATTATTCAGGCAAGGTTCTCATATTTTTCATATTAACTAGAAAATGATACAAACATAAAATTTCTCCAGTCATGTTCATCCATTAAACCTCACATAATTATTCACAATCAAATTTTCATTCAACAATGCAAACACAATCCAACAAGTAAAGAAGGTGACTATCAAATGAAAATGCAATAAAACACAGGACAATTTTGATAACACAATGGATTTCTATTAAAGTTTTGGGAATGTACAGATTTAGAACATGCTAGGAAAAATTTTCAGGTTCCTTTTCTTCTTTTGTAGGCTTTTGGAGGTATAATGTTAGGAGGATCTACATCAAAGCGCTTGCATGCTAGAAGTCAAACTTAGAAATTTCATCTAAGTTACATTTCTCATTGCAGAAATTTCTTTGCCTTTTGCATAAATCTCACTATTTAGCTGCATTGCATTGATGAGTGTGTCTTGCTTCTCCACCTTAGTTCACGTATTATTCTAACTTTCAGAAATACATTCTAGTAGTTTGGACAAATTCTTATTGATCAAGTCCAAGCTCTCCAACGATTTTCTTCTACCATGTTGTCCTCCAGTGCTTGTCTCTATCCTTCATTAATTTCTCAGGAGATTCTACGAGTGTTCTCTATAGAGACATTTGAAGCCTTCAATCTTCTTGAGCATGTTAGCCTCACTTTCTGTTTCCTTCTTCTTCAGTATGTTGAGAAGATCTGCATCTCTCTTGAATTGATTGTTGTAAAATGCCTCCATCTTTGCATTCATTTTTCCAAGCATTTTTCTTCTCTTCTTTGATGCTCCTCTTTCCATCTTCTTCTACGACTTCAGATTTTACTCCCACATCTTGCTCTTTCTTTCTATTCATGACTTCTAAAAATCTTCTGATCTCTTATTGTCTTTCCCATTTACGCTCTCCTCTATTATCCCTGTTCATCGATATTAGCATTTCCACCATTTTATGCTATCTTCTCTTCTCCTTGATCCCATGCAGCACACGGGTAAATTGCTCTTGTACCTCGAGATATGAATGGCTGAAGGGCTCATCTGAAATGTGCTTCCTCTGCCAGCGCTGGATGGATGTCTTACGGTGTGCCTCCGTCTCTGCATCTCATTTCCTCGACTAGTGCTGATTTACGCCCGCGTCTACCTCCGTTATTTCTTTCTGCCTTTTTCCTTTGGGTCCCCTTGTCACTCCAGTTAGGGTGTCACTCCAGTTAGGGTCATAGGGGAGACCCGGGGGCATTTATCTTCTTCCTCCCACATTCCCTTCACACGCAGAGACAAGAATGCGGTGACTAGTGGTAGGGTGAGGATAACCTCTGTATTCTTTGTAGTGGTAGCCTCTGATGGACTCTTCGATTAGGATTCCTATGTTCATTTTATATCCTTTCAAAAAGGCATATAAAATGATGGCCTCCTATTTCCTGACTGAGAAAAGATGTTTTGTAGGAACTACTAAAGAACAGATGAAGTAAAACCAGACCTTTGCTTGCTTGGTGAATACTTTGATTGCGTGGTGAGGTTCTTCTTCATGGCCTCCATTTCCTTTTCCTCCGGTCAGCAGTTAATTATCTTTTCATAGTTTGGATTTTCTACCAACTTCCTATACTTCGACCCGTGCTTTAAATCTCTCAATTTAAACATTTCATTTATCCGTCTATCCCCAAAAGGCACCCAAACACCCCTCACATAAACTGAATCCTCCTTCATGCTCACCATATTTGCATAAAACTCACGGCAAGAAGTTTGAAAATCTACGGCACCTTGTGCTCACGAGAAGAATCAAACCTACTTTTCTCTATTACCTCAGAAAGCGGGAAATCGGTTTCTCAAACTCATTTTACTGATTTGTATCAAACGATCTTGTTCCATAGTGTGAGCTTCTTTTGAAACAAAGTCATTTTGTCATCTTACGTTCTTCTTTCTCTGTGTGTGCTCATCTTCCTCTTGGCTGGGTTCCCTATTCGACCTTAGATTTCTTCCCGGGTTGAGGTTCTAACTAAACCTCTTCCAATGCCTTGACACTTTCACGCATAATTTCGTCAATCAGTTTATTAAGATTTGCGATGTCGTCTTGATTTGCTGCCATGAGTGAAGATTTGTGATTTCGTCTTGGTTCGCTCTCTGGTTTTAGGGTTTTAAGACTCAAAACGATGGATGCAGAAGTGGAAAAGTTAGGATGAATTAAAGATGACTGGAAATTGGAATGGATGTTGGGCTCAATGTCATGATTGCGATATGGGGGTCACGACATTAAATTTCGAGCCTCTTAATTATGGTGCTAATTAATTCTAACAATGCTAGACGCCCAAATGAAAGGTTTAAACTTATTTTATTGAGATTTGGACCATTGAAAGTGCGACCCTAAAGATTTTGTCGCGACACGCAGTAATAGTCAAAACCTTAATCTCCCTTGATTGTGACTGTTTTTCATTTAATTTCAATGTCCAGCATTCTTGGTCGTGACTTATGAATTGATGTTGCGACCAGAAAAAATTTTAGGTCTCCCTGAACAATCAAATTCACAACAATTTCAATTCACCAAATCCAATCAAAACAAATACAATTCAATTCATCTTCATCATTCAAATATTCAACAAATCCATTCACTATTCCTCAGATTCAAAATTTAAGCACAAAAATAAAATAAAATTCCCCCAAACTTTCAATCATTACATGTAAAATAAATTTAACTAAGTTGAAAGAGTATACTACCCCTTTTTATCTCTTTTGCAGTTAGGTTGTTGTAAGGTGTTCCTCCTTTGTACATTCTTATTGTCTGTAAGTTAAAAATAAATATTCCTTGCTCTTCATCAGTGATGTATAAAATTACACAAAGCTATTAAAACTTTCACACAAAAAATTATAACGGGAAAAACTTAAAACAAGCCAGTGTGGATTACTTCCTGAAAGGCACTCGATTTTTAGTCTTCATTTGGACTTGTTGCTACATATTTTGTTTCTTCAAATTTTCTCATTCAGAACAAAAATCATTCTTCCCACCTTGTGTTCCTCCAGTGATACTTTAATCTCGACCATTAACTTTGAATTCCTCGCGATTGGTTCTAAGTGTCACTGCCCCAAAGTTTGTACTTTATAATACTGTACACGGTCCAGTCCATTTTGATTTAAGCTTCCCTGGAAAGAGTCTTAGTGCAGGTTTAATAATAGGGCTGATCTCCTTTGAACTCTCTCCTCAAGTCCTTTGATCATGCCACTTTTTTGTTTTATCTTTGTAAGATTCTAGCACTATCATGGAAACTAATTCACTCTTCCAATTCATTTAATTTGGAGTAGCCTCTTCTTTATGACCTTGAAATCAAAATTTAGCTTATTGATGGCCCATGGCTTTATATTCTAGCTCGAGAAAGTGGCAAAGGTTTCAAAGGAACAAATAGAGGACATTCAATGGGAGTTTAAAAGCAGTCCTCATATTTTAGAGTGCATCGTCAAGCTTAGGAGACCAATCCCTCTTATCTTTGGAGCTTATAGTCTTTTCAGAATTTTCTTTATCTCCTGTGGAAATTTCGACTTGCCCGTTTGTTTGAGGATGATAAGACAAGCTCATAATGTGTTTGATACCATATCTTGCCCATGGGTTTGTCAAACACTTTATTTGTAAAGTGGCTTCCTCCATGCGATTATAGTTCACAGGTGTCCCAAATCTCTTGAGAATATTTCTTTGTAAAAATCCTGGCTTGTGTTAGCATCATTTTGGGACAAGTTGTTGCCTCGACCCATTTTGATACATAATCTACGACTGGGAGTATGTATGTATTTCCAAGCAGAAATTTGGAAAAGGCCCATAAAATCTATTCCCCATACATCAAATAGTTGCACACCCGGGGATACTGAGGGGCATTTCATGCCTTTGCGATATTTCCCATTCTGGCATTGATCACATGCTTCACCCATTCAAAAGCAGGTCCTTGAAAATAGTAGGCCAATAAAATCGGTGGAGAATTTTTGTAGCTTGTTTTGTCTCCTGCAAAATGTCCTCCATATGGTGATGCACATGACATTCTGTAAATCTTACTTTGCTCATATACAGTACACATCTTACGATGATCGGATCAGCTCCTCTTCTAAATAACGTGGGTCATCGGATCCATAATTTTCTTGTCAATCCTTAGCTTTTTTCTCTGCTGATAACTGAATTCTGGTGGCATAATTCAACAAGCTAAGAAGTTCACAATATCAGCATACCAAGGTGATTGGAGTGACAGCTGGAATAACTGCTCATCTGGAAAGTTTTCTGCTATTTCTATTTCTTCTTCTTATACAGCAAGTTTCTCCACTCTTGACAAGTGATCAACTATCACATTGTCACAACCTTTCTTGACTTTTATTTTCCCTTTCTCAAACTTCGTAATAACAATACCCACTTGATCAGTCTTGGCTTTGCTTCTTTCTTTGCCATTAGATACTTAATTGCTGCATAATCAGTGTGTATAATAACATGGGACCCCAAAATATGGCCTAAATTTTTCACATGCAAATACTATTGCCGGCATCTCCTTTTTAGTAGTAGAGTAATTTTCTGAGCTTCATTAAAGGTTTCTTTGGCATAGTTCTCTTAGCGAATACCTTTACCATTTCTGTCCCAATCGACTCCATGAGCCAAAATCGCGGCATCACACATGATATCAAATTCTCTGTTCCAATCTAGTTTTTCCATGATGGGAGCTTCACTTAGTCTAGATTTGATCTCTTCAAAAGAATTCTGGCAGGATTCATCAAAATTGAACTTAGTATCTTTTTCTAGCAATCTGCATAGTGGTTTAGCAATTTTTGAGAAATCTCTGATAAATCTTCTGTAAAATCTAGCATGTCCTAAAAAACTTCTAATAATTGAAACTTCTAAAACTTCTAATGACTGTAGTGGGTGGTATGGGTTCTTATAATTGAAACTTTTGCTTGGTCACTTCTAGCCATAACTGCGAGAAATCATGTGCCCTAAAACATTCATACGTGACATAAAGTGGCATTTTTCCCAATTGAGCTAGATTGTCTGGCACCTTTAGTCACATCCCGAGTTATGCGGAGCCTTTGTTAAAACTAGATCCATACCTTTTGTGAAATCATCAGGAATCTCCATAACTATACCTTAAATCGAAATATAGACATCATGCATCTTTGGAATGTACAGACATTACACCAAACCAAATGGCATTCTAAAAGCAAAAGTACCAAATGGGCATGTAAGGTGGTTTCTCTCGCCGTCCTCAGTTGATAAATTTGGTTATATCGAGGTATCCATCGAAAACAAAGTGAGAGTGTCTATGACCTATCAGTCGATCAATGAAAGCGAGGAAAATTATCTTTCTTGTTGCGTATTTAGTTTTACGCGAATCATCCCGCCTGCCCTCCATCACATCCACAGTTCTTGTAAGGAATCAGTTCATTCTTTCATTTCTGATCACGGTGAATCCGCCTTTCTAGGAACCACATGTCTTGGGCTCACCCGAGAGACCTCGATATAACATATATAAAACACCGCATTCAACCATTTTCGAATTTATTTTCGACCAACTGCTCATCACGGGGTTCAGCCCTCCTTTGGTACTCAATAGAAGTTTGCAATATCATTCAGCAATATTTGTGCATGCAAATGGGAGGGGCCCGATACCTTCCCGGATCTCGATTGACCAACAATAGCTTATTGTACTTTCGAAATTTCAGCATTACAATTCTTGATTGATTGATGGTGATATGATACTTGGTTTTCTCTTTTACGGTTCCTAGAAAACATATTTCAAGTGCTGGGCAATTCTTTCAATATCAACCCATACGCACTTGTTTTATAATTAGTTTACCATGCATTGCATACATCATCTTGACAGTGTTCATTCATGCTTGAGACTGTTTCTTTGTTATACAAATTTGTAGTCAACATTTCACAATCAATACTCTCAAGATCTCGAAAATTCATCTCAATTTCATTGATAGAATGTTGAAAATCTGATGAATTAACTCAACTTGAAGACTATTGTTTTCTACGGCCATACAACTTTACGCATCTACATCGAGGTGTTCCCGAACTCCTATTAAGATTAAAGTGCCTTTAGCCCCATTCCCACCCTTAGTGTCGGTTCACCTTTTTGCACATCTATCAAGCGACTCAGTTGCTAGAAGGGTCTTCCTAGCGACAAGGAACTAGGTATACTATCATCATTCAGTAACAAAAATCCTGAGGAAGATGAATTTTCCCGCAGCCAGCGAAGCATCTTCAGACACTTACAGTTGTGTGATATATCATTTACCAATGGTGTGTTGAGGTGGACTGAAACTTAGTCTTCGCACCAACGATAGAGGCATCAAATTTATACTAGCACCATAATCACATGAGCCTTCTTGATTCATATTCCCTATAGGCGAGATGTTGACTTGCAGGTCCTTCATTTTTCTTTGGGAGCTTTTCTTTGGTCATTGCCTTATGAGTGTGGTCAGTTATCATTCTTCCTCAGCTATTTTCCTTTTCTTCGGTATCTCCTTTAGAAATTTTTGCATAATTTGACATTTGATTGATTACCTGTTGCAAATGGGATGATTTCTATCTTCTTGAAGATGTCAGGAATCTAGAAAAGCCCCTTTCTTCCCTTTTTGCCTTACGAAGCCTCTGGGAAATAGGCCTCTGTGTTTGGTTGACCAGGATACCTCCCGAGATTTCTGGAACAGTCCACCCCTAAGGAAGTCCCTCTTGTACAATCCTAAGGAAATGCAGTGGAACTCCACTTTAAGGAGGAAGTAAACACATGCATTAATTTAATATCCCGATTATATATAAAGACCACTACATATAGATAAGGACCCATAAAAGTTCGATCTGAATATCAAAGCATTCTAAGTGTTGTCCCAATTTAGAGGTACAAGTAGAGATGACTAAGTCAATACAACAAAAAACAGGATAATGATCTTATTCGCCCATTTGTGTGAGAAGCGATTGTCGAATGCCGGCGCGAAATAAACTCTGACTGCTTTTGGACCTGAGGCAGATTTAAAACAATAAACGTGAGATAATAAATCTCAATGAGTGGCATAATTTATAAGAAAATAATATTTTTTATTTTGAACTTAATTTAATCTCTAAAGTATAAGTCTACTTTCTACGTTGTAAGGTTCCAGTTAAAACCTTCATATTGACTTGCCCCAAGTCCAACATATCTTCAAAATCATAACAATAATTTAGCCGACACAATGTTAAGAAAACTATAATCACATTCTTACATAAAGCCAATCATAAAGCATGTATAATACCGTATAATAAGTAACCACTAAATATATATAAATGATAAACAGTTATACCATATTCGAAATCAGCAGCACCATGTGCCGCTTACTAAACCGATCGGTAAGCCCGACCTCCGCGACATCTTGGCAACTAATAAACTGTGGTTACACAGGCCATCCGCGTGGCAGCTAATAACCTCAGTGACTGACATGCGCGTGGCAACTAATAAACCTCGGTGGGCGGTATCGCGTGGCGACTAATAAACCTCGGGTAAGCGGCGTCACGTGGCAACTAAACCTCGGGTAAACGTATCACGTGGCACCTAATATAAGCCTCAGGGTAAACACGGCCATCACGTGGCACCTAATAAACCTCGGGTAGACACGACATCCACGTGGAAATAATAAACCTCAGAGTAAGCCGACCATCACGTGGCAACTAATAAACCTCGGGTAAGCAGGCCATCCACGTGGCAACTAATAAACCTCAGGAGTAAACCCGACCATCCACGTGGCAACTAATAAAATCGTTCCCGACTCATGCCTTTCCCGACAATACCGTGCTCAGTCATTCCACAAATCTCAAGATCCATTCTTCCTTTTAAAACAATAGTTCTTCAAGGTGGTTTACAACCTCAATCCACGTACCAGAAAATATCCAAATACCACGAGACTCATCCCTGAGCTTCGATGCAAACTTCAAGCGGTTAAAATGTTGACAAAATTCACATGAAATGATAACTTGTTTTATAGGCCGATAATCACATTTGTATGCAACCAACCATTTGGTCAAAGCAGGTATACATGTAAAATATTTAATACAATAGATATATCAACATAATACCCAAATCATTTAAAAACATATAAACCACTCACAGACTATAGACGCTCAGTCCTGCTCCCCTGCAGGATCGTCTCCCGGCCCGGCGTGAGTGCCTGTAATATAAATAAAACACCACTTAGGCTCTAATAACTGAACCAACAACATTGGGATGCCCCGAAGGCCTTAGAATAACTTTAAGACACATGAAACCATCAACTTGGATAAGCCAGTCGATTACACAGTCTTCTCGACGTCTCAAAATTAGGGCTTTTCGCCGGAGCTAATTTCTCGAAGTGAACCGTCAATAATTCATAAAAACATCAATTTCACTAATCCAACTCAATTTTCTAACTTGACCAATTTAATTTTCGATTTCAATCAACTTTTCGGTAATTACGAAATGACCCAAATGGAAAACCAATAAGCGATGTCAAAGTTACAAATATATCAATGGAAAGCCCAAGAGACCAAGAACTCATCAGTACCATTACCTTGGTCAGTTCTTTGTGGTGGCAAAAACTGATCTAATAATTCGATGACTTTGTTTCATCGTAACTTTCAAACGGTGAGGAATCTGCAAAAAGGGACCATGGAAATGAGTTCAGAGGGTCCAAAAATGGTGGGAGGGAGGTATGGGCCGACCTGAAATGGCCTGAAATGGCCTAAAAAGTGGAAAATTTCCGGTGACTACGGTGGTGCGCCCGCCTTTCAGGCACGATCAGGAAGAGGGCGTGTGCGTGGCGGCTCACCGTGAAATTTCACCAGCGTGATCGACCAGAGATGGCGCACCTCCCTGGCCTGCACGTGTGGACGGTGGGTGGCCGGAGTCGCCTCCTTTGGTCCAAAACTCCACGGCTCGCAAATGGTCAAAGCGACCCTACTCGGTGTTACCACGATTTGGAGGTTCCTAGGGTTTTGAGCTCAGATGGTGTTTTGAGGGCTAGGGGTTTCATTTGGCACCCAAAGTTATGTTTATAGGGCCTAGGTTGCTTTAGGTAAAACCGAAGAGTTGGACACTGATAAAGTGTTGTTGTTTGAACTTCTCATAGCCGTAGCTTTTTATCCGTAAGTCGGATTGTGGCGTTAGCCGATCTATGAACTCGTATCGGCGAGGTACATGGAAATAGTGCTTTAGTTAACCCAAATATTCATCCTCGAAAAAATTAACTTAGGCCCACAAACTAAGTGTTGGTGAAACTAGTCAGAAACTTGGTCAAATGTGTTAGCTTCATTATTATTTAGTACGGGTTGTTACACTATAGGTGTATAAGATAGTACTCTCTCATACATTCTCACTGCACCGCTTCCCTTGGTATTCGGTCACATGTGCTCTTCTCTCCTTCCTTTCCAGGTTCTTCTTGATGCTGTCAGTCTCTTCTTTATTTCTTTCTTCTTTGACTGTTTGCCTACTTAACCACTTCTTAGCGGGGCTGCCATGCGATCCTTTGGATTCTTTTGAGTGTCACTGAGGAATGTACCCTTGCTGTGATTTGGCATACTAAAGACCGAAATTTGCCTACTTGTGTTTCAAGTTTTTCAATGAGCACTTGTATTCTTCTAAAATACTTTAGTATCCGGACTTGAAGCTTCGGTCGGGCGGTTTAATTTCATGGAAGTGTATAAGCCTCTGTTGTCCCCCTATGAACTATAATTTGTTGTTAGATGGTTGGAGTCCTCCTGTAGCCCGGCTTTGATGGTATTCGTGCCTTCACCCCTTGATGCTCTTTCTTTGGAACCTTGAGTGAGCTGTGATATCCTGATGAGGATTACGTACATGCTGGCCTTATCTTGCCTCATATGAGAAATTCTCATGGTTCCTCGTCTTTGGACTATAATGTGTGGGCGAGGTTAAGTTTGGCTGGATGGTAATTTCTTAGTTGAATTACGTACTTAGCCTCCTCCAACCTCATAGCGTCCTCTTCTTTTGGTATTCCGACACTTCTTCTCGTGCTTCTCTTTCCTTGCTCCTATTTCATGAGCGGTGTGCATTCTTTCTGTTTTCCATCACGGCATGATGGCAACTGCTTCATAAATTTGTCATTTTTACTCAGCTCCATGACCCCTTTTCTCATTTGTACCTTGTAAACTGGATGGGTGCTTCATATTGCACTGGCTAGGTCTTCATCGGATCCTGGCCTCTTGGCCTCTTTCTTTTGAATGCTCCCACGGCACGAAGCGTCGATGATGCCTTTAGATGTATCATTTAGGCATGATATACTATATCCATCTGGGTTTAAATCAATTCCATACATAGGGCACCTTTTCAAGCAACCTCTTGAATCTACTCCCGGGCTATGTATGGCTCTCATCTTCCCCACAATTTGGAACCTTTATTTATTTCTCTTCTTCTCTGAGAGGTGAGAGATGGAAAGAACACGCCCAAGTAATACTTCACGGTTCTTCCCAAAATATCAGTGAACCATATGGTAATGAATCATACCATGTGGTTGCTATGTCTTAAGGAAAATGGGAAGAATGCGGCTTGCTATCCTTACGGCCTCACCATTCGACTTCATTGTATTTGCCATCACGAGAAATCTACCCGAGGTGCTCGTTGTGGTCTTGATGGGGTGGCATTGAACTAATCTTTGCGCACCATTATTTATCAAAGTGGCCCCAGTTCGAAGTTATTTGCATCCACGATGGTGTCACGATTGTAGAATATTCTTCCTGAATGATAGGCCTCCCGAAATCCTCCATTGTGTCGATGTGGAGGCCAAGGCTCAACGTCCTTGCTCCTACGTGCGGGTGTATCTCTCATCTGCCATAGCTGCGTTCTCTGCTTTTTTAGTCTTTCTTAAGCAGGTGTTCTTTCGATTCAGTGTCTGGCAGTAACAGTGCGAATCTTGTTTCCTCATCATTAAAGGATTTCTTTGAGAATTGAAACACACTCGGATTAATAGGATTAGTCAAACTAAAGAATTGTTTTCAACATGTGTGTTAAAGGTGTGGTTGGTACAGCCCCTGCTTATTACAAATTGTTTTGTTCTTTTCTTTTATAAAATGTCCAAAATTAACACTTCCTCATTTGTTAGAATATTGATCCATTTCGTCTTTCAATCCCCAGAGCAACGGCGCCCATAAAACTTGTTTGCCTTTTTCTATATAGACTAAAAACCCCTCAAATTCACATAATTACAAGAGCCTTACACTTCTCTTGCACCCATGTCACTTTGGATAAATTTGCTTTATTAAATAAATCTTTCTTGATTGTTTAGGATTTTAAAATTGGGTTTAGTCTATGACACTACAAGTGTGCCTGAGGTCATACAGTAGTAAAATCTCAAAGTAAATTAAGGTATCATTCCACATAGATTGACAGACCCAGAATTAGAGATCAATTACCCTAACTACTGAAGTTCTATGCTATTTGGACTAAAAATTGATAGTGAAAGTTTATCTAAAAAATAATGAATCTGAACTATTAACTAAAAATGAAGCGAATAACATGAAAATGACCAAAATAAAAAGAACAAAATATTTGGATCTAAATACATTCCCTGTGAAACGAAAACCTCGGTGATCTAATGACAGTCAATTCCTACAAGAAAGTACGTTGCTCTATTCTGCTAGTGATGGTGGGATGCAGATTTGTCGAGATACCTAAATGTTGCGGTTGGATTTCTCCACACTCACTGGTTATAAGCTCTTGCTTCTCTTGAAATCAAGATCAGACAATTGCCATATATACGCTGCGATCATCAAGATGAATTATGAAAGTATTGAGAAAAGAAAAATACCAGATCTGCAGTAGAAGCGAGACATACAATATAGCGGTTCGATCTTAGTTTGAAAGCGAGAGCTTGTAACCGATGAATGTGGAAAATCGGCTTGTAACATTTAGGCAATCTTGGACAATCCAGTCCATCACTGTGTTGTATACTTTCTTGTATGAATTATTTATTTCATTTTATGATTCACTTGATGAGACTTCGTTTCTCACGAAGTAGATTGATCAAGTATTTTGTTCTTTTATTTTTAGTGCGTTTTCATATTATTCAGTTTCTATTTTTGGTGTAGTCTAGGATTTATTATTTTTTAGATAAACTTTCATATCAATTCTTTTAGTCCAAATAGCATAGAAGACATTAGTTAGGGTAGTGATCTCTAATTCTTGTCAATCTGCATGGGAATGATACTACGGACTTACACGTCGAATTTTACTACTTGTATGACTGTGCACTTCTTGGTAATCATAGACTAGCCCATTTTAAAATCCTAAACAATCAAGAAAGAATTTATTGTAGCTCATTTATCTAAGTGACATGAATTAAAATGTAACTATGTGAATTTGAGAGATTTAGTATCTGAAAAATAAGTTTATGGTGTGAACTATGAAGATTGAAAGATTGATGATCAATATTCTAACAAAGAAATGCTAGTGGATTTATAAAGAAAAGAACAAAAGCAGTTAACCTGGCGATGGGCTATACCAACCAACGATCTTTAACAGTATGTTAGCTAATTCTTTAGTGCGACTAATCTGACAATGCTGATGTGTTCAATTTAGGAAATCGCTGTGCAGAAGCGATTGAACATATGCCATGGGACACTGGTGGAAAGGCGCTCGAGAAGCTTGAAGACTAAAAGCCGAGAGAAACGCAGCTATGGCGTGAGAGACATGACCCGGAAGCCGAGCAGAGAGAGGAAACAGGCGGCACCGGCGACTATTCTTGACACAATGGAAAGACTACGGAGGCCTGATAAGTGCCTAAAACACTCATGTACCTTGCGTCAGTTTTCATTTTCACGTTTATTTTATAGTTAATTCAGTTTTTGTGGCTGGAACTCACGAATTGGTGTTTGGTGATCCAGTGCGTGGAGCGGCATTTGTTGGAAGCAGATTTTGGAGCATAGGAAGGCACATTTAGCGAAGAGAGTGCGACGTGTGGCGATCCCGACATCACGGCGTCTACGTCGTGGCGTGCGTCGCGACATTGGGTGACTACTATCTGAGTCAGCAGCGGCAACGTGGCGGCCCCGTCGAAGCCACGAGTTCTACTTTCGGCGGTAAAGAAAATGGAGCGAAGATTTGGAGGCATCGGGGAATGGAGTACGGAGTGAGTGCGGAATCGGAGCGGGAGTGTGAATCTCGAGAAGAAGAACCGGACTTTGTATTGTTTCTTTGATTTGGACAATAGAACATGTTTATCTACCTTATGTGTTTATGATCATCACATGTTCGATCTATTCAGGTCTGTTGAACTGTCTGAGTTGGATGGATTAAAGTTGATTAATTTATATTATTTAGTTATTTATGATTTATTATTATTATCATACACATGCAATAGTCAATTACATGGTAATGGCTGGCGACATGGGGATGTTCATGCTAGAGATCCGAGATTCGAGAGATAAGGATACTGGATATGAGTAAGTGACCTTTGGTTGAGTTGGTGAATAGAAGATATTCCGATCCCGAAGGTGGCAAATAAGGTTGGTATTTAAGCATTTGAAGATCTAGGAATTGGGATAGAGATATACTGACTACACTAAGTCAGGCGAATACACACCTCGAGAGGGTATCTCGTAGACAAAATCCACCTAGTCATTAAATCATGAATAAAGCTGAATAATCTCATCTTTAGAAATAATCTCGAGCATTAGCGGGGAGACATAGCCCTAGTCTTCAATACCTGATGGTCGGTAAGATGATAGTTAGTTAAAATTCACGCATTTGATTTCTTTCTCATAATACAGTTTATTTCGAGATAATATCTAAAAAGCACATCTTTGTATTCAATTCTCTTTGTCTAGTGGATCGATATCAGTACCTTTTGGTACATTATATTACTTGGGGCGGCCTTGCGCTGCGCGTGGCGTATATTTTACCACATACGTTTTATTTATCAAGTTTTCGGCGCGTTCTTGAGACGAGTTGGATTGATAGAATAAAACAATTAGATATTACTCTGGGAATTTTTGTTTTTATTTTTTGTTATACTACAAGTGTGCGTGTTGGTATTGTTGTGTCGTGTGTGATTGGGTTAAGTTCGTGAGTACATGCGACGGCGAGACCCGGGTGCCAACACTGTTTGATCTGAGCCGAAAGACTTTACATAGAATACGTAAAGAGCAGAATTTTGAACGGTCGAGAAATTTAGCAAACATGGGTGATAATGAAGAAGCGAGGATCTGACATTGACCTTGAGCTGCGAGGCAGTGATAATCATGGAAGGGTAAACACAGGCCGTTTATACGGCCGGCTGTGGTCCATATCTTGCTAGAAGAGTTTACTCCCGCCTACGGTTGATCAGGCAGCTATCGGTGACCACATTCGAGCGAACAACTTGGTGAAGTCGGTAACATTACGGATGCTCTGGAATATATTGTTTCATGGACTACCCCATAAAGGCCGAACATGCATCGACCAACTTTCTTGGAAGTCTACGATACGATCAGCGAAATTACAATGGAGTTCACGAAGAGTACTCGAGGTTGAGGCTTTTTCCACTCTCTCACTGTTGATCGAGCCAAGCAACGTAGCAGTCAGCCACCAGATTCCGCTGCCTCGTGGAGCGATCTAGTGCAAAAAATTCGGCCAAGTTATACGCCACCGAAAATTGCCTGACGCGTGCGAGAGATCAATACTTTTAGGCGACTAGGGGAGAACACAGCGAGCATGGGAGCAATTCCACGGAGTACTAAGAAAGTCTGCATCCGCAGACTAACGGATGGATGCAAGTCCATACTTTCTATAATGGTGAGAACAATTTGCTGACGATGATTAAAGTGCCTCATTGGAGAACCTTGTGAAACCACGGATGACTGTGAGATTACCGGAAGATGCCACGACCAATACAAATCGGTGGCCTAGGGAGAATTGCACGATAAAAGCCATGGGTGACCACAGAGATAATGAGGTTCTCAACAATGCAGTTGATATGTTTTGGTGACCAAGCGGAGTTGACTAGACGGTAAGGTACGGCAAGTATCTGGACTGACCCGCATGGGAGTTGTGGTCACGTGGAGGACAACGTAATAGCCTGAAATGTCGGTCGGAAATCAAGCGTAGAGCGAGGCCCGGTATGTCGAGGTTCAATCGAAGTCAATCCTGGCTGGCAAAGACAGTGGAAACATTATCAGAATCAAAATCAAGGCGGGCAGGCGTAATAATCAGTGAAGCGATTAGAAGACAGTCGAGGGGATGGATGGAGATAACAGTGTGTGACTTCGAGCCGGGCTAGTGAACCACCTCTGCTGAGAAAAAAGGGTGATTTCTAAAACAAGCTCTTACCACAGATGTTAACCTCCCACTCTGCTTTCATGAATGAGACCAAAGCGAATATGCGGCGGCTGAGCAGCCAGGTTGAGCAATCAAGCGGCCTGTGTGAGAAATTTGGAAGTCTGAAATGGGTGAATGGAAAACTTATTAACGGCGGCGGGTTCATTACCAGCAATTGATAACCCAGAAGACATAGGAATGAACATGTTAAGCGGTCATGCTAAAGTAGGAAGAGGTGGAAATACGATCCTGGCTTGATTGTAGAAACGATTAGAGGCGAGAAGGTCACATCCGACAGGCGAGTGATCTGAGATAAAGATCAACCTAATGAGGCGGTCTGCCAGACAACTCCCGCACGAAGCAAAGGCCAACCCACCAATTCCATATCCACAGTGCCTAAAGAAGCATAAGCTGGATAAGCAGTTCCACTAAATTCATGGAATTGTTTAAAAGTTACACATCAATATCCCATTTGCGATGCTGCGGAACCGTGCGATTATGTGAAGTTTATGAAGACATGTCTCGAGAGAAAGATTGGGTGACTTTGAAGCAGTTAACTTAGCGGGAATCGCTGTTTATACTTTAGAAAAGTTTATACAAAGCTTAAAGACTGCGGCCGGTTTCACTGTTCCATGCCATTGGAAATGCTATCTTTGGGGAGAATATGCTTGATTTGGGTGCCAGCATTAATCTCATGCCATATCCATTTTCGCGGTTAGGATTAGGTGAGGCTCGTCCAGCCTCTGATCCTACTTCCGCTTGCAGCGGATCTTTGAAACATCGAGGAGAATGTGAAGATGTCATGAAGTTTGATGGTTTATCTTGGCTGATTTCATTGTACTAGATATGGAAGAAGATGAAATACCAACAATCTTGGGTAGGCTAGTTTCTAGCAGCCGGCGACGATGATTGATGTTAGGAGAGAGGCCTTAAAATTGAGAGTACGGGACCGGCGAGAAGTCAAGTTCACGTGTTTGAAGCGATGGACATCAGAGAGAGTGATACTTGCTTCATGGAAGAATAGTAGAGCTATAGTGTCTAGCCAAAGTGGTCTCAGCCTGACGGCGGAGGCTAGCTAGTGGAGATGATTAGAACCTTTGTGGTAGAATATGTTAAATGGCTAGACTCTTTCGGACTAATAGGAGATACTTCCAGAATCTCTAGGTGAAGGGGCTAAGGCCGGCGCCATGATGGAACAACCACCCAGTGGGCAAACTACCTAGCCATTTGAAGCGTATTACGCTTAAGGTAACCTCCACTTTACCACGATCATTTCGGCATCCTTGGTAGACTAGAGGAAGAAGTTATTGAGGGTCCTTAGAGACCATAAAAATACCTTGGATGGTCTCTAGCCCGATTTGAAGGGGTCGCCCTTCCATGTGCATGCATGATATTTGCTTTCGAAGATGGGCATAAGCCGGTGGAAGCCACAATGGAGAGTTGAATCTAACAATGAAAGAGGTGGTTGAAAGGAGGTATTAAAGAAATGGCTGGATCTGGGGTAATTTATCCTATTTGAGTAGTGCATGGAGTTAGTCCGGGTTCAAGTGCAGAAAGGAGGAACAGCAATCATAAGAGCGAAGAACAACATATTCGCATAGCCGAGCGATCCTTAGGGTGGAGGATTTCACATTGATTACGGAAGCAGAACAAAGCCACGAAAGATCATTCCCATTGCCATTTACTAGATCGGATGTTGGATCGATTGGCGGTCATAGATACTGTGGCGCCGGATGAATCTCAGAACACATAAAAACGTTATAGCCCACGAAGATGCAGGAGAGCTGACATTCACATGTCCCTATGGTACATTCGCATTGACGGATGCCCTTTGACCTTACAATGCGAACTTTCAAGATGTATGATTATCATCTACCAGACATGGTTGAGAGAACAGTGAAATCTTCATGGATGATTTCTGATATTAGGAAATTCATTTGACAAGCTGTCCCGAAAGGGTGAGATCGGTTTTGATAAGATGTGAAGTTGACTTAGTACTCAATTGGGAGAAGTGCCATTTTATGGTACAAGAGGGTGTGTACTCGGACATCCAGTTTCGACACGAGGAATGAGGTAGGCAGGCGAAGATTGAAGCAATTGAAAAGTTACCACCCTCACTTGAGTAAAAGGGATTAGAAACTTTTTAGAGCCATATTTGGATTTTACAGAGGCTAACCGTAAGGATTTCTCGGATTGCAAACCGTTGTCTAACCTTACGGTCCAAGGGATCCCATTTGAGTTTGATTCGAGTGTTGTATTTCGGTGTTGAGGATAAGTTGATCTCAGCTCCTATTGTCGTGGCTCAGTTGGTCTTTTCCTTTTTGAACTTGTATGTGGCCTTAAGCGATTTTGCGATTGGGCGATCTTGAAGCCAGAAAGCGAGAAAATTTTCCGTAACCTATTATGCCAGTGAGACTTTGAATGATGCTCGGTTGAATTACGCCGCTACAGAGAACTTGGCTATTGTCTTTGCCTTGACCAAATTCAGGCCTTATCGATTGGTAACAAGGTAGTAGTCCACCTTGACCACTCTTGCCATTAAATACTTGATGACTAGAAGATGCCAAACCTCGATTAATCAAATTGGGTTCTTTTCTTTGCCAGGTGATGTTGAGATAAAGACAAGAAGGGCGCGAGAACCTAAGTAGCCAGATCATCTTTCACGATTGGAAGGGGCAAGTGCTGATGTTCAAGTGAATGACAATTTCCAGGATGAAACTCTTAGCTATTAGAGATGAGGCGGTTCCATGGTTTGCGGATTATGTGATTATTTGTGGTGGCCAAAGGTAATCCCTCAGGAATTTAACTATCCAGCGAAAGGGTTTTTCGCCCACACTTGAAACCACTACTATTGTGAGGAGCCAATCTCGGACATTGTGCGGCAATTGATTAGAGATGTGTGCGAAATAGAAATGAGCAGTGTTTTAAACCAACATACACTTTACCTTGTGGTGGACATTTTGGTGGCCAGCGAGCGGCGATAAAGTTCTCGGTCGGGCTTCTCTTGGCCTACCTTCTTATTTAAAGATGCTCATCGCCCATTATCCACATGTGACAGTATCACTTGAATGGGTGAGTATTTCTAAAAGGATGACAGCCCGTACCCCGTGCGGAAGTAGAGCTATTTGACTTATGAAATTTGGTTAATGGGACCATTTCCTCCATCTTACAACAACTTTGTATGTTCTACTGCGATGAACTATGTCTCGAAGTGGGTAGAGCCATTTAGGCCCGGCTCCAACGATGCCAAGGTCATGAAATATTCTGCTTTTTAACATGTTCTCACAATTTGGAACCCCTCGGGCGCGATCACGGATAATAGTGCTCATTTTCTTGCAATAAGGTGATTAATAGGTTTAAAAGTATAGGGTGCGTCATCGTACATCTCTTGCATACCACCCTTGATCAAATGGAGCTCTTCGAGAGGTGTCAAATCGAAGTCCGTTTATTCTTGAGAAGACCAGGTCAACGAGTTCCCGGAAGGATTGGTCTAAAAAAATCGAAGATGCACTACGGAGCATCTGCTTGTATTTAAAACTCACTGGGTATATCGTTGAGTTTTGTGTAAAAACATGCCATCTTCCGGTGGAATTGGAGCATACGTGCCTCTTGGGTAACTCGGCGATTGAATATGGGCGATTACAGCGGTGAGAAGCGGCTGTTATTTCAGTGAACTAGATGAATTTAGGAGCGAAGCTTATGGCATCGCATTTACAAGGAAAGACCAAAAGCACGGCACGATAAACACATTGCAGAAGAGTTCCGCAGTGGGACAACAAGTTCTATTGTTCAATTCTCGCCTAAACTCTTCTCGGGAAAATTGAAGTCTAGATGGTCGGGCCTTTCCACGATTGAAGTCTTTTCATGGTGGAGGCCGGAGGTCACATCTGAAGAGCACATTCAGTCACCACCCAACGGTTGAAGTAGTATTTTGGAGGAGAGTTCCGCCGAGAAGCGGATCATTCCTTTAGCGCATCCAGACGAAGTACCGTAAGCGGTCATACGAGCTCGGGTCCCCGAGCACATTGAGATTCAGGGCCGTCGAGCTAACAACATTAAACGTAGCGCTTCTTGGGAGGCAACCCAAGTTTTTCTGAGTGATATTTTTATTGTTTGTTTTCAGTGATATTGGTTTATTGGTTTTGTCCGTAGTCGGTGTTTCTTCTTGGTTGTTCGGGACCTTCATAAGCGCAAGTCTTGGGGAGGATCCGTTGTGCAAAGCATTACAAATCCAGTGTCCCACATTTACACAAGAGGAGGTCATAAGCCGGGCTACTTAATGTGAACTTTAGAAGCCTTCCTGCGTAGCGTCGCTGACGTTGGTGCCAGCGTCGGCGTCAATTACCCTTCTGCAGAGCGTCGGCGGCGTGGTTCCAGCGTCGGCGGCGTTGATTTTCAGTATCGCGGAGCGTCGTGGCGTGGATTTCCCAGCGTGTGACGTTTGAAGTTTTTACTCTTTGGAACGTCGCGACGTGAGTTTAGCGTCAGCGGCGTTGAATTTAAACCCTGCGGAAAGTCGGTGAGATATAAACGTCAGCGATGTTAATACATATGTCTGCGGAGGCGTCGCGGCGTTGTTACTAGCGATCAGCGGCCGTTGTTTAGTCCCATTCTGCGGAACTTGGCGTTGCGAGCGTCGCGCGTTGTTAGTCCGTTCTCTGGAGCGTCTCGGCGTTGCGAGCGATCCGCGGCGTTGTTTAGTCCCCATTCTCTGGGCGATCGGCGTTGCCCCGAAAGTCGCGACGTTGCCCTGTTGAAAGGCCAAAAATAACCCATTTTGCTCTTCACTTTGTGCGCCCAACACTTTGAACCCTAGCAACCTTACTTTCCGTCCTCACCTTCTTCTTGGGAGCTCCACGTCTGCCAAATTAGTAGGTTTTGTTTATTGCCCTCAGATCCTTCTTTTTTGCACATCACTTGAATCATTACACACGGTTCATTTCACCTTACGTTCACCACCACACTCAATTCGCACTAGTGTAGTCATCTGAGTTATCATTGCACTCACTGTGATTCGGTCCACGGAGTCTTTTAGGTTTACCTCTAATGTCATATTAGTTCTGTGTAGGATGTTGGAGTCCCATTTGGTGTTGAGTCATTAGTACACTTAGTTAGTTTGATTTTTTAGTGCACTGGTGTTTGTAGTTTTGTCTAGGTCGGTGGGTGCGCCAATTTAATTATCACCACTTGATCCTAGGTCTTACCTCGAATGCGGCAAAAGCGATTTCCTACCAATGGTCGATTACAGCGAGGACCGACCAATTATGATGTCACGAGGTTCGTCAATGAGGGGGCCGCCGATCGGTTCGGCACCATTTGCAAGCCGTCGTTTATCAAGAAGGGTTTCCACTATCCGGATGACTTCTTCAGCCATAAGCGGCTAAGGGATGGCGATCTGTGCAGCCACCATTCAATTTGCGATGAGTGTGGTGCGAGTTCTCGTAATCTAGCCGCCCGCGTCCTTAAGAAAGTGCAGTGAGGCATATTGGTGGAGCTTGGTCACGGTCGATCAATAGCCTCTCTAGATCATGTCCTCGGGCCGTTCGATCGGCTTCTGAACTCCAAATGCCGAGGAGTCATTCGGGTCTTGACTAATAATTAGGGGTGAGTGGAAAATTAATAACGAGAGCCGTACGAGTCCGTTTCAAGGCCAGGCTTATTTATTATCCTAAGGTATGGCATCACTTTATCCGTCCGTCTTGTCGGCGACGGGCGTGTGTGAAGTGGCGATAAGCGGAGCCTGCTCAACTGTGCCATCATTCAGGATATACCTTTTGATGTTGGGCAGGTTATAGAGGATGCTATCCTCCATAACCGGGACGCCAAGATGAATCTGGGGCACCCTTTCCTTATCTTTGGCTTATGCAAACGAGCCGGGGTGCCCCTCGACGACAATGAGGCATGGCTACACCCCATTAAAGCCATATCTGTCAAGAGGGACAAACCGGGTGTCCCGCGACATGAGGGGGCATATGATTCCGGCCATGAGCCCTCGGACTAGGATGAGCTTCATGACTATCAGGCTCGTTTTGGACTCCTGGGCGATCCCCAGGAGGACATTGGCCAGTCCTCGTCCCATCCACCTCCACCACCACCACCCCATCCATCCACGGAGGCAGCCCCCTCCAGCCCTTCACCCGACCCCGAGGACCCGGTGCTCTCCCTTGCGGCGCTTTGGCGCGTGCAGGACGAGACCCGGGAAGCCTTAGAGTCCTCGTCATAGATGTAGGCCCTCGTCTTGTCTCAATCTTGTGCTGGCCAATCAGGCCACCATTCTTCAGCAGCAGCAGTCCTTGCAGGCCCGGCTTCATACAGCTTCTACTTCTCGCCAGCCCGCCGCCACCACCTCCGTGTGATCACCGGGGAGATTCCTTTCACCCTACACTATTCGTTTGTGCCGGGTGGGGACAGGTATTTTGTTTGGGGGTGTGGGTGGTGATCGAGTTTTGGTTAAATTTGTTTAGTTTGTGTTTTGATTTTTCGTATATGTGTGAGTATTTTTGTTGGTTTAGCATGCTAGTTGTTTGTTTGTTTAGTTTCAATTTATTTTTGTTCAATTTAATTTAATATAGGTCGTAATGTTATTTGCTTGCATTTGTTTGCATGTGTGGTAGGTCATTCTTATACGTAGTAGTTTCATGTGTAGGTAGTACGACTATGTGTGCCATGTTGAGAGTCGAAGATCGCTTTTGGGTCGAATTCACTATTGACATGGAAGGACGGATGCATATGATGTTTGATGCTCTGTAATTAGGTTGAATAGGTGGGAAAGGGTAGTGAACCAATCCCGGGTAGTCAAGAAACTATTTCTCAATGACACTTTCACACTCACACATTATTGACCTTTAGGGTATACATAGGTGCCGAGACCCACTACTAAAGTTCGACACACCTTGGGAGTCTCTAACCACCTAAGTGATGGGACATCTAAACAAAAGAGGATTACCGTGAGCTGACTAAAAAAAAAAAAAATACAAAAACAATAGAAAAAAAGTGAGAAAAAAAAACAAAAGTAAAGTAAAAAATAAATAAATAAAAATAGGTTTGTGAATTAGAATAAGTGGATCATCAATCGAATCGGGCACGATCCGAGGGCCTTTCAAGCCCTAATGCCTAAACCAGCTGGCCCAGGGTCATTATTCAACGCCCCTTCATAGGACCAGAAGATGGATCATTTCCAGCTGGTACTGAGTTTGGTTGAGTGTTAGGTGAAGTTTGAAGGGGAATTTAATGCTGGTGCCCTTAACCAGCGGTGGGAGTCACCAATGGATCCCCGCTACAGGAACACTCATCTAAAACTTCTTGGCACTAGGTCTTCTTCATTTTTTTAGGTATTTAGGAAATAATTATATATTTTGGTATGAATAAAAAGGGTGTGTTCTTATCCTTTCTTAGTTAGCTTCTTCCAATTAGGTGAGTTGAGCTTAAGTTTGGGGTGTCGAGGAACCTAGGTATACCTTGAGGTCACATTCTCATTCGGCCTTTGCAAGTTCATAGAAGGTTATTGAATACCATGGAATTTGAGGCACTATTCACTTTTACCTATTCAAGCAGAAGGTTTAGAAGTCGAACATGTATGCATCATGTGAACTTCAAACAAAACAGCAGCAATGTGAGTCGGTCCAATTTGATCCTCCACTTATCGGCATGTGCATCGTACTCGTGTTGGCACGCTGGTACATAGAGTGTGTGTTAGGTTTAAGTCGGTTCTTGCTTGAGGACCAGTAAGAAACTAGAGATTTGAATTAATGATGAGTGCCTAAAACACTCATATTATACCAGCGTCAGTTTTCATTTTCACGTTTATTTTATTATTAATTTCATAGTTTTTGTGGCTAGACTCTGAATTGGTGTTTAGTGTGGATCTGATGCATTGGAGCAAAGCGTTGGTGGAAGCAATTTTGGAGCATGGGAGGCATTGCATGAAGGGTCGCAGGCGTCGCGGCGTCCCAAGCGTCCGCGACGTCCTTGCGTCGTGACGATCCCAACATCGCGGCGTTGGGTCAGCTTCTTGTCTGCCAGAGTCGCTTAATGACTAGCGTCGCGGCGTCTGGCGTTATGACGTTGCAGCGTCATGTTTATCGTAGCGGGATCCTTTCGGCATTAAAAGCGATGGAGCGCGGTTGGAGGCATCGGAGATGGTGCGGTCGGTGCAGGCTCGGAAGCGGGAGTGAATCTCGAAGAACCCGGACTTTGTATTGTTTCTTTGATTTGGACAATAGAGACTTATGTTTTATATATCACATACTTGTGTTTTCATGATCATCATATTTCTGAATACCTAGGGTCTTGTTGAACCTTGTCACGGTTGGATCAGTTAAAGTTGATTAATTTATATTATTTAGTTATTTATGATTTATTATTATACGCTATCGTAGATCAGTACAGTAATGTTTGGACAACGATAGGATGTTCATGCCCGAATCCGAGATTAGAGATGAGGATACTAGGGATATGAGTAAGCGACATTTGGTTGAGTTGGTGAATAGAGATATTCCCGATCCCGAAGGTGGCAAATAAGGTTAGAACATTTAAGCATTTCGAAGTACCGAATTGGGATAGAGATATACCCAACTCTACTAGCAAGATAGGCGAATACACCTCGAGAGAGGAATTATATAAATGAACAAGATCACCTAGTCATTAAGAAATCATGAATAAGCGGAATAATCTCATCTTTAAGAAATAATCCATCGAGCGTGGCGAGAGCCTGCCCTAGTCTTGATACGATGGTCAATAAGATCGATGATTGGGATTGAAATTCACACATTTGATTTCTTTCTCATAATACATTTACTCAGATAATATCTAAAAAGCACATCTTTGTATTCAATTCTCCTGTCCCCATGGATCGATATCCGTACCTTTTGGTACATTATATTACTTGGGGCGACGCGTGCACTTGCGCGTATAGGCGTATATTTTACACACCACGTTTTCGGCCTATCACCTATCATTCAGGAAGAATATTCTACAATCAGACAACCTACTGTGGATGCAAATAACTTCGAACTAAAGCCAGCTTTGATAACAATGGTGTAGCAGCATCAGTTCACTAGCCACTTGCGAAGACCCGAGCTTTGGGTAGATTTCTCGGGATGGAAAATACAGTGAAGGCCCAAGATGGTGTGAGGCAAGTGATAAATTGCATCTCTTCCCATTTTCATAGAGACATAGCGACCACATGGTATGATTCATTACCATAGTTCCGGTTGATACTTAGGAAGCGGTGGAAGCATGCCCAGTGAGTTCTTCCCCATCTCACCTGCGAGAAGAAATAGTCTTCCAATAGGGAAGATGAGAGCCTATATAGCACAGGAGAGATTCAAGAGGCTGTTGAAAAGGTGCCCTATGCATGGAATTGATTTAAAAACTCATATGAATATAGTATATCATGCCTTAAATGGTATCTAAAGGCATCATTGAGCGTGTTGTGGAGCATTCAAAGAAAGAGTAGGGATCGATAGAAGATTCTGTAAGTGCAATATAGAGAAATAATACAGGTTTACAAGGAACGGCGAGAAGGGTCATGGAGTTATGTGAATTCAAAGAAGGCCTTATGTGATTCACGGTGATGATATAAATTTGATGTCTCCATCGATTAGTGCGAAGACTAAGTTTGGGGGAACTTACCTGGCAATCACATTGTAAATGGGCGACATATCAATGCTTTAACCCGGAAGGTGTTCTTGAAGATGTGCTTATTAAGGTGGAAGTCTCATCTTCTTTGTGGATTTTTATTATGAAGATGGAGGAAGACACCCAGTTCTTCTTTGCTAGGAAGACCCTTCTTAGCATTGGGCTATGATAGATATAGAAAGGTGGTGACACTAAGGGTGGAAATGAGCGAGTGCACTTTAGTGTGACAGGTTGGAACACCACGATGTAGATCGAGAAAGTTGTATGGCCAGTAGAAACGTAGTCTTCTCGGTGTTGATTTGGTGCAGTGTACTCTTTAACGTTCTATCAGTAGAGATGAATTTTCGATATCTGAGTATTGATTGTGAAATGTTGCCTTCAAATTTGTATAATAAAAAACGTCTCAGCATGAATAAGCTTAGTCAAGATGATGTATGCGGCTACAAGGCCCAGAGAAAACTGCGAGAAGCGGGAAACAAGTGCGAGAAGGGTTAATATTGAAAATTTTCAGTCATTTTGAAATATGTTTCTTAGAACGAGAGAAAGAGAAAACCCGGTTATCATATTAGGCGCATTAACTGAATGCGAAGAGCAGTTGATCGAAAAGTACAAGGAAGTTATTACAGCAGTCATTGAGATGTGAAGGTATCGGTCCTCCGTTTGCATGCACAAAATATTGCTAAATGATAGTAAAAACTTCTATTGAGCATCGAAAGGCTAAATACATGATGAAAGAAGTTGTCGAGAAAATAAGTTTTAAGAAATGGTTGAATCACGAGGTTTATATATCTTATATCGAGATAGTTCTTGGGTGAGCCAGTACATGGTTCCCTAAGAAGGTGGATTCCTTTGTGATGAGAAATAAAAGAATGAGCTGATTCTATAAGGCTGTGACGGGATGGAGGGTATGTATTGACCCCTGAGAAAACTAAATCGCAACAAGAAGGATCATTTTCCCTTGCCTTTCATTGATCGAGATCTTTGGATAGGTTAGCGGGACACCTCGCTTTTGTTTCTTGATGGATACTGCGGATATAACCAAATTGCCATTGCACACGAGGATCGGGAAAACCACCTTTATGCCCATTTGGTACTTTTGCTTTTAGAAGAATGTCATTTGGTTTGTGTAATGCTCTGGTACATTCTAAAGTGCATGATGTCACATATTTTTATTTAGAAGAAGTTATGGAATCTTCATGGATAGTTTCACGGTGTATGGATCCGATTTGAGCAGTGCTGCGTAACTTAGGGACCGGTACTTGAAGGTGCCGGGGCAAGAATCCCAAGCTCTGAGATTGGGAAAAATGTCACTTTATAGTTGCAGGAAGGAATTGTCTTAGAGCGCATGATTTCTACGGCGGGGGCTAGAAGTAGACCAGAGCAAAAGTTTCAATTATGAAATCGATACCACCATTACGATCGAGGGAATTTAAGAGTTTTTAAGGACATCTTTGGATTTTCTGGAAGATTTATCGAATTTCTCAAAAATTGCTATACCACTATGCGATTCTTTGGAAAAGATCACTTAAGTTCAATTTTGATGAATCACCGCGGAATTCTTTTGAAAGATCGAATCGGACTAAAGTGAAGCTCCCATCATGGCAAAACCAGTTAGACAGAGAATTTGGAAATCATGTGTGATCTTGCAGTGATTTTGCCATGGGATGTATTGGGACGAAAGGCGAAAAGGTATTCAAGGCCATATCTTGTTCAGCAAAACCTTCAATATTTCGAAAATTACTCTACTCTTGAAAGGAGATGTTGGCAATAGTATTTGCATGTGAAAATTTAGGCCATACATTTTGGGGTCCCATGTTGTGCTCTGATCGTACAACAATTTAATATCTAATGGCAAAGAAGCAAAGCCCGGTGATCGGTGGGTATTGTTATTACATTAATTTGATTTAGAAATAAAAGACAAGAAAGGTTGTGACAATGTGATAGGCGATCACTTGTCAAGTGGAGAAGCTTCTTTGTCTGAAGAAGAAAGAGAAATGCTTGAAAACTTTCTAGATGAAGCAGTTATTCCAAAGCTGTCCTCCAATCACCTTGGTATCTTGATGTGTGAACTTCTTAGCTTGTGGAATTATGCCCACAAGAATTCCGGTCTATCAGTAGAGAAAAGGGACGACGGCGGGTACTACATGCAGGATGACCAGCTGCTATTTAGAAGAGGAGCTGATCTGATCATCAGAAGATGTGCACCAGAAGGTGAGCAAAGTAAGATTTTACAGGAATGTCATGCATTACCATATGGAAGACATTTTGCAGGAGACAAAACAGCCCACAAAATTCTCCAGTCTAGATTTTATTGGCCTACTATTTTCAAGGGTGTTTTGAATGGGTGAAACTATGTGATCAATCTTAGAGAAGAATGGAAATATCAACAAAAGGCATGAAATGCCCTTGCAAAGGTATCCCCGGTGGTGCAACTATTTGATGTATGGGAATAGATTTTATGGGGCGCTTTCCGGCCGTTTGGAAAAACATACATACTCTAATTTGTAGATTATGTATCAAAATGAGTTGAAGGCAGCGGCTTGTCCCAATGATGCTAGCAGCGGTTGTAGTATTTTTACAAAGAAATATTCTCGAGCGATTTGGGACACCGGAACTATAATCGGTGATAAAGGAAGCCACTTTGCAAATAAAGTGTTTGACGAGCTCATGGATATGGTATCAAACACATTATGAGCTTGGCTTATCATCCTGAGCAAATGGGTGGCGAAATTTCAACCGGGGAGATAAAGAAAATTCTTGAAAGGCTGTAAGCTCCGGCCTAAGGGTGGTCTACGAGCTTGATGATGCACTCTGCAGGCATACGGAATTTGCTTTAAAACTCCCATTGGAATGTCCCCATACGAACTGTCTTTGGAAAACCTTGCCACCTTCCTCTTGAGCTAGAATAAAGCTATGTGGGCCATGATAAGCTAAATTTTGATTTCAAAATTTGTAAGAAGAGAGCTACTCGGCTAAATGAATTGGAAGAGTTGAGGAATGAAGCCTATGATAGTGCGGAATCTACAAAGATAAAACAAAAAATGGCATGATCAAAGGATTTTTAGTAGAAGTCAAAGTAGGAGATCGAGGTCTGTATTCAACTCCCGGACTAAAGACTCTTTCCGGGGGAAGCAAGTAATGGAGTGGACCGTATATAGTAGTATCAAGTACAAATTTTTGGGCAGTGACACTTAGAACATGCAATCATGAGGAATTCAAAGTTACTGGTCAGAGATTAAAGCACTACCTTGGAGGAATACAAGTGGAAGAATGACTCTTAGTTCTGAATGAGAACATTTGAAGAAACAAAAATATGGTAGCAGCAAGTCCAGCTAAAGACTAAAAATTGAGCAGCTTTGTGGAAGGCAATCCACATCAGTTTGTTTAAGTTTTCAGTTATACTTTTTGTGTGAAGTTTCTAATAGCTTTGTGTAATTTTATTCATTCTTGATTGAAGAGTAAGTAAATTTTTTTTTAACTGTGGAATGATAAGAATGTGCAAGGAGGAACATCTACAATCAAACTTCCAATCTGCAAAAGAGACAAAAAAGGGCAGTATACTCTTCTTGAACTTAGTTAAATTTTGTCTCTGATATAGAATGATTGAAAGTTTGGGGGAATTTTATTTTATTTTTGTGCTTAAATTTTGAATATGAGGAATAGTGAATGGATTTGTTGAATATTTGAATGATGAAGATGAATTGAATTGTATTTGTTTTGATTGGATTTGGTGAATTGAAATTGCTGTGAATTTGATTGTTCAAGGAGACCTAAAATTTTTTGGTCGCAACATCAATTCATAAGTTGCGACCAAGAATGCTGGACATTGAAACAATAAATTAGAAAAACAGGTCACAACAGTGAGATTGAGGTTTTAACCACATTGCAAGTCGCGACAAAAATCTTTAGGACGCGATCAGAATTGTCCAAATCTCTATAAAAATAGGTTTTAAACCTTTTCATTTTGAAGTTCCTAGCATTAAGAAATAGAATTCATTGGAAATCATTAATTAAGGCTCGAAATTTAATGTCGCGCGACCCCGTATCGCGATCATGACGGTAAATGACGTCCGTTCCGATTCCGATTCTTTAATTCATCCCGACTTTTCCATACGCATCCATCGTTTGAGTCCAAACCTAAAACCGGAAGAAGCGAACCAAGGCAGAAATCCACAAATCTTCACTCATGGCGGCAAATCAAGATGACATCGCCAAATCTTAATAAAGCGATCGCGAAATTATGCGTGAAAGTGTCGAGCGTGGAAGAGAGGTTGATTGGAACCTGACACAGGAAATCAATATCGAACAAGGAACCCAGCTAGAGGAAGATGAGCACACAGAGAAAAAAACAACAGAAGATGACAAAGACTTCGTTTCAAAAGAAGCTCAAGAATTATGGAATAAGATACTGTTTGATAAGGAATTTGTGTGTGAAAGGGGTTTTGGGAAGCGGGATTTCCTTGTTTTGAAGGTAATAGAGAAAGAGGTTAGGGGATATACGTGAGCACAAGGCGCCAGGATTTTCAGCTCTTAGCAGGGAGTTTTATGCAGATATGGTGGGCATGAATGAGGATTCAGTTTATGTGAGGGGTGTTTGGGTGCCTTTTGGGGATAGACGGATAAATGAAATGTTTGATTGAGAGATTCATGAATTGAGTATAGGAAGTTGGTAGAAAATCAAACTATGAAGAATCTTGAATCTGTTGATGGAGGAGAAGAAAATGGGAGGCCACGAAGAAGAACCCCACCGCAATCAAGGAACCCTCGTTGAAGAAGCAAAGGTCTGGTTTTACTTCATCTATTTTGTAGTAGTTCCTACAAAACAACTTTGCTCAGTCAGGGAACAGGAGGCCATCATTTTATATGCCTTTTTGAAAGGATATAAAATGAACATAGGAATCCTGATCGAAGAGTCCATCAGAGGCTACCACTATAGTAACAAGAGAGGGCTGATCCCTCACCCTACCACTATCACCAGACTTTGTCTCTTGGTAGAGGTGAAGGGAATGTGGGAGGAAGAAGAGAAATGCCCTCTCGGGTCTCCCTCGACCTTAAATGGGTAATGAGGACCCCCGAAAGGAAAAGGCAGAAAAAATAATGGAGGTAGACGAACCGAAACGATTATCGGTAGGAAAATGAGACAAGAGGAAATGGAGGCAATACCGGAAGACATCCATCCAGTGATGCGAGAGGAAGCACATTTGGGATGAACCCTTGAGCCTTCATAACTTTGGAGTACAAGAGCACTTACAGTAAGCGAAGGATCAAGGAGCAAAGAAGATGTATAGAAATTATGGAAATGCTCGGATCGATGAAGAGAGATGGAAGAGAGAGAGAAGCGTAAATGGGAAAGACGAGCGAGTCGAAGATTTTGAAAGTGCGACTAGGAAGAAGAGAGCATATCAACAGGAGCAAGTGGAAGCTCGGAGAAGAAGAGTGGAAAGAGGAGCTGCGGAGAAGAGAAGAAAAAATGCTTGGAAAATGAATGCAAAGATGGGCATTTTACAGCTTAATCAATTCAAGAGAGATCACGAATCTTCTCGGCTTATGCGAAGAAGAAGGAAGCGAGAAAATGAAATTTAACATGCTCGGGAAGATTGAAGGCTTCAAATATCTCTATAGAAACGGTTCGAAGGGAATTTGAAATTAATGAAAGATAGAATCAGCGGTTGGAGACAATAGGAGTATAGAAGAAAAATGCGGTTGGAGAGCTTGGAGCTTGATCAATCCAAAATTTGTCAAGCTAGCCCAGAGTGTATTCACAGTTAGAAGACAGTGAATCAGGTAGGGAAGAAGCAAGACACACTTATCAATGCAGTGCAGCTAAACAGTGAGATAGATGCAAAAGGCAAATAAATTCCCTCTGCATTCGAGAAACAAAAATATGAGATGAAATTTCCCAAGTTTGATCCCAGCATGGCCAGTTTTGATGTAGATCCTCCTAACATTATACCTCCAAAAAGCCTACAAAAGAAGAAAAGGAACCTGAAAAATTTTCCTAGCATGTTCTAAATCTATACATTCCCAAAAATTTTAAATAGAAATCCATTGTGTTATCAAAATTGTCCTGTGTTTTATTGCATTTTCATTTGATAGTTACCTTCTTTATTTGTTGGATTGTGTTTGCATTATTGAATGAAAATTTGAGTTATGAATAATTATGTGTTGTTTAATGGATGAACATAGTGGAGAAATTTTATGTTTGTGTCATTTCTGGTAATGTTCCATATGAGAACCTTGCACGAATAATGAACAAATCTATTTTCTCCCACACAGAACAAAATACGAGAAAAAATAAGGCATAAACTAGTAGCTGGAATCAAGAGTAGAAGCCTTATTTAAAATCCAATTTAGATTGCAAAAAATTGGAAAAATGGATATTGCTGAAGGAACAAATAAATTGATTGAAAGTGTGTAAATAAACAAGGAATCAGTACAAGTCTTGAAGGAACAACACACTTGGTCAACAAAACTCATGAAACTTTGAGAAGAATTAGGAACATCTTCTAGGAAATTCATGATTAAGAGTCCATGGTCCTAGAACTTGTTAGATTATTGATTGAGGCGAAATCTTATGTAAAAGCCGGCCAGGCAAGTGATAGAGAGGCCATCCTTGGCGGTTTGAGCTTTTCAAGCCTACCCTCGATATATGCTAAAGCATACCCTCTAGTTCCATGCTTTGACTAAACAAGCCTTAATTCAAATGGCCCGGCAAGCGGCTTTGAAATGCCTTCCTTGATAATCTGCGTGAAAGAGCCCAAATTATCAGTTTCCGACCGAAATGTCTATTGTAAAGGAAGAAACTAGTTTAGGGGAAAAATATTTCCAAATATTACCAGGTAGGAGGAGAAGAAATAACCTGAAAGATTAGGGAAAAAGAAGCATAAATTGATGAAAAAGGGAAATAAGTTTTGTCTTGTGGCCTATTTCCTTTGAACAATTAAGCTTGTAGGTGTGTTTTAACATCTAGTACCCTAATGCCAATTGGTATGGGAGTTGCTAGCCCAAAGTTCTCTAAGGGTGATAGAAAGCCTAAGAAGAAAAACGACACTATTCCCATCCTTAGAAAAACATAAGCAGAGTTCTAGAAACAGGGAGCCTTTAAATAAAGTGCAAGTGGAAATCAAAATCTTGTAGATTTCAAAAGATGAATCGAGGCGGGTGAGGAGAATCAACGAGTACAAAACCAAAAGGATGAAAGTGAAAGCAATAAGTACAAAGAAAAGTGAAATTGGGTGATTTGCAAACTTAAATTTTCCCATTATCTACCCGATTACCTAAGCCCGACTTTATTCTGAGCTGAAAGACCTCCGTTGATCTTGAAGGTTGAATTTACCATTAGTGGAGATCAATATGAAAAACAAGTCTATGGGACTTTGACCAATGTCTAAGGAAACTCCAGAGAAGATTAACAAATTCCACAGCATGAAGATGAAAAGTTGAAAGTACGCACACACACCTTGAGCAAGAACTTGTTGAATAAGCTGTTTAAATACATTATTTCATCAAGGAATTTGTGATAGAAGTAGACACCATTCCTTTTTCTTGAATCGAAACTGAAATTTAAAATGATGCTGCTCTCTCATATTTCAAGTTAGAAGGTGGAATAAGAAAGACTGTGATGTGAATCAGAAAAATGTCCTTAAAAATTTAAGCTTAATTGTTTGAGGACAAACAATTCTTTTCTTTCTTGTCGTGACTGTTAAAATTTTAAGCTCAGTGGAATTTGATACTCAAAATTATTTGTGTTTAACTATTTTTCATTACAAGATAATCGTTACCCATATACAGAGTAAACCCTGTATTTCTGCTCAAATTTACTTTTTGCAGAAATACGCAGGGTGCAAACTTCAAAGAAACTGGCAGTTAGTTCAACTGAGATAATAAACAGAGGTCGTTAGTAGAAATGAGGTATACATGAGCTCTTCTTTGCTTTAGTGATGAATGTTAACATCAGTCAGAGTTCGCCAATTTTGACGTTGGGAACTATAGTACAGTTATGATCGAAACTGTTCGCGCAGAAGCTATGCCAACGCACCCAGGTTGATCGTTTGATCTGCCAGGTTGTCACAGACAGTCTTCAGTTGTGTTCTGAAGTCGTAATCAGCTTAAATGAAGGACTCAAATTGAACGCATATCATCTTCGAGTAATACGATAACCGGATCGAGTCACAACAGCAGATTTGAAGTTGTAGCTTCACAGCGAGATGGAGCAATGTGAGTTCTAAGTTGCAAACTACTCATTCATGAATCCGCGAGCGTCACAAATTAAATCTACTAAGGTCACGATCTTACAACATCGAAGATTACAAAGCCATGTCAGGGATTCCATTTCCAGTCGCGACGCGAGGGCCGCCAACGGTCTTCGTCGCCAGTGGTCACGAATACGCATCGCCGCAACCTGTGCGAGTGCTGCGTACCAATCATTGAGGTCGGTTTCCACGGCTATACCGAACATCGTCATTCCGTGTCGTAATTGCTGCTTGCGCACCGGCATTGCCTCGCGCCGTAGCGACAAACGAGGTCGCGGTCATATCGGTGTCAATGTCGTTGGCAATGGGCTATCGCGCGCCACAACAAGTATTGAGTGTCGCACATACTGCTCATATCGCAAAGATCGGAAGCAGTCATACCTAAAGAAAAACATTTGATTCATGCAGCGCGTGGCCAGGCGAATGGTTCGCAACCTAAACGAGTGTCGCTGACATGCAAGCAGGTAACAGTGCGAAAGCGAGTGTCTCGATCGCCAGCGCGCGACGTTGTGGCGAGGTTGCACCGGTAACAGGCGCCGACCAAAATTTCAACACAAGAGGTCTGACAACAGGTTTCGACATGAGACCAGCAACGCGACATCACCTCGAGAACAATCGAAGCCAAAGAGGTCGCGACGGTAATCGGAGGTGTCGCGATCACTAACAACGGTCGCAGCTGAGCTTCGGTCGCGAACAGCAAACTGTCGCAATCGAATCGAGCAGCAGAGAGAACCCAGTCGCGACACAAACTGCAGGTCGTGACTCGAGAGACAAGGATTGGCTTTTTTCACTACCCTGAGCTGTGATTCGCCTCAATTTCTTTTGACAAGAGGAATAGATAAGATAGAGAATAGTAAAGTAGCCTGGCCTTCACTACCGTAAAAGGAACGTAAGAGGGAACTCGCATAGTTTAGAGTAGACTCTTTTTTATTTTTAAATTTCTTTTCCTGATCCGAATCGCAACTCCAGAAACGATTAGAGTTTAAACTTTGTTTCAAGTATTTTCTTCTTAAAATTAATGCCTAAAATTCCTCTTAAATCTGTATAAATTTCGAATTCATTTTTTCTGCTATACTTTTAAATTACGCGCATATTCACTATGAACGTAATGAAATCGAGAAAATAATTCTTGCTAAATTTGTCTAGATTTCGTAAATTTTTGTGCTAATTTTAAGAAGAAAATAACATAAATAAAGTTGGCTGAATCGTTTCGCGACAAAGAAGTGTATCTGCATCTCGTAAAAGAATTTAAAATAAAAATGAAAATTAAAGAAAATTTACTAAATCTTATACATCGAAGTTCCTCTTCGTTTTCCTTTCCTCGTAGTGAAGACGGAAGCTACTTACTTGAGCTCCCTATTCTCGTCTATTTACAACTATCAGAAATCGTGGTCGAATCAAAAGAACTCAGGGAATTCCTCAAAAGAAAAGCCCAAATCACTTCTCATGTCGCTAATTTCGAATTGATGTCATGGATCCGGTCTTTATCTCGCCTCTAGTTCAGCCTTAAGTAACAAGTTTTCAGTTGCGACTAAATTTCTTGCAACTTCATGATTGCGGTCGCGACTCTCGCTTTTCGCCGCGACTTTAGCTCAATTGTTCTCAAGACCATGTCGCGATCTTAGTTCTTCATGTCAACTCTTACTGTTCCCTTCTCACAAAATTTTGGGCTTCGATCAATTTTAGGTTGCAACCTCCTTTAATCATTACCACTTTATTCCGAGTCAACCCTTTCCTTGTCAGACAAAGAGATGTCGCGACCTCCGCTTTAGGTCACTACATTTCTATTTCACGTTTACTCTCAGTCGCAGACTTTCTTCAGCATTGCAATTCTTTCGGGTCTTTGGTTTGATGTAGCCAGACGTATGTCGCGACCAATACTTGGTCGATCGCTTTGATAGCCCCTTGCCTTTAAACAGGTCGTGACTTTAATATGATGTCGCAACCTCCGTTTGTCCCTTTCTGGTTGCAAGTTGTCCCGCTTGTTTAAAATATAATCAATCGATGTCAGATGGTCGAGTGTATTCAGTCGCGACTACTGATCGGGTCGCTAATTCCTTTAGGTTCTTGACTGACATGCTCGTGACCCTTGTTTGCAAAGCACTCGCTGATGAAGCCACGTCACACCCAAATATTAGTCATGACATGGCTTTGTAATGTTCAAGAGTTTTTTTTAGGTCGCGAATTCGATTGGTCACAATCTTCCTCGGGATCCTGACAAAGTGGCACAACCGATTTCCGCCGATTCTCCATCTCAGAAACGCAAATCAAATCCTCGTTGCGACCAATCACCCGCAGCGTCGGACCTGAGATTAATGCCGGACCTCAATTTGAGTCCTTCATTTAAGACCAAGGGTAACCTCAATTTTCTGCGAGACTTATCCGCGGGTTTAATCCGATCAACGCCGCAACCTCGACATACGACCTCGCCGCTTGAAATAGTTTCTTTCGCCTCAACCACATTTTCGGTCGCAATGTCATTAATCGTCTATGATGCTAGATCAGAAACACGAACAAAAGAGCCCCTTTGTCGCCACTTTCTCATTTCCTAGTCGCGACCTCATTTTTCCCCGTGCTTAATTCTTCCAGTTTCTTTGCTGAGATTTCGTTTTTCTTTGGTCGTATTTTTCCGCAAAATTAAATTGAGCAACGCTTACCTGTGTTTCTATATATGAATCCAATAATCATTCTGAATAAAACTCAGAAAATGGATTAAAAACCAAATGAGTTTTAGACTCATCACTCAGATATTGCTTGATTTCCCGTGCACGATTCAATATCAGATGCATCTTATGAATGTTTTAGGCTTAGCAAGGTTAACTGGAAAGCCATTGCAGAATGTGAGTTATCCCCATGGATTGCGTGAGGGGCTGACGATATATCGGGACTAGGAGTTAGAGATCTCAAGGATTCCGCCACGGACCTTCAAAGCGACATGGACCTATAAGATTTTGATGTCATTCTTGGCATGGATTTGGTCGACTCAGACATGCAGCCGCCATTAATCAGGATCATGTGATGGATTACTTCTTACACACGAGACAGTATTCGTGTGACCTTTCAAGGATAAGATGATGTTTTTACCTCGTGATCGTGCACGACTCGTGTGGTATGGACAAATGATGGGCTGGCTAGCGTTCATTCCTAAGAAACGAGAGGAGACAAGATTCGGGGTCTACCTCAGGTGTGTGAGCATGAGGATGTCTTTCTGAGAACTAAAGGTGATTACCTCCGCACATAGATGGTGACTTTTTAAACACAGTTACACCTCGGTATTTCGCCATTTCTATGACTCTCATAGGATGGCACCCTGGGCTGAGTTACAGAACTCAAGGTCCGGGTGCAATTGTTGGACAAGGGTTTATTATTAGACCGAACACTTCACTGGGCGGGCCGCTTCAATTTCTTGCATAAGAAAAGGACAAGACTCCTCGACTGTGCATTGATCATCAGCTTGAACAGTTGCGATCAAGAATCGTATCCATTATCGAGATTGATGATTTATTTGACTTGATAGTGAGTCTACTTCCAAGACAGACTCGCACCTAAGCACACGCTGAGAGTTAAGGAGGCAGAGTATCCCCTCAAGATACACAGACACTGTATGGGCATTTCCTGAAGTTCACATTAATGCTCTTTCGAGGACGTAATGTCAAGCAGCATTCATGGATCTCATGCATAAGGTATTCAAATTCTACTGATCGTACTTGTTATAGTTGTTGTTGACGATATCTCTTGATCTACTCCTTAGCCTCGAGGAGGGGTACAGAGGATCATTCGAGGATTGTCTCTGTGCCCTCAAAGACCATCACTGTATGACAAGTTCAATATGCCAGTTTTGATTACTGAGGTGAAATTCTTTTGGGACACGTCATGCTCCGCGACGTCGCAGAGAGACCTAAGGTAGAGGTCAAGCATGAGTCGAGAGGCCAAGTCAATCTTTATGATACGCTCGGGTGGATCGCAAGGTACTACAGGAGGTTCAATGAGGATTTCTCCTGGCTAGTAGAACTTATGACAAGATTGACCCGGAGGAGGTCAAGTTTGAGTGGAATGATTCTGTAGGAGGGAGACTTGTGAATTGAAAAGGAGGCTTACTTCGCCTCCTATTCCGATACCTGGAAAGGGACAAGGTACACAGCATTGTGATGTCAAAAGGACGGGGTTGATGCGAATAGTCCAGAGGGTGGTAACTTATGTTTCTGGAAAATTAAAGAATCATGAGCTGGAATTACCATTGTACATGACATGGAGTTGACGGCCATTGTCTCGCTTTTAAAGATATGGCTTCACTATTTGTATGGTGAGCGCTTAAGTATTTTCTGTGACCATTTAAGAGTCTAGTGATTACATATAGACCTCAACATGAGGTAGCACAAATGGATGGAGTATCTAAAGGATTATGACTTCACTTTGCACAACCATCTTGGTAAGGCAAATGTGGTGGCTGATGCACTCAGTTGGAAGTCACGAGGAGTACTGGCTAGTGTAGCTTCTCGGGAGTGGCAGATGCTCAAGGTAGCAGGAGGCCTGGGTCACAAAGACAACGGAACATGCTCAGGGTGTTTTGGGGAGCTTAGTGGCTACACTATCCCTATTTAGTAAGGTGATTGAGTCCTAGGGGCAGAGATAGTGGCCATCATGGACTGGGTACTAATCAGTGGCAAAAGTATTTACAATGTCATCCACTCGATGGTGGTCTCTTTCGAGATAGACTTTGCTATGGTCTCTTAGTTGAGAGCTTGAGAGAGATCCAGGAGTTCAACTACACTTGATTTGTTATGCATCCATGGCACAAAGATGTACTCAGGATCTCTTCACGTGACATCGAGCGGATGAAGCGACATGTTGAGATTTTGCTCGACGGCAGTCTCACTTGTCACAGGTAAAGGCCGAGCATCATAAGCCAAGAGGGCTACGCCCAAACATCGGGAGATAGTCAGAGTGAAGTGGAAGCACATCAATGATGGACTTTGTAACCCCCACTCACACGGTAACACCGCCAAGGCAATGAATTTGCGTATGGGTAATAGGAACGCCTCACTACTGCACATTTTCTAAAGAGCGCGATGACCTTCACTTCGAGAATTTCGCTTCATTGTATATTCCAAAGATCGCCCGATGACATGGGAGTGTCCACAGTGACGGATGAGATCTTAGGCTAATACACTTTTTGGAAGAGCCTTAAGGCTATGGGGACACAATTGATAAGAGCACCGCTTTCATCCACAAATGCATGGTCGGGCCTGAGATGACTATAGTTGTTTAGAGGACATGCTATAAGCATGTCCTCGGATCTTACAGAAGCCGAAGAGAACTTCTTACCATTAGTGGAATTTTCCTACAATAATGGGCTTATCAAAAAGAGTACACAATGGCACCCTATGAGGCTTTATATGGAGGCCATGTCGATCCCCGATTAGAGGTGGGAGAGAGTTCCATCACCGGGGTTCGGGGATTGATTAAAGACACCTCCTCCGAGAGGCGGGTTCGACACGGAAGCCGCCTTTCTCACAACTCTTCCTACGCCTTCACAGTGATGCCTAAGAAGGAGGGTCAGTTCAAGTAGTTTATGAAAGCTACACGAGATATACTCCAGCCCTTTGAGATACCTTTCGAGAGGTGGGCAAGGCCCATACCGCCTGGTGCTACCATCGACAAGGTGTGTCCATGAGGTGTTCCACGTGTCCATGCTTTCAAGTATACTCCGCATCTAGCCCAAGGGTGGATTAGGAGAGATTGCTGTTGATACGCATAAGCCCTTCTAAAGGGACTAAAGGCGTGATCGCTGATAGCTGGACTGGTTTTGCGACGCAAGACCGCGAGGGCTAGCTAAGACGTTGTACAACAATCGAGGAGTGGAGGAGGCCACATGGGAACGAGAGAACACGATGTGTGCCACCTATCCTTTCCTATTTGAGGATGAAGGTACGTGGTTTAGTCGTTTGGTGATTAAATGACTAGTTTACATGCATGTGATTGTGCACGGTTGTATATACATGTGTTTGTGTGTGCTAGTGTGTGTGAATTTTTATGACAAAAAATCATATAGTTGAATGTAAAACTCAAAAATTCAATTTTTATAAAAAAGGGTAAAAAATAGTAATTTCGATTGGAAACCTGGAAATTTTCTAAAGCTCGGATGATGAAACGGACTTTACCTTTGAAATCGTCCCACGAAATCTAGTTACCCAGTCGAATTTCATCAAATTCCAAGACAATTCGAATTTCACATTTTTCGAGGCAACGGGTGTCGAGTGACACTTTAAGCATGTGACACTGGCATATGATACATGGACCATGTGAGGACACATGGCCATGAGAGAAGTGGGAGGAGAGCCAGTGATATATATAGTCCTCCTCATTTACAGAATAAAAAAAATTAAAGAAAGAAGAAAGAAAAATGAGAAAGGGAATTGGTGGCAAGTGGGGAGGAGATGAGGAAAATGGAAGTGAAGCCTGTGGGGCCAGATTCGTGGAGAGAAGGAAAAAAGAGGAAAGAAAAAGAGGGAAAAGAAAAGAAAAGAGGAAAGAAAATGAAAAACAAAGAGTGAGGGTCGTGCGTGAGAGGGAGAGGGAAAGAGAGATTTTTTTTTCCTAGCATTCCGACGGTCAAAGCTTGACGGTCCGAGAATTAAAGTTGGCCACGCAACGAGAGCTACGCATGGGTACCAAAATCAAAGTGTTTTTCAAACTCTGCAGGTAGGTCTTTCTTCTACTTTTTGTTATTCTTATTCAAGAGTCATTTAATGAATCAGTTTCTTAGTGGCCAGCAGAGTGGTAGGTTCAAATTCCCAAAATTTTGGGACTGAACGTTGGAATGGTTGAGACTGTTACTGATAGTCTAGGACTGTGCTTGAGGAGTGGTTTTGATTCTGAAACTGATGTCTTCCGGTTTTGTTGTGTTGTTGCTTGTGTGAATAACATGTTGGTTGTGTGAAAAAATCATGTGGATATATGCTGAAATTGATGTATTTACATGGGCTGTATTATGGATGTAAATTATATGTAGCAAATGTAATTATCCATGATTTATTAATATTGCATGTAGCACTCATCATGCATGTAACATGAATTGACATGAAATGGCATTCTGCATTTCATAGGCACGGGGACACCGCATAATATTAGGTGTGTGTAGGGTTGTGGTCATTCACCATTCTTGGTGAATGGGTAGTGAGCTCGATAATGGGACAATTCAAGAAATGAGTCTCCATTGCTGTATAGCATGAAAAAGGAAAAATACGGTGTCATGGGAGTGTTGGGGTAATACTTCGCTCTAAAGGTGAAAGACTCCAATTCATTCATGGTTAGACATGATTACCAAGTGGTGAAAGACTGTAAAAATGTTGGAAAGCATGCTCTGAATGGCCCCACGATGTAACCAGAAATTCAGAGCTCATAAATGCATAAACACAATAAGGATTAAATCAAAATGGATACTGAGGCTCATCTAATGGGTTATACTTAGAAACAAAAAGCTTTTGTTTTGAAGAAAAGAGTCGTTAGATGAAACACCTATGACTTGTTTTCACACTTGGTATTTGCATATGTGAGGGAGTTGGTGAGGACACGGGACATGGGATAGGGTGAGTCACATTCTCATCCATGGCATGTAGACATCTTGGTGCAGGAAGGTATATTTTTACTTAATGTGTGTGTTTGTCATCGCATGTGCACTTAGGTGGGAGGTTCTTCTTTGTAGAGAATTCCTCACAGAGCATTACTCACCCCAGCTGGGAAAATATTTCTCAGGTACTGAGGTACACGTGAGATGAAACACATCCAGGATCTTAGGAAAAAGTAATGACATGGCTTATTCATGTATTCTCATAATTTTGCTAGTAAGCATTCAATTTATATATGTAAATGAGAAGTTTTGTAATAAAAACTTATTTTTGGACTTGTTCAGTGGAGTGTTAAAAGTTTTCCCATATTTTACAAATGTCTCGTAAAATGTATAGTTGCATGAAGTGGGAATTTACTTTACTCAAAGCTTGAGCAGGAGGTGCGGTAAAAGGCCCAGAAAGGCTATCAGACGCTGGTGCTCAGTCACGAGTAGAGGTTTTCTCCTGCCGCGACAAAGCTTTCTCTCGTTGTGTCATAACAAAGGTTTTGCGGGGTCGACAAGATTTGGTTCCTAGTATGTATGCTATCGGGTCGCTGGCCATGTGGTTGCTCTTCGTGCCAACGCCGTGATAGAGGTCCCTCACATGATCGGTGACGCCACAACAAAGGTCAGCGTTATGGCTGTGTTTGTCTCGCCGGGATTTTTAGGTCACATGCAGAATCACAAGACTGATAGATTCAGGTCGCAGAATATATATTTTTATGTCGCGATGTGGGTTACGCGACTTGCCAGCGAAGTTTATGTCGCTGATGTAGAAAAATGATGTCATGACATAGTTCATCATTCACAAGATTTCTTGTCATATAAAGATCTCTCGCGGGCCGCCACAGAATAACTATAAAGGCAAAATCAGGTCACATTACGTAGCTTTTCCACGCGGCTAGAAGGTGCTAATGTAGGAGCTTCCATGTCACATATAAGGTTCTTTGTCTCGGTAAGGAATGGCCACAGCAAGGGCTCTACTGTCACGACAGAGTTTGGCCACCACAGGAGAACCTTGTTGCGACAGGGCCCTGGGTGCGCAGCGACATGCGATTGTATGTGAGACAGAGTTTTGGCAAGACCAAGGGGTCTCTTGTCGTGACAGAATATTTTTATGTCGCGATGGAGTCTGGCCAGGCCAGGAGTTTTTGTCTTGATAGATTGTTTGTATGTCGTGACAAAGTTGGCAATGGTGGAGAGGCTTTATGTCACAACAAGACTTTTCCTTGTTGCGACAGAGAGATGTTTAGGTTGTGCAAACTAGGTCGCGACATGAAAATTTTAGGTCACGACAGAGTTCAGTCATGGTAAGAAGATCCCATGTCGCGATGGAGTTCATCTGTGTTGCGACAGGAAACAGACACTACGCAAGCGGCAAGCTTGTCGCGGTAAGGCACAACGAGTGCGACAGAGCGCTAGGCGCGCAGCGACACGCCCTAGGTGAGCACACGACAAGGCATGCACGCACGATAGAGGCTCGAGCGGGACAAATGTATTTTGTCTCGACAAAGATTTCTCTGTCTCGACAGACTTTTCCAGTAACCAAAAAAAAAATGATCTTCGGATTTGGGGTGCCACACTAGTACTTCCTGGGTTCCAAATAAAGCCTAATGGAACTACAAGGACAAAAGGTAGATCTAAAAAATGACTACTTAAAAAACTGTATGCAATGAGCATCTCAAATTTACCATTAAATTTGATCACATGGTTGTGGTTATGAAAATTACAATAAGAGTATGAAATATGCGTCATGAATTAGCCAGAAAATTACAATAAGAATATGAAATTTGTATAATGAATTAGCCAGGAAAAAAAATACCCATAACCAATGATTATCCATTAACATTAAAACATATATACCAAATGATGGCACCTACTATCTAAAAACAAAAAGAAAATATGAAGTACTTGAGAAACCATATTTACAATTGAAGGACAGAAAAACTCATCCATCATAAGGTAATGATAGCATAACACCAAGTATTCAAACGACAATATTAATAAGTATACAAAGTGAGTTTATTTCATATCAACATAAACAATCAAATCGATTGAGTGATCTACAAGGTTTATAAATATATTTACAACTCAGATATTTGTTATTTCTTGTTCACTTTTCGTGATGGACCAAATACTCTATATAAATTTATAGCGTTATTACCCAAGGACTATTATCTAATCTCAATAATGCCATGAAACTTGTTTGTTGGGGTTCCTTATCTATTGTATCGGGACAGTTGTTTCTTAAGAGTAAATCATTTTCTTTCTCGGTTTTGATCCAGATGTCGCAAGTGTACAAAGCCGAACAAGTAGTAAATTGAATTTAAGTCCGTATATCGCTCCTAATAGAGATCCCCAAGAATTCTCAATCATTCACCGATTACTAACTCTATACTATTTCGACTTTGATAGGCAATTGAAATATTCTAGCAAACCTTAAAAATAATAAAACTTATGAAAAGTGATTTAATAACAAATGAATTAAAACTGAAAATCTAAAATAAAAATCGGGATCGATCATTATCTTTAAAGGAGCATTGAAAATAATTCGCTATTGTGAAACATCAATTCCCCTCGCAGACCATCAGAACTTTGCTCATGAACTATGATTAAAACTCATCCAAGGAATAGGGTAGTGCAATTAGATCTCTCATTACGCATCGTTTCATCATCTAATCTTCCCGATTCTTTCAAGATGAGGATTAGATAACTACTTTTTAACTGGGGTTGCCTGCTCGGTATTTTTCTTTTCAATACTTATACCGACATGGACTGTGAAACTTTAGCTCCTAAGATATAGGTATAGCATGGGTTTATACTTGCATTGGTTTCTTCAAAATTGGAATAGTTCATCCTTCCTTGATTAGATCCTCACAACACGATTGAACTTACTGCTCGAATCGAGGTGAACTCTCCGCTTTAAATTGATAAGTCATTCAACCTAATCTCGATTTCAAGTGAGAAGACGATTAATCTAATTTACATTCACGTAGTCATTAGATTCCATTATCGTGTTCGCATACCTTGAGAAAATGTTCATTACTCTGAATGCCTTCTCTGTGTCACTCAGAGGGCCTCCTGGAAATCAGAGCATGAAACAATCCTATTGTAGGTATAGGACACTGATATTGGGATCAGATACAGAATATTCAGAACCAACAAGTAGATTTATAAACTGAAGTTCAGTAGCTTCTGATAAATTTCTACAGGAAAGATAAATTCTAAAAATAGAGTCTATTCAATGGAAGTCAGTTTCAAATTACTTATTACACCTACAATGGTTTTCACTCAAGAGAACCATCAGAGATCGACACCGAAATCCGACTCCAAAATTTGTCCGGGGAATCGCATCGATCCAGCAGTAATTCTGAAAGAAATATACCCCGCATTCAGCTTCTACTTAATACTAACGCCCAAATCCAAATTAAAGAAATAACACCCACCTAAAATAAAACAAAACAAAGAAAAAGAAAATTAAAACACATGAGCCTTAGGCTACCTGGGTGTGATCTCTCTTGCCTGAAAGCCGCCAAGAGTCGCTTTCCTTCAAAGAGGCAAATGCTTATTTATTATTTTAAAGGGGCCCTAACTTTGATGCTCCTCCTTGTGGATTTCGATTAATCGCCCATTTGGCTGTTAATGTCGCGACCATTCTTTGTCACGACATCGGGCTGTTCAAGCATTGTCGATAAACTTTATTTGGTCGCGACTCGCCTTTAGCATCCTCGCTCTTCCGGCGTCGCAACCTCGATTCTTGTCGCGACCCCGCCATCAAAGATAACGCCGCAGGCTTTTATTCGGTCGCGACATCACGGTTCAATCACTCATCCATTCTTCCTGTATACTCGATCTTTCCGGGTCGCACCACTAAATGACGCCGCGACCTTTAATTCCTGCGTTGTCTCCGATACCCACTCAAGAACAAATTCCTCGATTCGTTGATGCTCAAATTTAAATGTCGCGACTTCAATGCTCACTTGAAAATCTAGTGTCGCGGATTTCTATGTTCATCGCCGGCTTTTCAATTCGCTGCAACTTAAATGGTGTCGCGACATCATGTCTTGTTCTTCATTAATTTATGGTTGCCTCTGATCTGGGAGTTTCGCTAGGACTTTACTCGCTCGCCTTCACCGCTCTCTTATGTCGCGATCGAGTTTTATGGCTGCACCTTGATGTGATTCTTCATTATCGCAAGGCGGCCGCTGACATCGTGTTCTTTCTTCCTCGTGCACTCTCCCCAAGGCGATATCATTCACTGGTCGTGTCATTCCCGCCACCACTTTCTCGCCTTCTAACAATATCCTCTTTCTGAATTTCCGGCCAGATAGCGCTTGGTGAGTTATTCCACATTTCGCATATAAATCATTCTTTTTAGATAGAATCAATCAGAAAATAACACTGAAAATGGATAATTTTAAGCTCATCAAACTCTAAACTTAAATTTTGTCATTCCTAGAGCAAAGAAAAGAAAGATTTGTTTATCCTCAAACAAAGGACATTTTGCTTGTTTTGCGCTCTGCAACCAATTTAATTGGAAAGACTAGAATTGCATTCTTTCAGATATCTAGCTTTTTAAGTCCATATGAAGGTTAGTCTCTACTAATCCGGTGTACAAAACTAAATTGTTGAATTTGTTTTATAAACAAAGATAGCCGCCTGATCCCGCTGAAAAGCAGGTCGGTCTCTCTCCTCTTTTCTTAGTGAGCCGGCTTAACCCTCCGAGGTCCTTCCCTGCGCTGATCCTTCAAGATTTTCCAAATTCCATATGCTTGTTGTTCATATTGATCTCCACTAATAGGTATTAAACTTTCAAGATCAATCGTGTCTTTTAGGTTTGTCGCCTGGGTCTCTTGTGATGGATGGAACTTTTGTGTTAAGATTACCTTAATCTTTCACCTTCTACTCTTTAACTAATGTCCTTCTTTCCCTTTGCAATTTTTTTTTGACCTCGATTCCCCAAACTTCATCTGGGGGGTATCTTCTTGATTTCTTTTGTTTAAAATTGTTCACTCCCATTTCTCATTTGTACTTCACATCGTTGAAGTCATTACCATTCGTAATATGCAATGTTCTATTTTTTGTGCTTAACACTCTTAATAAATTCCTTGGGTTAGTAGCTCCCATACCAATTTGGCATTAGGGCACAGGTGTTGAAACACCCCAAAGAACTTAATTGTTCAAGAGAGTTAGGCCACAAGACAAAACCTATTCCCTTAAGCTTTCTTTCTCATATCTCTTTCCTCGTTTAGATCTTTCTCACTCCCTTTCTGTATTTTCTCCTTGTTCCCAAAAAATACATACTCCCCCAAACTTTTATCTCTTCCTCCTTCTTGAATTTTAAAATCTGGTTCTTATCGGAGGGAGCTAATTATCTAGGATGGCTCGATTTCCAATGGCTTGTTTTGAAGATAAGGATCGTTTTGCTCAAATTCAGAACTAAGGTGTATGCAAGCATATAAATAAGGGTAGCTAGAATGGCTCAACCGGCTAAGGATGGCTCTGTGATCATTTTTTGTTAGTTGTATTACTAGATTTCGCCTTGATCAATAATTCAACAAGCTCTAGAATTTTTCGTTTGATTAATCGTGATCAAACTAAGGATGTCCTTGACTCACTTCAGTTGATGAGGAGTTACATGATTTGGGTTCACTGTGTTCTTTGGCTTAATATTTATACTACAAACTCAAAAAATATATTTTGCTCCTTCAATTGTATGACTTTCCTTATCTTGACTCCACTAACTAAATTCAAGCTTCACTTATGCAATTTGTGTGCCTAACAATTATATGTCATTTTGCCCTTTATTCCAAGCAATTATTCGTGTTTCACCATTCCTTCTAGTCAAATTACTTCAACCTGCTCGCATTATGATATGTCATTTTCATCTTGAACTAAATCCTAATGTTCTCCTAACAATTCTACAAAAAGTAATAATACAATCTAATCTAGTACAATAACATTTCTTTTAACAAATTTTCTATTTTATTCATGATAAGGATGCAAAAGTTGAGAATACAACAAATTTTAAGAGAGGAAGAGAAGGATAAATCAATGGGAAGATTTATTTTTTCTTTTTGGGGGAGGAGCAAAGATGTTGGGAGGATCCAGATCAAGGGTAGCCAAATTAGGAGAGAATTTGGGAAACTTCATTTCAGCTTTCTTTCTTTCTCTTTGTTTGCCTTCTCTCTATCTCGTTTCTGCTGATCACCCGTCGCGAGGATCAACCTTTTGTTAAGATCATCTTGTCTTTTCCCAATGTGTTCATCAGTGTTCTCCATTTCCTTACTATGACTTCTAAAAATTTGGAAAGATTATTGTTGATCAAATCCACCAAGCCTTCAAGGCATCTGTCATCAAGCCTTTATCTCTTTCTTCATCCTCTTCTAAGTCCTGAACATTGACATGGTGAGGAATTTGAATCCCTTGATCCGTTCCATAGTTTTGGCTTCCTGATCTGAGTCCCTTTTCTTTATGATTTTTAGGAGTTGAGAATCACAGATCATAACATTGTTAAAATGACTCATGGCTCACTGGCAACTTCTTCTTGAGATCGTGATCTCTTCCTCCATTTCCTTCTGAATTTTTCTCTGATGCTCCATGATCTCCTTCATCCGCTTCCTTCCTTATGTTCATTTCTTCTTCCGATTGTCATCTTTCTTTTTCAAATACTCATATACTTCTTCTTCTATTCAGCCTTCCCATCATGATGAATGCCCAAAGTGCAATTTTGAACCCTATATTAGATAGGCTTGGTGCTTTTTGTGCATTTTAATCATGTCATTTATACCCAATTGAAGTTTCTAGTCTTCTTAGTGACACTTATGCCATTTAGAGGGTATTTTTGGTTGTTTTGGTGTGTTTATGACTTTCTTGAGTCCAATTCGAGTCAAATGATGAATCATGGTTGGAACTCAAGTCTCAACATCAACCAGCCTAAGATTCAATGAGAAAACTAAGGCAAATGAAGAAATGTGATGCGCTTGAAGACGTGAGGCAAAGCAATGGGCGATCATCAAAATCGAATTTTCAAGCTACTAAAAATTTTCGCTAGATCGCGAAAATTTCGTGAACCTTAGCTTAAAATTTTCGCAACCCAGCTTAAAATACCAAATTTCGCTTAGACCACCCTTTGGCCACGCTTTTAGGCACCATTTTAGCGAAAACTGATCACATCACAACATTTTCATGGTTGATAAATTTCGCTTAGCTAGCTAAATTATCCGGCCTAGCGAATTCTTTCATTTAGGTTCGTGATTTCCCGCTTAGTTAGCGAAATTCCTACTCTAGCGAATTTGATGCCTCGCCATGCTTTGTAATTAATGCCAAACCGCCAAACTTGGTGTATTACCTACTGTCTCATAACTTAGCCAATTTCATAGGTTTTTTGGTATTTTCATACCTTGAGGAGGCCTATATAAACCCCTCTTGTTTTGTAAGAAAGGTGAACAATCTGAGGAAGAATTGAAGGAACAATTGTGGAGAAGATATTTTTGTAATTTTTTATTTTTGTAAATGTGCCTTTGGTTTTAGGTTTTGCTTTTATTTCCTTTTCTTTTCTCTCTCTCTTCTCTCTCTCCTCTTTCTCTCCCTTTCTACCGCTGCAGAACACCCTCTCGAGGATGACAACTCAAGAGACAAGCATGCTTCCTTTCTTGAGAAGAGGAGGGAAGCTACTTGGTGGTGGGCATATGCATGTTGTCCTCTTGTACTAAAAGCTACATGGTGTGTATTTTTATGGCTCCTTATATTCTCAAACATGATTGCATACATTGAATGTCATTAATTTGGCTAATACTTCCATGCTTTAGAATCCAAAGGTATATTGGGTGAGAGAGGTAATTGTGATTCTTTAGATGGTCTTTACCAGCCCCTAAAATGATATTTATATGTTAGGTTTCTCAAATTAGGCTATAAGGCATTTTAATGTTATTGATTTGGCCAATACTCTCCATGCTTTAGACTGTTGTTCTTTAGATGGTCTTACGAGCCTCTTCTAAGATGATATTAAATGTTAGGTTTTAAACTAAAAGTGGCCATAATCGCATGCTACCTCGTATTGACTCAAATAGAGATGTCATGGGTGAGGCTCATAGTTAAATATAGATCCCACATGCTATGACTATATGTTGCATGTCATAACGCGAGTGATAAACCCGAGACACTTGTTCAGCTCTAACTTGCTAAGTTAGTAACCTAAATCTTCAAAGTTAACTTTTTCATTCTAAATTTCACAGCTTACACTCTACTTCAAACCATTCCCATCGCTTTTGAAACACAATTCCAAGAGTCCAAATAGAAAGCCTTACATTCATGCAATCGATGTAAACCATTTTGTGGGATGAAAACCCATCCCCTGTTCGACTTAGACTACTACTATATCGCGTAGCTTGACTACGGCAGTAGTAGGAACTTAGGTGTATATAAATTTTGTTGATTTTAGCTCAGCCTACTGTGGCACGAATCAACTGTTGATCTCTTCTTTTCAATTCTGATTTATACACTTCCTCTCTGAATTTTTGTTGGAGGCTCCATTCCCTTTCCCTTTCTTCCATTCTCTTGTGAATGGAACTGAGCATCTCCATTATTTTATTATTCCCCTGAGCTCCCCTAGAGCTTTCACTAGGCTCCCCAAATCTCCGGTTCCCCGATAAGGGAGAGCCAAGCAGTGGGGCTGAGAAATTCTATAGTGGCTTCCATCATCTCTTGTTTCTCCGTCCTCTCGCAAACATAAAGGTGTTCTCTTCCGGATCTTCTTCTTGATCCGGCAAACTGCACGGTGTCCTCTCTTCTCTCGTCTTGCATTCTCATTTTCTTCTCTTGAATCTTCTCTTCATTATAATCCCCTTTTCTTTGATTCCTAGCCCTTGCTTACTCCTGGCTTAGTGGTGAAACCTGGGCATTCTTTCTTCCCAAATTCCTTTCACACTGTACTTTAAACATAGCCTCGTGAGGCTTGTCGGGGTGAGGGATCAAACCCTTTTATTCCTTCATGTATCTCATTATCGAGTTTTCAATGACCGCTCCTACATTAATAATCTTGTACCCCTTCAAGATAGCATAAAGAATGATTGCTTCTTGTTCCCGCATCAGTGCGCATGCTTGGCCTAACTATACTGCAGGCCAGAAGTAAAACCATACTTTGCCTGTTAAATCTCCCTGCTTATGGTCTTTGCCTCCCTTCCTTAACCCCACTTCCTATACCGTCTGGCCACCTTCTTGCAATCTTCTACCATTGGGCCACCATCATCTTCTCGAATTTGGATCCATGCTTCTTCCCTTCCATTCCGTATTACTCTTACGATGGTTTCGCTCCATACGCAAGACTCCAAACTCCTCCGGACATAAACAAGAGTTATCCTCTCCTCCCACTTTCTCAGTTGGAGAATTCCCTAACTACCGTCAGATCCCGACTCGATGCGTCTGCGTGTTTCCCCAACCTCTTTGTCTCATTAGTTCCTCGAAGGGGAGATGAGTTTGTCAAGCCCCTTCTCCAACAAACCCCTTACCTAAGATAGTACTTCTTCCGCATGAAGAAAGCTTCTTCCGATATGAATTCGCCTTCCTTCTTCACAGATTTCTTTCCCCTTTTCTCCGTTGCTTGAAACTCCGGTTGAACTCCGATGGTTCCGACGCGTGTTCTCCTCGTGGTTCCCGACGAACTCTTCCTAGGCTATATATTTCCATGATCTCGCTTAGATTTGGGACTCAGGGTTGATGTCCGCCATTTGAGTAAAGACAGGGAATGTTTTTAGAAGAATTTTCTTGATCTAGGTTTGCAAGAATTGAAAAAACAGAGTAGGCGAAGATGAAGAGTTGTATTTGTTTCCGCTGAATAAAATACAAGCGGAGGAGTTTCAACATTTGCAATTCAATCATTATTGTGGACTCTTTATTATCCATTTAGTTGCGCTTTGTCGCGACTTAAATTTCAGCAGCGCAATTGTGTGTCGCCATTAAATAAAGGGCGATTTAAAAGTTGCTCTATCAAGTAATGATTTTTCTTATGTCGCGACTTATTATTGCCTGGTCGCGACATAAAGTAAGTTGTGGGAGGACAATATATCAATGTTGCTACATCCGGCATTTCTACCCCCTTTTGGTCAACAAGTAATTTCAAGACATTGAGTTGTCGCGACTTCACTATTCTTTCAAGGAATTGTTCTCGTCATGACCCAACGCTCGTCACTACTCAAACGTTCTCACGCGTGAACTTAGTCCAGACTTCTTGCCCTAAATTTGATGATCAGATAGCTTTGCACTCCTTATTAATTTTGCAAATTCTTAACATCCAATAAAGTACTCTAACAACAATTCAAACATGCATTCTATTTATTTTCCATGCACTTGTTTAGGAGAAAAATACTCCCTTTTCAAGTCACCCTATCCCGTAGCGCCGGAGCCGTCCTAGAGTTGGTTCTTTCTCACCTGAGCCTTGCGATTCTCGCTGTGAGGCACATCAGAATAATTTCAAAAAGGGTTTAATTGATCAAATACTAACTTAAAGTCCCAAATCAATATGTTAATAAAAATCAAACGAAAGTAAATTAAAAAAAAATCAAAATCTATATAAAGAAGCACCTCCCCATGAGCCGCTCTCGTTTGAGTCCTTAAATGGGACTAGTCGCTTTAAGCCTTCTCTCTCAATTCACTAGTTGAGTTCTTCCTTTCTTCTACCCGAGATATTGCTTCAGCCACTCATTAACCTTGACACCTTCCTCAAGACGTACCCCGAGTGTTACACGCTTCCAAAGGTAGTACTTGACACCATCAGATATGGTCCACCCATTTGATTTCAACTTCCCCGAAAATAATCTTAATCAAGTTAAACAGCGTAACCTCGATCCCCTCGCTCCGAACTCTTTCCTCGTAACTTTGATCATGCCATATTTCTTTGTCTGGTCTCTTGCATATTCTAGCATTATCATAGGCTTCGCTTCGCTTCTTCTAGTTCATTCAATTGAGAAGCTCCTCTTGGTACTTGAAAATTAAGCCGCTTCTTGATGGCCCACATGGCTTTATTCCAAAGCTCAAGAGGGAGGTGACATGGTTTGCCAAAGACCACTGTGATAGAGGACATCCCAATGGGAGTTTTGAATGCTGTCCAAGGCCCAAAATGCATCATCAAGTTTGGAAGACCAATCTTTCCCGCTTGAACTGCACTCTTTCCAGATCCTTTTAATCTCCCTATTGGAAATTTCTGCTTGTCCATTAGTCTGGGGGTGATAAGCTAGAGCTAGGCTCATTATATGTTTGATCCCATACCTGCTCATGAGTGTGAATGATAATATGGGATCCCAAAATGTATGGCCTGAATTTCTCACAAGCAAAAACTATGGCTAGCATCTCCTTTTCAGTAGTTGAATAGTTTTGGCTTCATCAAGGTTCTGCTAGCATAGTATATGGCTCGAATATTTTCTTTTTTCTTTACTCCCATAGCCTCCCATTAGTAAATCACTAGCATCACACATTATTTTCGAACTCGATCCCATTATGGAAAATGCATGATAGGTGCTTGAACTAACTGACTCCGATTTCTTCAAAGGTCGCTTGTAGGAGTCATCAAAATTAAAACTCAGGTCTTTTCAAAGAATCGATAATGGTCTTGCTATTTTTGAGAAGTCTTTGATGAATCTCTTATAGACTCAAGCATGTCCCAAGAAACTCCTTATCCATTTTACTGTTGTGCAAGAGTCTTGATAATCGAAACCTTTGATTGGTCTACTTCTAGTCCCGTAGCAGAAATTTTATGACCAAGAACAATACCTTATGTTACCATGAAATGGCACTTTTCCCAGTTTAATGCTAGTTGTTCGTCTCTGCATCTTTAAAGCATTGTTTCCAAAGTTGTTTAGACAATGCTCAAAACTCGGATCCATACTGTTAAGTCATCCATAAAAATCTCCATGACCTCCTCAACCAAATCGAGAACGATGGACATCAGCGTTAATTCGAAAGTAGCAGAGCATTGCACAACCCAAATGGCATCATTCTGAAGGCAAAGGTGTCATAAGGGCATGTGAACGCGGGTTTTCTCCCCGTCCTCGTGCAATGGCACCGTTATAAATGAATATCCATCTAGGAAACAAAAATGAGGGTGTCCTGCTAACCTATCCAACATCTTATCAATGAAGGCAACTTGTCGATCCTTCCGGTCACGTTCGGGCCTCGTAATCGATACATACTCTCCATCCGCCACCGTTTCGTTGGAATTAACTCATTTTTTTCATTCTCGGATCATAGTGAACCCACCTTCTTGGGAAATCCACATGGACTGGCTAACTCAAGGACTCCGTCGAGATTGCATATATAAAATCAAAGATTCAACCATTTGAGCACTTCCTTTCTCGATTACTTCTTTCATGACTGGTTCGCCTTCTTTTGATGTTCAATGTGATGGTTTTGCATTTTCCTCAAAGCAGCATTTTATGCATGCATATCGACAGATCGATACCTCTTTAATTCATCTACAGGACTCAAGCAATCACCCCGAGCACTCTTCAAAATTTTCAGCGCCTCGTTCTTCAAAGATCACCGAGTCTAGCAGAGATAATCACCGGCTTAATTTCTTTGCAGCTCCGGCAAGCATACTTCAAATGACTTGGCACTTCTTTAAAAACTAGCCTTCAAAAGACTAGTCTCTTGATGAAATTCCTTTCCTTCATTATTGTTCCATCGCTCTATGCCGTTTGTTTAAGACTCAACATCTTTCTAGAGAAGTGCAACCGATGTGCGGAAAATCACTCACACCTTCAAGATATCGGAAATTCATCTCATTTTCATTGATAGGAAGCTACAATCATAATAACAATCAGAGTTGTTGAGATAGACATTATCTGGGGCCAACTTGTAATCTTCCTATCCTGTCTAAATTCTTCAAACTTTGGAGCATTGAAGTCACCGCTTCTTCTCCAACCCCCGAGAGTGAGAACCTCTTTCAGATATCTATTAAAGAATTCCAAAGCTTGCTAGGAATGAATTTCCTAGCAGCGTAGGGACTTGTGAATCTTTCTTCAATGTCTGTGGATGATAAAGTCGATAGAAAAACAAATTTCCCACCTTAACAAGCACATCTCCAATGACTCCTTCAAGTTTTGCCATTGTTCTATCTCGTCATTTGGAGGAGTAATGCAGTGGGAGTAAGCTCCCTAAACTTAATTTCTTGCAACGCATAATGGCATTAAGTTAATACTTGCACCGGAGTCACAAAGTGCCTTTTGAATTTCAAATCCTCCAATGGTGCAAGGAATGGTGAAACTTCCTGGGTCTTTCATCTTCTCTGGTAAATTCTTCTTTATCACTACACTGCAAGTAGCGCCGATTCACTAATTCCTTCCTCCGCAAATCTTCTTGCTTAAAATTTCTTTTCAATAATTTGGCATAAAGTGGCATTTGAGTTACCACTCTGCAATGGCATGCTTATCTCCAACTTCCGAAAGTTTTCAAAACTTTGCGAACTCGCTTCCTATCCTTGACTTGGCAGCCTCATAATGGAACCGCAGTATAGAGTTCCGGGCTTTTTCTGTCAGCTTTCTTCCTTTCTTTCCGCAAGGACTCAAGATTTTCCATGATCCTTCTCCTTGTTGCTTTCATCTTTCTCTCGACTTTTCCTTCTCTAATTTCTTTCACTCTAAGCCGCATGTACCATGCAAAGTGTTTCTGATTTTTCTTCGTGGTCACCGGGTGCATCTAATTTGATTCTATTGCATAAAGCCACTTGTCTCATTTGTGTTTCCAAGTTCTTGAGAGAGGCATACTGGTGGTTGTCTGGTACCTGAGAATTGGTTTTTTAAGCTTCCAATTCTACAAACCTTTGTTCATGGAAGTTTCATCGCCTTTTATTTTCCCCGCTTGAACCGGCATGACTGGCCTCAAAGGTCCGAGTCCTTTTTGACTCGATATTCATCTCTCGCCTCTCCCCGTTGTCGTCATTGAACTCATGGAGCGCACTTTGCCGAAAGTTTTGCCTATGTCTGGGACGTGTCAGGTTCTCCAATTACAAGAGAGAAATTCTCATGGTTCCTTTATGTCGGGTATAAATGGGTCAAGTAGTGTGGGTTACGCATGAAATGATATGCTCTATGCCGCCTCAAATAGTTAGCTCTCCATCGTGATAGAACCCTCTTCAAGACGCTCTCAAAGATTATTTACTCTTTCCTTCTCTTTCCACGCTTCCTATCTCATTTGCGTAGTGCATTCTTTTATCCAACCGATGCATCAATGCATCCAAATTTTTAATTCTCCATGGCGTATACATTTTGTTTAGCTCACCATTCCATTTTCTTGGCTCTACCGCCGCCTCCCGAGGATTCGCTGTATGAGGTCTCGTTGCACCTAGCAAGATCTCGATCACCTGTCTCATTTTCCGCTCTTTCAGCCTCAATGTCTGGCCGCAGCCGCATCTATTATACCTTGAGGTATAATTCATGGAGTGGTAGAAGATGTCCATTTGTGTCTTCGTGTCTATCCCATGCGCGGGACATCTCTTAAGCAGCCTCAGATCTCCCAAGCAAAGGTATGTGATCATCTTCCCTTTGTTTGAAAGTAGTACTTCATTCGTATGAGGGATGGAGGAAAGAATCGCCAGTAAGCTTCCATCGCCCTTCCTATGTATTAAAGGTGATCCATATGGTAAAGAGTCAAACCATGATGATTATATCTCTTAAAAAGAATGGAAACAATCGCGTTTTAATAACTTCCCGTCTCACACCATCTAATTTAATCAGACGCTACCTTAAAACCGCCCCAAGTGTTCGCTGATCTTCGTAGGGGTGACTGTGAATTGGTTCTCATGGAACCATGGTGATTGTATCGGCTTTGAGCTCAAAATTGTTAGCATCTATCTGGTTGTCTCATTGCCGAAAGTATTCATCTTGATAATCGCCCCGTGGGTCCCATGTTGTCTCGCTTCTCGAGGTACTTCGCCGCACCTCGGTTGATCGCCTGATCATCTTCGCCTCGCTATCTCTTATTTCGTGACTTTAACCTTTCTTAGCCCTGCGTTCTTTCGACTTCGCCCCTCTAGTGCCAACAATTCAGCTCCCCGCTCCCGTGCATGAATTAACTCCCTAAATTATAATATACCGAATCAAATGGAGTCAATGATACCAAAATTTATTTAATATGAAAAGCTCAACAAAATTTCAAAAGAGCTTACAACCATCAATAAGAATCATATTTTTAAAAATTTTCTATTTTCTTTATAAATTATGTCCAAACTAGTATTTCGCTGTCCAATATCGATTCACAAAATTCTTCGATCCTTAATCCGCTACCAAAAACTTGTTCACCTTCTTTCTATGATGGACCAAATAACTATACAAATTTATAGCGCATACCTAAGGACTATTATCTAATCCTCAGCAATAATGCCATGAAACTTGTTTGTTATGTTCCTTATCTATCAGACTGACAAAAGTCGCTTTCCTTAAGAGTAAATCATTTTCTTTCCTGCTGATCCAGATGCCGCAAGTGTACGTGCCTAATGCTAGAATTGGATTTAAGTCCGTACATCGCTCCCACAGAGATCTCAAGAATTCTCAATCAACTACCCCGACTACTCGGTAACTCTATACTATTTGGACTTTGATAGGCAATTGAAATATTCTTAGCAAACCCTCAAAATAATAAAACTAAGAAAAGTGATTTAATAATGCGTCTGAATTAAACCTAAAAATCTAAAAATAACAAATCTGCATCGACGCTTATCTTTTAAAGGGAGAATTGAAAATACTACTCTTGTGAAACATCAATTCCTGGATACTACTTGTAACTTTGTTTCATGAACCACAGATTTAAAACCTCAAGGCAAGGAATAGGCAGTGCAAGCTGATCTCTCCTTACGTGATCGCTCATCATCTAATCTTCCCTGATTCTTTCGAAGACAGAGGATTAGATAACTACTTTTAATCTGAGTTGCCTTGTTCTGGATATTTTTCTTTTCAATACCATACCCCTCGACATGGATCGTAACCTTAGCTCCTAAGACAGGTATAGTATTACGGTTTACACTTTACTCGGTTTTTCTTCCTCAAAATTGGAAATAGTTTCCATCCTTTCCTTGATTAAATCCTTTGCTAATACGGGATTGAAACCATCGCTCAAATCGAGGTGAACTCGCTTTTTAAATTGATAAGTCATTCAACTCAATCTCGATTTCAAGTGAGAAGACGATGGTCGACTTACATTCACAGAGCTCATTAGATCTCCATTATCAGGTTCGCATACCTTAGAGAAATTGTTCACTACTCTCAGGAATGCCTTCTCTGTGTCACTCAGAGGGCCTCCTAGAAATCTGAGCACGAAACAATCCTATTGCGTGTATAGGACACTCGATATCGGGATCAGATACGTATTATCATCCATTTTCACCATTTTTTCCTCGATTGATTTCTATCTAAAAGGACTGGATGAGTGCAGAATGTGGAATAACTCACCAACCGCTATACAACAGAAATTCAAGAGAAAGAGGATATTGCAAAGAGAAGGAGAAGCCAAGTGGTCGAAAGGTGAAATGACACGATCAATAATGATGTCGTAACAGAGGTGCAATGAGGAAGAAAGACTCGCATGCTCGACGCCGATGCGAATGAAGAATCATACCGGGCGTCGCACCACAAACCTGGGGCCGCATGGCGCGGGCAATTAGCTGCGTAACGGCGTGTCGCAACAAAACTCGCTAGGCAAACCATAAATTAATGAAGAACAAGACATGATGTCGCGACACCACTTCCCGGCGTCTGGCGTAATCAAGGCCGAGCAAGAGACATAAGTCACGACACACAAGATTTGAAGAGATCGAACATCGGGTTAAGTCGCTGATATTTAGAGAAATCACAACGCCACTGGGCTGGAATATCGAGGGGTATCGAGACAATCTGCAAGGAATTAAGGTCGCCACGTCATTTGTAGGTCGTGACTAAGATGAACCTCTTTGGGAAGAATGGATGAGTGATTAGATAACTCCATCGCGACTCAAATAAAGCTCACGTATGCCGAGCAATCGAGGTCGTGACAAAGAATCGAGGTCGCGACATAGGAAGAGCCAAGGATGCGAAAGACAAGTCGCTACCAAATAAAAAAGTTTCGCGACAAATGTTTAGATAACTCCGATGTCGCGGACAGCACCGAGGCGCGACATTAACAAACTAAACTACGCTTAATCCAAATCCACAAGTGAAAGATCAAAAGCTAGGGCCCAACCGTAACCCTATAAATGCAAATGAAGTATCATGAAAGCAAATTCTTGGCGCCGTAACGAGATCCGCAGCCTAAGGCTCATGTATTTTAATTTTCTTTTTCTTTGTTTTGTTGTTATTTTAGATTAGATTGTTGTTATTTTAGATTAGATTGTTATTTCTTTCAAATTTTGGATTTAGACGTTAGCTGTTAAAGTAGAAGCTGAATGCATAATTCTATTTCTTCAAATTATCACCGATCGCCTAGCCCTTGCATAAATTTTGGAATTCGGATTTCAAAGTGTCCGATCTACAAAGTGGGTTCTCTTGACTGTGAAGCCATTGTAGGTGTAATAAAGTAATTTAGAACCCAAATCTTCCATTGAATAATTTCGTTGTTATAATTTATCTTTCCCCGTAGAAATTTAATGGCTACCTAACTTCACTATAAATCTACTCATGTCTCCTAATATTCGACCGATCCCAAATATCGTTGTCCTATACTCTGCAATAGGATTGCTTCATGCTCGATTTCTAGGAGGCCCTCTCGAGGAGGCTTATAGAAGGCATTCCTGAGAGTAGTGAACAATTTCTCAACGGTATGCGAACTTGATATTGGAGATCTAATGAGCTTTATGAATGTAAGCTTCCACAAATCGTCTTCTCACTTGGAAATCTAAATTGAGTTGGAAATGGACTTATCAATTCTAAAAGCAGAGTTCACCCCTGATTCAACAAAGAAGTCTAATCCCGTGTTAGCAAAGATCTAATCACAGCATGAACTGCTCCACTCTTGAGGAAGAGAAACAGAAAGTATAAACCCATGCTATACCTATGTCTTAGAGCTAAGGTTTCATGTATCTATGTTCAAGGTATGAAGTATTGAAAAAGAAAAATATCCAACAAGGCAACTCAGATTCAAAGTAGTTATCTAATCCTCTGGCCTTTGAAAGAATCAGGAAGATTAGATGATGAACAAAGGCCGTGAAGGAGAGATCCAATCGCACTACCCTATTCCTGCACAGTTTTAAATCAGGGTTCATGAAGCAAAGCTACAGAGTAGTCTCCCAAGCAGGAATTGATGTTTCACAATAGCAAAGATTTTCTAATGCTCCCTTTAAAAGATAAACAATCACCGAATTTGTTATTTAGATTTTCGCTTTAATTCATTTTGTTATTAAATCACTTTTCTTAGTTTTTATTATTTTATGGGTTTGCTAAGAATATTTCAATTGCCTATCAAAGTCCAAATAGTATAGAGTTCGAGTAGTCAGAAGTTGATCGAGAATTCTGAGATCTCTGTGAACGAGACCGACTTAAATCCAATTTACTACTCGTCAATTCGCATAATTTGCAAAAGATCCTCGATCAAACCGAAAGAAAATGATTTACTCTTAAGGAAACAAATTTTAATCAAGATAATAGATAAGGAACACAACAAACAAGTTTCATGGCATTATTGCTGATTAGATAATAGTCCTCGGGTAATAACTATAAATTTGTATAGGTATTTCGTCCATCATAGAAAGAGGTGAACAAGCTACGCCGTTGTTTGGGGATCGAAAGTATTTGTGAATCAATATCTTACTCAAAAAGAGAAATACTAGTTTGGACATAATTTATAACAGAAATATAAAATTTGTAAAAATATGATTCAACAAAGCAAAGAGTTTAGCAAGCTACCGAAATTTTGTAGAGCTTTTCATGTTAAATATTAACACTTGGTATCATCACTCCATTTGATCTCGCATATTATAATTTCGTGGAGTTAATTCATGCACAGAAGCAGGAGCTGAATTGTTGCCACTAGAGACTGAGATCGAAAGAACACTTAGAGGGCTAAGAAAGGTTAAGAGGCAGAAATAAGCAGAGATGGCAGATTTTAAAGATTGACCGGGCAATAACCGGAAGACTGCAGCTAGAAGTACCTCAAGAGTGAGACACTATGGAGGACTTCTGGAGACCAGTTATCCAAGATGAATACTCGTTGAAAGGAGATGTACCAAATGGGATTGATGCTAACAATTTGAGCCTGCTTTCAGCCTCGATCACCATGGTTCAATGTAACTAATTCAATGTGTCACCCTCAAGATCCCAATCGAACACTCGACTGCTCTCTCAGACGGCCACACAAATTTAAATCGAATGGTGTGAGATCAGAAGTTATTGTCAGCAGCTGTTTCATTCTCTTAAGAGATATATCGCATCATAGTTTGACTCATCACTTCATATGGATCTGTTAATACATGGGAAGAGCCGATGGAAGCCTACTTGAGCGCGCATTCTTCCTCCATCCCTTACTTCGAACGAAGAGGGAAATTACTACTTTTAAACAAGTGGGCATTTAGAGTCCAGATAATTTCTTAGAGAGATACAAGAGGTCGGCCAAGAGATGTCCTATGCACGGGATAGACCTCAAGACATTGCCAAATGGATATCTTCTACCACTCCATGAATTATACCTCAAAAGGTATAATAGATGCACTATATGAGCATTCAAAAGAAGAAGAGCGTATTAGCTAAGACAAATTGGATCGAGGATCTTGCTGGGGGTGCAATATGAGACTTCTTCCTCGAATCCTCGGGGAGCAAGAATGAGCCAAAGAAATGGAATGATTGAGTCGAACAAGATGTCTCCGCCATGGAGGTTAAGCCGGATGCATTGATGCATCTATTGATAAAAAAATGCACTCTACAAATGAGATAGGAGCAGTGGAAAGGGAAGGAAGAGTACACATCGAGGGGCGCACCGACTGTGGTTCCTATGGTAGTGGAGGAGGCTAACTATTTGAAACGAGCACGCAGCATATCATTTCAAGCCTAACCCCCAACCTCGCAACCCATTATACCTCGAAGACATGAACCACACTCTCTTATGGTGGAGGAGCACAACACGTCCCAAGACATGGGCAAAACTTTCAACAAGGGTATGCTCCACCAAGGTTCCAAAGAAGAGCAACAAAGGGGAGAGGGTAAAATGAATATCGAGTCAAAATCTTTAATCTTTTGAAGACCAGATGTCGCAGCTTCATGGGAAAATAAAAAGTCGTTAAACTTCCATGAACAGTTTGCAAGACCGAAGCTTCAAAACCAATTCTCAAATTTTTCAGACAACCACTACTGCCTCTCTAAGAACTCAATAACACAAATAAGTAATCGCCCTAACCTCGTTAATCAAATTAAAAGATGCTTTTCCCAGTGACACGAAGAAAAATCCGAAAGACCGCATGGTTGTGCTTAGAAGTGGAAAAGAATTAGAGAAGGATGAAAGCAACAAGGGAGAAGGGATCCCGAAAATGTCGAAGGCTTGGGAAAGATAGGAAGAAAGAGCAAAGAAGCAAGAAGAAGAAAGAAGCTAGAAAAGCCTGTAACTCTATGTCAGAAGTTCTATTCCCCCGCCAGATCGCAAAAGTCAAGGATAGAGGAGCAGTCGCAAAGCAGAAAACTCTTCGTGTTGGAGATAAGCATGCCATTCACGTAAGTGGTAACTCAAAATGCCACTTTATGCCAAAATTCTTGAAATAAATTTTAAGCAAGAAGAGAAGATTTGCAAGATAAGGAGTAGTGTGAACTGATCGCTACTCAAAGGTAGTGATAAAGAAGAATTTACCAGAGAAGATGAAAGACCCATGAAGTTTCACCATTCCTTACACCATTGGAGGATTTGAAATTCAAAAGGCACTTATGATCTTGCGGTGGGTATTAAACTTAATGCCATTATCTCACAAAAGGAAATTAAGCCTGGGGGAGCTTACTCTACCATCGGCATTTCCAAATGGCAGATATAACAATGGCAAAACCTGAAGGAGTCATTGAAGATGCTTGTTAAGGTGGGGAAATTTGTTTTCCTATCGACTTTATCATCCTCGACATTGAAGAAGATTCACAAGTTCTTCACGCTTAGGTGCTGCCATCTTAGCAACCCACGTGAGTCGCTTTAATAGAGATTTTGCAAAGCGAGTTCTCACTGTGGTCAGAGAAGAAGAATCGACTTCAATTTTGCTCCAAAGTTTGAAGAATTTAGGACACAAATAGGGAAGATTGCAAGTTAGTAGATGATGTCTATCTCAACAACTCGATTAAGTTATTATGATTGTAATGCTCAACTTCCTAATAATGAAATGAGATGAATTTCAAAGATCTTGAAGTGCACTTCAATTTTCCGCATCATTGGTACTCTACCTAAAAGGTGTAAGAGTCTTAAACAAAACAAAGATGGATAATGAGACAATAATGAAGAGAAGGAATTTTATCAAGAGACCATATGTATGGGCTAGTTTTAAAGAGTTACAAGTTTGGATCTCAAGTATGCTTACTTGGAGCTACCAAAGAGTAAGCCAATGATTATTCTGCTTAAACTCAAAGTGATGTCGGCGAATGTAAGCCGGCTGAAAATTCTGAAGAATTATCGGGAGTCGATTGCTTTTGGTCCATAGATGAATTAAAGGGTATCACCACAATATGCATGCACAAAATACCGTTGGTGGAAAAATGCAAAACCATCTCTCGCTGAACATCAAAGAAGACAAAACTCAATACTAGAAGTGAAAGAAGTAGTCGAAAAGGAAGTGCTCAAAATGGTTGAATGTTGGTTTTATATATGCACTGTATACTCGTTAGCTCACCCATGTGGTTCTAAGAAAGGTGGGTTCACTATGATCCGAATGAAAAATGAGTTAATTCCAACAAGAACGGATGTGATGGAGTAAGGTCGATTAATGTAAATCGAACACAAGAACTCAGAAGGATCATTTCCCTGTTCTTCATTGATCCATGTTGGATAAAGTTAGCAGGACACCCTCATTTTTGTTTTTAGATGGATATTCCTATTATAACCAGATTAAGCATTGCACTGGTGACTGTGAGAAAACTACATTCACATGCCCTTATGGCACCTTTCGCTTTAAGGATGCCATTTAAGCAGTAATGCTCCCGCTACTTTCGCAGGTGTATGATGTCCATGTTCTCGATTTGTCAGGAGGTCATGGAGATTTTTATGGATGACTTCACAAAAGATATGGATCCAAATGAGTATCACTCTAAACAACCTAGAAATAAGCCAAAGATGCAAGGACAAACAACTAGCATTAAACTGGGAAAAGTGCCATTTCATGGTAACAGAAGGTATTGTTCTTGGTCATAAAATTTCTGCTACGGGACTAGAAGTAGACCAATCAAAGGTTTCGATTATCAAGACTCTTGCACCGCCTACAACAGTAAAAGGGATAAGGAGTTTCAGATATGCCGGATTCTACAGAGATTCATCAAAGACTTTCAAAAAATAGCAAGACCATTATACATCGAGAAAGACACAAGGTTTAATTTTGATGACTCCCGCAAGGCAGCCTTTGAAGAAATCAAGATCATATTAGTTCAAGCACCTAATATGGTCGCATCTACAATGGGATCGTGGATTCAAATAATGTGATGCTAGTGATTTCGCAATGGGAGTCAGACAAGCAAAGAAAAGAGAAGATATTCAGAGCCATATACTATGCCAGCGTAACCTTCAACAGTTTGAAAACTATTCAACTACTGAAAGGAGATGCTAGCCATAGTTTTTGCTTGTGAGAAATTCAGGCCATACATTTTGGGATCCCATATTATCGTTCACACTGACCATGCAGCAATCAAATATCTGATGTCGAAAAAGGAAGCCAAACCAAGACTGATAAGGTGGGTGTTGTTACTACAAGAGTTTGATCTGGAAATTAAAGATAAGAAGGGTTGTGACAATGTGATAGCTGATCACTTGTCCAGAGTAGAAAAAAACAAAGTAAGAGAGGAGGCAGATCACAGAGAACTTTCCGCATGAGCAAATCGCTAAATTCCTGTCATTCCAACTCCCATGTTGCGCCGGAGCACGTGAATTACTTGGCTTGTGGAGTAGTGCCTCCGGAATTCGCCTACCAATGCAAAAGAAAGTTCAAAATCGATATTAGGTATTAAGACCGATACCCATTGCTATTTAAAGAGGTGGGCCGACATGGTTATAAGAAGATGTGTGCCAGAGAGTGAACAATGCAAAATTTTGAATGAATGTCATGCATCACCATATGGGGGACATTTTTCCGAAGAAAAAACGGCTCATAAGATACTCCAATCTGGATTTATTGGCCCACTATCTTTAGAGACTGTGCTGAATGGGTCAAATTATGTGATAGATGCTAAAGATCAAATATCAGCAACAAACTAAATGCCCTCTCTACAAGGCATAATGGGTGGCAAATTTTTGATGTAATGGGAATAGATTTATGACCCTTCCCACCATCATTTGGAAACTGTACATACCGCTATGCTGATTATGTGTCCAAGTGGGTGGAAGCAATAGCTTGTCCAAGGAACACGCCAACACGGTAGTGAGTTTCTTGCAAAGGAACATTTTCGAGGAGATTCTAACACCTGTGACTATCATCAAGGATCTGGAAGCCAAATCTTGCAAACAAAATATTTGCAAAGCTCATGAGCAGTAAGGATCAAACATATAATGAGCCTAGCCTAGCTATCACCCCGACTAATGGACAAGGTAAATTTCCAATAGGGAGATTAAAAGGATCCCGGAAAAGACTGTAAGTTCAAGCAGGAAAGATTGATCTTCCAAACTTGATGGATGTACTTGGGCTTACAGACAAGATTCAAAAACTCCCTATCGGGATGTCCCTATACAGAGTGGTCTTTGGCAAACCATACCAAATTTCCCTCTCGAATCGAATACAAAGCCATGTGGCCATCAAGAAGCCGAACTGATTTCAAATTGCAAAGGAAGAGAGATTCTCCAATTGAAATTAGAACTAGAAGAATCGAGAAACGGTTCCTATGATAATGCTAGAATATACAAGGACAAGACAAAGAAATGGCATGATCAAAGGATTCCGAGGAAAGAGTTCAAAGTAGGATCAGTTCGCTTATTTAACTCCAGATTAAGATTATTCTGTGGAAGTTGAAATCAAAATGGAGTGGACTATATACAAGTAAGTGTCAAGTACTACCTGAGCAAGAATAATTCGTGGACTCCGATGCTAGGAATAATTCAAGGTTAATGGTTAAAGATCAAGCAATATCTCAACAGTGGGAGAAAGAAAAGGAAGAACCTAACTAGTGAACTTCAGAGAGAGAAGGCTTAAAACAAATGGTCCAAATAATGACTCCAAAACAGTGAGTGTACTTACTGGAGGCAACCAAATAGATTTTTGCTTATATAGATTTTGATTTTTTAATTACTCATTTTGATTTTTTTATTCTTGTAATGATTTGTTAGACTTGCCAAGTTAGTATTTGATCAATTAAACCCTTTTGAAATTGCTGTGCCTACACACTCAAGTAGTGGCTCAGGAGAAAGAACCAACTCTAGGACTACCCAAAAGACTTCATGATAGGCGACTTTGAAAAGGAGTATTTTTTCTCCCTAAACAAATTCTGTGGAAAATAAATAGAATGCATGTTTGAATTGTTGTTCGGGAGCATTTTTTTGATGTTAAGAATTTGCAAATTAATAAGGAGTGCAGTTTGCCCGATCATCAAATTTGAGTGCATGACTAAGTCACGACAGACATTTGAGGTTGCTACTGCAACATCAATGACAAAGAATCATCCTTCGCAGAACACAGATGATACAACCTCTAACTATGTCAAGAAATTACTTGTTGACCAAAAGGGGTAGAAATGCCGATGTCGAACCCGATGATATATTGTCCTCCCATTAACTTATATTTGGCGTCGCTGACAAACAATAATAAGTTTTCACGATACAGGTGTACACAGTGGCAACTTTTAAATCGCTTTATTTAATGACAAAGACACACCATACTGAATTTAAGTCGCGATGCTGCACCAAATGAAGCACAAAGAGTCCACAATAATGATTGAATCTGCAATGCAGAACCCCTCTCCATCACCACTTATTTCATTCCTTGAAGCAAATACAACTCTTCATCTTCTCCTACTGCTTTTTTCAATTCCAGAAACCCTAGATCCAAAATTCTTCCTAAAAACATTCTATTTCCTCAAATGGCCGACCACAACCCCTCATCCCAAATCTAACAGATCAAGGAAGATGAATATACTCAAATTCAAGGGGAAGTTCGTCAGAACCATTAAGGAGAACTTGCCGTCTGGAATCCATCGGTTCAACCAGCTCTGCCAACAAAGAAAAAGGGGAAAAGAAACAAAGCAAGAAGAAGAGGAAGATAAATTCATACCGAAGAAGCTTCCATCCTGGAAGAAGTACTTGGGCTTGGGAGGGCTCACGAGAAAGAGGCTTCAAGAAACCCATCTTCCCTTCAAGGAACTAATACTAGAACAAAGAGGTCGGGGAAACTTCCCAAAGCACCAAGTGTCCCAGATAATGTAGTTTGAGAATTCTACTCGACTTGGTGGGGAGGGAAGGATAACTCTGTTTATGTCAGAGGAGTTTGGGTGCCGTATGGAGCGAAAACCATCAGTAAAGTGCGGAATGGAAGGAAAAAGCATGGATCCAAATTCGAAGATGATGAAATGACCTAGTGAGAAGATTGCGAGAAGGTGAGACGGTATAGGGAAGTAGGAGTTAAGGAAAGGAGAGCAAAAGACCCAAATAGGGAGATTTAACAGAAAAGGCAAAATTATGGTTTCTTTACGGCCCTGCGTATGGATTCAGGCCAGGCATGTTTGCGGTGTGAGAGCGAGCGATCATTCTTTATGCTATCTTTGAAGGGTGCAAAGATTAATGCGGGAGTGGTCATTAGCTTCGATAATGAGATACCATGAAGGAATAAAAGGGGTTTGATCCTGCGCCCGGCAACTATCACGAGAAGCTGACGTTTCAAGAATTTGGTGTGAAAGGAACTTGGGAAGAAGAAGAAGAAGATACCCCGAGTTTCACAGCCCAACCTCTGACGAGGAGTAAGCAAAGGGCCTTGGAATCAAAAGAAAAAGGGGATTATAATAGAAGCATATTCAAGAGAAGAAAATGAGAATGCAAGACAAAAAGAGGACACCATTATGGTTGGAGATCGAGAAAGAAGATCGAGCACGTCAGAGAGAACACCTTTATGTTTACGGAGGACGAGAGAAGCAGATGATGGGAAGCCACATAAAATTCACCGGCCCCGGCGCGGCTCTCCCCTATCATGAGCAGAGATTTCCGAGAACCTGGTAGCTCTAGGGAGCTCGAGAGGAATAATCAAAATAATGGAGATGCTCGAGTTCCATTCACAAGAGAATGGAAAGAAAGGGAAAGGGGAATGGAGCCTCGAGCAAAAATTCAAGAGGAGATGTATCGTCGGAATTGAAAGAAGAGATCAACGGTGGGAAAGGCTGAACAGAAGAGAAGAAGTATATGAAGCGGTGAAAAGAAAAGATCGGCAATGGGAAGAGGGAAATGAAACGAAGGGAAGAGCGGATGAAGGGAGATCCTAGAGCATCGAGGAAAAATTCAAGAAATGGAGAAAGAGATCCACGATCCTCTTGAAGAAGTTGCGGTGAGCCATGAGTCATTTCTGACAATCGGTATGATCGTGATTCTCAACTCCTAACAATCATAAAAGAAAAAGGACTCGGATCGAAGCCAAAACTATAAAATTAGATCAAAGATTCAAATTCTACACATGTCAATGAGGACTTAGAAGAGGATGAAAGAAGAGATAAAGGAGCTTGATGACAAAGATGCCTTGGTGAAAAGTCGGCGAAAATTTGGATTTGATCAGCTGATAATCTTTCCAAATTTTTGAAGTCATGGCGAAATGGAGAACCACGATGAACACATTGGGAAAAGACAAAGATGATCTTAACAAGGTGATCTCACCAACGAATTGATCCTTGAAGAAACGGATAGAGAGGAGAATGACAAGAAGAAGAAGAGGCTGAAATGAAGTTTCCCCGAATTCTCTCTAGTTGGCTACCATGATCTAGATCCTCCCAACATCTTTGCTCCTCCCAAAAGAAAAAAATAAATCTTCCATTGATTTATCCTTCTCTTCCCTCTCTTCGATTTATTATTCTCAACTTTTGCATCATATCATGAATAAAATAAGAAAATTTGTTAAAAAGGAAATGTTTGATGTTGCTTGCAGTTAGATTGTATTGTTACTTTTTGCTTGAATTGTTAGGAGAATAACATTAGGATTTAGTTCAAGAATGAAAGAAAATGCTGACATATCATAATCACGACGAGTTGAAATGGTTAACTAGAAGATAATTTGAAACACAAATAATTGCGAATAAGGCGAGAATGACATATAATTGAATTGAAACACAAATTGCATAATTGACTTGAATTTAGCCGATGAGTCAAGATAAGAAATCCATACAATTGAAAGACAAAATATATTTTTGAGTTTGTAGTATAAACAATAAACCCGAAGAACCTGAAGTGAACCTTAAATCATGTAACTCACGATCGGCGAAGTGAGTCAAGGACATCCTTAAGGTTGATCACGATTCATCGAGCGAATTCTAGAACTTGTTTAGATTATTGATCAAGGCGAAATCTAAGGTGATACAACTAACAAGAAATGATGCGGTGCATCCTTGGCAGTTGAGCCATTCTAGCCACCATTATTTATATGCATACACCTTAGTTCTGAATTTGAGCCAAAGCTTGATCCTTATCTTCAAAACAAGCTGTTAAAATCCCAAGCCATCTAGATAATTAATCCTCGATAAGAACCTATGATTACCCCGAAATTCAAAAAAGGAGAGAGATAAAGTTTGAGGGAGTATGTATTTTTGGGAACTAAGGAGAAAATACGAAGAGGGTGAAAGAGAAAGATCTAAAAGCGGAAGATACAACGAGAAAGAAGCTTAAAGGAAGAAGTTTTGTCTTGTGGCCTAACTCTCTTGAACAATTAAGTTCTTAGGGGTGTTTCAACACCTAGTATCCTAATGCCAACTGGTATGGGAGATACTAACCCAAAGTTCGCTAAGAGTGTTAGAAAGCTTAAAAAGACAGAACATTGCACTATTCTTGAATGGTGACAGAGAAAAAGTTCCAACAGTGTGAAGTACAAATGAGAAATGGGAATGAACAATTTTAAACAAAAGAAATCAAGAAGATACCCCAAAGATGAAGTTTGGGGGAATCAATTAAAGAAATTGCAAGGAAAGAATGACGGAGTTAAGTAAGAAGGAGAAAGATGCAGGTAATCTTAACCTAAAAAGTTCCATCCATCCCCACCAAAGACCCAAAATAGGACATTTACAAACCTAAAGACTGATTGATCTTGAAGGTTGGAATTACCTACATTAGTGGAGATCAATATGAACAACAAGCATATGGAATTTGGAAAATCTTGAAAGGATCAAAACTATGAAGGACCTCAAAGGGTTAACTGACTCACTAAGAAAAAGAGGATGAAGACCAACCTACTTTTCAGAAGGATCAACTGACTATACTGTTTATAAAACAAATTCAACAATTTAGTTTTGTACACCGGATTGAGTAGAGACTAACCTTCATCACGGACTTGAAGCTAGATATCTGAGAAAAGAATGCAATTCTAGTGTTTCAATTAAATTGGTTGCAACTGAAAAACAAAACAGAAAAATGTCCTTTTGTTTGAGGACAAACAAATCTTTCTTTTCTTTGCTCGGGGACAAGCAAAATTTAAGTTTGGGGGAGTTTGATGAGCTTAAGTATCATTTTTCGATCCATTTTTTTGATTGATTTCTATCTAAAAGAATTTGGTTATGCGAAATGTGAATAACTCACAGCTACTATACGGCGGGAAATTCAGAAAGAGGATATTCTGCAGTAGAAGGAAGCGAGAAGTGACGGCGGGGAATCACCACATTGTTTGAATAATGATATCGCAGCAGAGAGGTGCACGAGGAAGAAAGGACCGATGACGCCTTGGCGATAATGAAGAATCACATCGAGTCACAACCCGCGACTCCGATTCAGCGACATAAGGGCAATTGAAGGCGGAAACCGGCGGGTCGCAGCGAAACTCCAAGTGGGCAACCCGCAGTGTGAAGAACAAGACATGATGTCGCGACACCATTCGAGGTGCGAAGCGGTGAAGTAGGCGATAGACATAGAAGTCACGACACTAGATTTTAAAGGCGAACATCGGAAGTGGCGACATTTAGAAGAATTCGCGACGCCGACCGAATCGAGAATTGTTCCTAGAGTGGGTATCGAGACAACTTGCAGAATTGAGTGCGGCGTCATTTGCAAATTCGCGACACAAAATGAACCTTCTTTGGGAAGAATGGATGAGTGATTAGACAGCGATGTCGCGACCAAATAAGCCTGCGGCGTATCTTGAAATGGCGAGGTCGCGACAAAGAATCGGGAGTCGCGACATAGGAAACGAGGATGCTAAAGACAGTCGCGACCAAATAAGTTTGCGACAGCGATGTCGCGAAATGAGAATCGAGACAACGACATTAACAGCCAAATGGGCGATTAATCACGAAATCCACACGGGGCGCATCAAAGTTAGGGCCCGACTTCGGAGACCTACATAAAATAAGCAGTTCTTCTTCGAAGGAAAGCGGCTCTTGGCGCTTTCAGGCAGGGAATCTGGTGCTTCAAGGCTCATGTATTTTAATTTTCTTTTTCTTTGTTTGTTACATTATTTTAGATTAGATTGTTATTTCTTTACCGAATTTTGGATTTGGACATTAGGTACATTAAATGAAGGCGAATGCGGAAATTCTATTTCTTCCAAAATTACTGCCTGGATCGTCTGAATTCGGACAAATTTGGAGGTCGGTTCCGATCGATCTGATGGTTCTCTTGATCGAAGCCATTGTAGGGTGTAATAAAGTAATTTAGAAACCATTCCATTGAATGAGCTACATTTAATTTATCTTTCTGTAGAAATTTATCGAAACTGCGAACTTCGGTTCTCAATCACTAAGTTGCAGATATTACATATCTAATCCCAATACTCGGTGTCTATACGCAATAAGTTGTTTCATGCTCTGATTTCAGAGGCCCTACGGTGACACGAGGAAGGCATTCACGAGGAAGTGATGAACAATTTCTCAAGGTATGCAAACACAGTAATGGAGATCTAATGAGCTCTGTGAATGTAAGTCGAGTAATCGTCTTCTCACTTTAAATCGAGATTGGGTTGGATGACTTATCAATTTAAAAAGCGAGAGTTAACCTCAGATTGAGCAGTAAGTTCAAATCGGAGTGTTAGCAAGGATCTAATCCAGGAAATGATGAAGCTGTTCCAATTTTGAGGAAGAGAAACCGGTGAAGTGTAAACCCATGCTATACACATGTCTTAGAATTTAAGGTTTGATCCCATGTTTAAGTATGAAGTATTAGAAAAAGAAAAATATCGAGAACAAGGCAACCCAGTTAAAAGTAGTTATCTAATCCTCTTGTCTTTGAAAGAATCGGGAAGATTAGATGATGAGCGATGCCGTAGGAGATCCATGCACTACCTAGTCCTTGGGCCAGGGTTTTAAATGTAGTTCGTAGGCCGAGGATTACGGAGTAGTGCGGGGATTGATGTTTCCTGATAGCGGTATTTTGATGCTCCCTTTAAAAAGATAGCGATCGGTCTGAATTTGTTATTTTTAGATTTTCGGAGTTTAATTCATTTGTTATTAAATCGCTTTTCTTAGTTTTTATTATTTTAAGGTTTGCTAAGAATATTTCAGTTGCCTATCAGACCAAATAGTATAGAGTTAGTAGTCGGGGTAGTTGATTGAGAGAATTCTTGAGATCTCTGTGAACGATATCACGGACTTAAATCCAATTTACTACTTGTTCGACACAGTACACTTGCGGCATCACGGATCAAGCAGAAGAAAATGATTTACTCTTAGGAAACAGCTTTTAATCGGTACATTAGATAAGGAACACAACAAGCAAGTTTCATAGCATTATTCTTGAGGATTAGATAATAGTCCTTGGGTATTATCACGCCCCAGTCCGGAGTCGGCTTGGATTGGTGAGTCGAGCAGGTTTCGAGTGCGAAACCATATCTTTTGGGACTCCTTATTTTATAACCAACAATCATTTACAATTAAAATGAACTACCACCGGAGTGGTATCCATTAAAATTTATTCACATTCTAGTCTATTTCTTATACAAATACACATATATATACATATCCTAATACGAACATCGGAGATCGCTGGAGCAGTCTTGGTGAGCACCTATCTACGAGATGGCGTCTTGGCGGTGTGGAATGTCACGTCCTCTTTATCTCCTCTTAAATTACCTACGGATTGAACACCCGTGCTAAGCTTTACGCTTAGTGGGAACATATAGACAATAACGACCAATAATAATAATCGTTGTCACTGTCTTTTTACATTTACTTTTACTTATGCAAATAACAATGTCTATTCTTATTTGACTTCTAACTCATCTCATATTATATATGTAGATTTTATTCTTTTCAGATTCCTTATCATTTTCTTGTCATGTATATCATTCCACATGTCAAGTCTTTTACAGGTTGTAACCTAATATCTACGTGTATGGCATGTCGTATCTATCATGTTATTCAAGCAAGCGTATTCATATACAATGGCAAATCGAACCATATCAAGTCATATTAAATAACTGTAAGGTCAAATCAAACTAATACCCACATATTAGACTCTTACCATTATCACGACCAAAGCCATTAATCAACTCCGTTAGAAATTCGTTTCATGATGGGATGCGCGTTAAAAACATTTTGTTTGGTTGTATTTAATTTTTATTTTCAAGGTGTCGCGGCCAGAATCCCTACTTGACCCGATTAGCGGATCCAAGAATTTGAGCCGATTTACTCCGGCGTTTTCAATCAAACATTTATTTCATTTTATTAAATTTTGTTTTTAAAAGTGTATGACAGAATCCCGACTTGACCCAGATTAGGCGGATCAAGATTTGGGCACGGTTTACTCCGACATTTTCAATTATCTTTCCAAAACATGTTGTTTATGTTATTCTATTTTTGACCTCTTAATTAAGCAAAAACACTTCCCTTCGGGCAATCCCATGACCATTTACAAATTCAAAACACCCATAACATTCGCACTTAATACATGCATTTACTAAATGATTCCTTTTTACTATGTCCGTGTAATGTAGAAGATACTTATACAAATACATTTTTTTTTTTAATACCATCGTTTTCCTTTTTTTTTTTTCGGTTTGTGATTCCACATATAGCTATAGAATTCGACATCCATGACAGATTCAGTTGGTGAATCCTGCTGCATTTGTCATTATTAATGTGATTTCACATTCAATAATGCCGTCTCACATATGACTATAGAATTGACATCGCAGCGGTCGGTTGGTGAATCTGCTGTTGTCATTGTTAGTAATGTGATTTCACATTCAATATTCGTCTCATATGACTATAGAATTCGACATTCCGCGGCCAGTTGATTGGTGAATCACAATAAGTATACATCGTGCATTAACAATGTGATTAGCGAGTGAACAAATACGGTTACCTTCCTGACGAATTCAGTTGGTGAATCCCGTCATGTCGGTCATTCAATGATACATTTCAAATCAATTCCCTTTTATGCAGTAATTTCTCTTATCGTCCAAATACATGCACACATGCATACGTGTGACAGACATTTCGAATAACAATCATTCAAATCAATATATATATATTGATATATATTTACAATTAACATTCATAGTAGATCATAATCACATTTCAATTCTAATATCACCTTCGTATTATCTTTTCCAAGATATACGCAATCTATGTATACATATTTCATATGCTCATTTACATATTATTCATTCCACGTATACTCATTCATAAATGCTCATTCACGTGTTCATTCACGTACCTCATTCATATACTTTCAGTCATAAATTCATTGGCGTATACTCATTCATATACTTATTCATGAATTACTCTTCTATATTCCATCACGTATACTTTCATTCATATACCAACACATTATACTCGTTTCATTTGTTATCATTTTACGGTTATATGTGATAATAATCATATATCCTTAACCACATTATGTGTTCATGACATGCCTCTCATGTTCAAATCATGTTTCAATTCGTTTTCATTTTCATTTTCATATCATTTTCATGTTTCATGAACACATCTTTACATTTTCATTTTCTACTTTTTACTTGTTTCATACCTATTACATATGGCACTTCATATTCTTGAAGTATGATGTCTAGGAGATCACACCGCATTCATATATTCTCATTCTTTTATGAATCCTAGTTTACTTAGGAATTGGAATCAATCAATCGGATCATCCAGAAATTAAAGTTATGGCATTTTCATGCCAAACTAGTCGATTTACGGATTACACTAGAACAGTTTGTATTACTAATTTTCCGAGGTCCTAACATATTTGACCTGAGGTCTTTGTACTCATTTAAAGCTAAGGTTCTAAGGGTTCTATTCCAGTGGAATCACCCGATTAGAGCCTTGAAAACTGAGGATTAAATCCGAAACAACCCGGACTACTCTATGTTCAAAGTGGAACCAGAGATTTGTCTTGCATGGCCCCACTTTGAGTGAATATTTCGACCCATAGATTCAAATTTGACAATACTTTCTCTTTAATTTCGTTCTCCTTGAAGTCTATTTTAAGTGGCCATGAATCACTCAAAATCGGATAAGAAATGAGGAAGTGCTGGCCAAAATCTGAAAACTGGTCTGCGGAAAACCAGAACAAGTCTCTTAGGTAGGACTTAAGTTCACCGGTAGGACTTGGCCAAAATGACAGAATCAGTTCTACCGGTAGGGACTTAACTCTACAGTAGGACTCTCGAAAAGTGCCCGAGAATGTGTGTTTTCTCATTTTCATGTGCTTTGATCCCCAATCACTTCTACCCTTCAAACACACATCAAAACAGATTCCAAATTCATCTTGGAATCTCTTTTCTATGCAATTCCCTTTCAATTTCATATCTTTCATGCAAAACCCTTCATGATTTTCTCTCAAAACCACTCTAATATGAGTTTATAACATACAATTACCAAATACACAAATTTATTAGGGTTTGTTCTTGACCCTTTTACCTTGCAATTAAACCCACATAAATCCAACCTCAAAAAGGAGGATTCCATGTTTTTCTTGTGCCATTTGAAGTTTTGTTAACCTAACTTCAATAAATCTTTGGTTAGGATGAAATCTGGCTAAGCGCTCAAGTTTGGAGTGCAAATGAATAACCATTAAACAAACAAAACCAAGGATCCATTACAAGGTTAGTAGTTATGCCTTTTTTTTTTGGAGCTTGGCTTTGCTTGCTCTTAACCTCTTCTCTTCTTCTTCTTCCTTCCTCTCCCTTTCTCTTTACTCTCACCGTTTTTCTCTTCTCGTGAGGACAAATTTGGGTCTTTTCGTCATGTTTGTTAAGGCCATGTTTGTAGGAACATGAAAACTCATTTATTTTGCTTTAAGTTTTATTTGCCTTTTAGTCCTTAATTTCCTCCCTTTTTGCAATTCAACTATGCCATATTCTAATTTCACCCACTACTCTTTCCTCAATTCCATAATTGCATACTAACTTATTTATTTATGCCATTTATGTCCTCAAGTGTAATATTACTTTACCATATCTCTATTTTTCATTTTGGTCTCAAATTTTGTTCACGAAAATTCATATTTAGCTTATAATATACCTAAACAAATTAAACTACTATGGTATATTCGAGTGTTCTGATAATAACGCTATAAATTTGTATAGGTATTTTGGTCCATCATAGAAAGAGGTGAACAAGTTTTTGGTCCATCACATATTTTTTTACTACTGAGATATTTGTTATTTCTTTATACTCAAATACTGACATTGCACATAAATGATAAATAACAAAGATATATATATATATATATATATATATATATATATATATATATATATATATATATATATATATATATATATATATATATATATATATATATATATATATATTTGTGTGTGTGTGTGTGTGTAATTCTATACAAAATATTGGTATTATTAATGGATCAAACAATAAAATTAACTCAACTAACATTTGAAAGAAGAGTTTCGCTCCAGAAATTAAGGGCTAGGAGGCTAGGACGTCCTTTATAGAAACAAAGGGATAAATCAGGAAATGAGCAAACCCAAAAAAATGCAACACACCAAGGAGAATGTGCCTCTTTAATCCAAAATATCAACATCACGCTGTAAACATAGGAAACCATAATACGAGTTAATTCATGAGAAGTAACTATCTCCCCGGATACGAGAATGAGTTGGAAACCATTTGCAGTAATGGTGAAGAACAAATCAACAAGCATTATGCTCGTATTCAAAAAGCTTATCTTGCCCAAGTCATCGATCAAAATATGATTAGAGCATCCTAAAGCTCTTTGAGATCTTAAAGTAGCTAATGGTCACTCTTGCCTTCTCTTGTAATATTTCATGGACATTCATAAGCTCAAAAGACTTGGCAAATTAAGCAGAAGAGCCAATGTTGTGTGTAAGAGAGAGAGAGAGAAACAGATTGAAAATGGTCTTTAAAAGTGGACAAGTCCCTAGATTTTTCCTGGACTTCGATATTTTTCTTAAGGTTTTTGGTCTTTTTGAATATTTCTTTAATAGAGTTTTGGATTAGCTTATGTTGTACGTAGGATTAGAGATCAACTAGTTTCTGTTTTGATTTTCACCTCTTCTTTACAGTCTATGTAACAAGTAGAAGAATTTTCATCCTTGGACCTTTCTCATAACACTACCCACGTATATAAACAAAATAAAGTCTTACAATTTGTAGTTTTGTCCCGAGCTATGTTTGGATATGTCCCCTTACATTCTTCCCCTTCATCTTTTAAGGAGGAGGAAAAAAAAGGGGAACCTTTGTTGCACGAATTAGAGTCCTCATGATATAGACTTAGGTTTGGTTTGATGCGGATTTGTGTAATTTGTATAGAAAAAAAATGATATTAAAGTATCATATTCTTAAAAGCTCTATCTACTAAGATTATGATTAACTATTTAGTGATTTGATAATAGAGATCTGGCGAAGAAGGGCATGTATATGATTGGCCATCCTAATCACTGAGTTTTCTATTGGGTCAAATCCTAACTGCCTATACAAATATTTAGCAATAGATTGCCTCTCGCACAATCCACATCTTTCATTTGGAAAACATTGAAACCATTACAAATTTCAAATGTTTGCTTTTATAAATCAATTTCCATCACTCACATTGCTTTCTCTTTTTGCTCCAATTACAACAGGAGATACAAAAAAAATAAAGAGGAACATATATGGTTGTTTGAGTGAAAAGATTTAGAATAAGATGATAAAAATAAAAATAAAATAAAAGACCTCATATATGGGCTGTGAATTTTTATGCGACAATCACGATCAATAAAATGCAATCAAGCCCGGTAAACTCCTCAACGTGAGTATGACTTTATCATCATCTCATAATGAGATTAAAAACAACAACAACAACAACAATAATAATAATAATAATCTTATAACTATAGAACAATCTTTAGATATCACCCTTTAGAGGGAAAGGGATGCGTTTTTTTTTTAAATTGAGTTAGGGCTAGAGTTTTGTTTTGTTTTTTTTTTTTAATTAGGGTGGGTATTTGGATCAAATCAAATGGAGGGCATTTTAGGGAGATAAATTTGTTTTGCCACCTCATAGACTCTTTATCAATTATTATGAGTTATTTATCAATTATTTTGTTCAAATTGGACTAGGACTAGGTTTTAAAAGCTATGGGTTTAAATTTTCAAATATTTCATGCTAGAACCTATAGCAGAGTTTTCCTTTTCTTCTGCTCATAATCCAAACAAATAAATCAATTTGTTTTACCACATCTAATGAGTTTGGCTTCAAACCAGCCCTTTTATAAAAACATATTAATTTTAGGTAACTTTTGAAATTTTTGTTTAAAATAGCCTTCTTATGCCCGCAATAGGAGAAATGTTTAGATTTTTTATTTTAAAATTTAATTTAGAAGCATGATTTACATTACGGTTTTAATTCGAAATAAAGTTGTAGTTCCCCAACCGTAGCCCAACTTGTATTAAAAAATTTTAAAAATTGAACATATTTCCTCTTAAGCCACAAGAGAGCTATATTGAACAATGGTTTCAAAATTCACCTAAAATCAATATTTTTTTTGAATAAAAAAGTCATTTTAACCCCAAACTCTAGATAAATAAAAAGATATGCTAATGAATCTCAGATTAGTGCTACCTCTATATTAATCTCAGACTGAGCCCATGTTCTGCCTTGTATGACTTCCAGTAGCTCCCAACAGTCCCTATAATAATGGGCTCTTCTTCATCCGGGCTAGGACTCCGACTCTGGCTCCGGCTCCGGCTCCGGGACGTCCTCAGAGAAGAAGAAATAGAAGCAGCAGACAGCTGTTGAACCTCTTCCTGTCTCCTTGATGATTTTGCTCCATCAGATGGTGAATTCCCAACAGAAACACTACTAGTTTCCAACCCCACCAACCAGCTTGAAAGGCTAGCATCCACAGTAATAATCCCTTCATCATTCAGTTTCCTACTCTGAGCTTCCATACTAATGGATGCTATATTCACATCCTGCTTAATGTTTTCCTTTTCTTGGTGGGCTGTTCTTGCTTTGATCTTCTTCTTCTTCCATTATTTGAGGACCTTCAATTGGATTCAACACTGAATCAACAACATACTGTCTCCTCTTTCCAGTCTGAGTGTTGTTTCCTTTCGATTCTCCCGGCTTTGATTCGCAGGCTAACACTGGCTTTGCCATTGGACTGCTATTGATCTCCTCCTCATCATCTGCTGTTGCAGCACAAGAAACTAGTTTTCGAGATTCTATTGAAAAAGGAATATTGATCTCCTTATCATCATCTGTTGTTCCAGCCCCAGAAACTGGTTTTCGAGATTCTATCGACAAAGGACTATTGATCTCCTTATCATCTGTTGCAGCACCAGAAACTGGTTTTCGAGATTCTATTGACAAAGAAAATAATGAATCTGAGGACTCCTCTTTAATGGCTGCTTCACCCTCATATTCTTCTTCTTCTTCATCATCAATATTAGTTTCATCTAATTCCTTTACTTGTAATTCGAAATCCTCTAATTCACTGTCACTATCTCTGCAATTCTGGTATCTATGATTTGAAGGGTAAGACAATACTGCTGTAGGTGTAAAGGAATTAGAAAGGGATTCACTTTCTTCTCTCTTTTCTCCCACTTTCTCCTCATTGTTTTCCTTGAGAAAATTTTCCTCTTCGCTTTTGACGGTATTTCAAACCAGTAACTTTCTTTGTGCTATGGATACTCAAATCATCCTCAACTTTCTCTCTACACACAATTTTTTTTAAAAAAGGAAAAATTATAAATTCGATTAACCAGAAACTGCTATAAACATATCAGAGCACAGGAGGAAAGCTTACTTCGATTCTGGAATGGTGATGATGGGGTTTTCGATCTTCTCTTGCTTTAGGGGTTCAGGAAATTGACAGGCTTCATGTTTCTGTGACAAATATCAGATTAAAAACAAAAAAGAACCGTTCAACTGAAACAAAATTATAAACATGACGCTCTGTTTGGTTGCTGAGAAAATAGGGGGAAATTTTTTTTCAGAACTATATCTTGTAGTTCTTTTGGGTTTCAGATAAAAAACACGAATCCCAGATTCGGTAGTCCCGTTATTTCATTTCTCCCACATTTTCTCGCCAACCAAACGGATCAATAGATGAACAGTAGACCAAAATCCAAAAAAAAACCAGATCGTCTGCAAGACAAAAGCTTTAGAAAACGGCTTACCTGGACCCCAGATGTGATTGGATTTGATGAATTTTTTGATTTCCGATTCTTCGAAATGCCCAAACAAGCGAAAAAGCACCCCATCCAGAGCCCACTGATTACCTAAAAAAAAATGTGTTTTGTTTCAAAAGCAGGAGGATGCCGAGCGAGAAGTAGCCATTCATGATATAAATATTGTGGGCTTCAAAATATAACCGTTGGAAAATGGTGGGGGCACGTGCCATCACGCCTTCCCAGGCACGTGGCAGGCTTTAAGTACAAAATTTCTTTTCTTTCAGCATCCAAATCACCTATATAATGAAACAATGAACTATAATTACACATCATATTTTTTTTAATAACCAATTAATTAATAATTTTAATAAAACAAATCCAACGAAAAAGGAGGTTGACTTTTAAGTCAATATAGTTGTGAAAAAAGGAGTCAAAGATGGCATTCATTAACATTATCGATGTGAAATATGGGAAGCGATTGATTTTGTTTTTTCTAAAGTATAAAATAAATTCCGTAAAAAACAAATCAAAGGTTAGAAAATTTAAAAATAAAAATAAAAATATTATTCATGAGAAATAAAATGACAACTTTTTTTTTTCTTTTTTGGAAAAAAAATGTGATTTTAAAGAGAACAACGGCTTGATATCTTGTGAGTTATTAATAACGTTAGATTTCAAAATACAAATGGGTACCATAGGATTCGAGTAAAAGATTTAATAGCAAAAGTTTCCTACTAAATTTTGTTTTAAAAAATTCGAGTTTTTGGCTGCAAATATCGATTTAAAAAAAATATTACTATATTTGAAAATCGGTTTTTTTTTTTTTTTTTTTCCAAAAAGAAAAAGAAAAATTGTTGTTTATTAATTGATAATAAAATTAATAACGAAATTAATTTCTTTTATTCCCATTTATAAATATATAATAAATTATCCTTTTTTTTTACATTGTGATCTTACATATACTAATGTGATAAATTATCTTTTAAAAATATGATTTTGTAATTACATTCGAGATTCAATGACCCTCATACTTAATAATATCATTTTAAACACTCTTTTAATTTCTCTTTATAGAGTCAAATGGTAAAGGGGTGGGATGGGTTTACGGGATATCACAAGTTCAAATCAATGGCGGGTTTAAGTGAGACTCAAGGGGACAAATGCCCCCAGATTTTTGAAAAAAAAATATGCATATTTAATGGTTTAAAGCCTTATCCTTTTATTTAGAGACAAACCTTATTACTAATATGCTAACAAACTAATTCATACATATATTTCGCGTTTGAATAGTATCTTCTTCTGATGTAATGTTGTAATACAAAATAAATAGAAGTAAATAAATAAATAATTGACATGAATAATCTCACATTTCACTCATCTTTTAAATAGTCCCACCTTGTGATAATTTAAGAATAAACCCAATTCTGGGGGGTGTCTTCTTGTTTTGGTCCCGATCGGTCATTGTAATAACTTAATAGGTTAGCCTATCACACGTGGCATGGACATTTATGTCATGTGCACATCACATACATGTGTCATTGTCCAATTGGCTTCCAAAATTATCCCACCCCCTCTCTCTCCTCCTCCACCTTCGTCATCGCTATCCACCTTTGTATCTGCTTCCACTAACTACTAATATGTGATATTATGCATGTAATTTCAAATAATTTCACATGATTAGTTGAGACCACATTTTGAGTTCCTAATATGTGTTAGCATGCATGAAATATTTATGATCAAATGAAATTTATTATGCTTTAAATGTCTAATTCTGGTCCCAAATTATTTTTATATGTAGTGAGAAATCAAATGTTTATCGCTTTTGAGCGATTATGTGTATATAGAAAAGATCTAAATCATTTATTGAATGAACACATTCATGTGTTGTACAATAAATTGTAGGCTTTCCACATGATATATAGTAAGTCGAAGGGACAAAGACCGTGAATGCCAGATCTTATGACAACATTTCAAGCATCATCTCCCCAAACTTCCCGATGCTCTCTCCTCATTGAACTCCTCTCTTTTTTTTTTTTTTTTTTGACTATGAAAACTATAATTTCATTTATTTAGAGATAGTAATCATTTCATTGAGCACTTGAAAATCAAAGCTATTAAAAAAGAATATTGAAGAGAGGATATTGCGCTCCTCCCCAAGTTAATAGTACGAAGAAGCGATTCGAGGCTTATCTGAGAATGTCATGTCTGTAAAATGCGCAAGATTCGAGTCGGAGTGAAGCATCTTGTGAGTAGCGACTTTGATGTGACTTCTCTATTTGATTGAAGCAGTGTTGCCATTTAAATCACGCAGCGCAAAAACTTGACAAGCGAACTAACAAACGGCCCAGTAAGTGCGATAAATTCGACAAAAATATATAAGAAAACGAAAAATCGAATGAAAGCTGGTCAGTGAAAGAAATCGCTATTAAGGGAAAACCCACTTATCGAACTCCTCTGATTGTGTTGGCACTATTGAGATGGTAGCAAAAGGAATAATAAATTAGAATTGCTTAAAACTTATATAGGAACACATAGGGCATTTAGTAAATTTATTAGGGGTAATTTAATAATTCTACCGAAGTGAGGTGGGGATTACAAATATCGAACCCAAACCTGTCTCGAACCCGAATCGATTTTGAAAATCTATTCCCAAACTCATCCATACTCGATTAAAAATTTCTTAAACCCGTCCCATTAGGTGTGAGACGGGACAAGTACCCAAAAAACCCCATCCTATTGACATTCCTATCTACAAGTGCAATTGGCACTAATTGGCTCTGTTAGTGCCCGAATCCACCTTGGGTTGGAAAAAACAGCGCGAGCGGTCACCAACTCGCCGTCACTTGTACCACTAGGCGTAAGGCGAACCGAAAAACTTACCCGTTAATGCTAGTCATTTTGTATTATGAATTAGGCCCTTGCCAATCACCCACCTTTGAATCTTCATCAATTCATATAATCTACAAAGAAAAAGCCATTACAACTCTTTATATTGCGTATCAACTACTACTTCGTCCTATTACTAAAGGCAAACACAACTTTACCTAAAATTATTTCTTTAATTTTTTTTTCTTTTGTGAAATTATGCTGGCATTTTCCACTTTTACCATTTTGCAGGGATGAAACCACATAATTGAAACTCATTTATACATTAATTTAGGGAAAAAAATTTACCACTTAACTATCCAATTAATTGGTGCCTTATTTAATTATATTTGCCTCTAAAATTAAAAGAAAAAAAAAGAAAAAAATCTAACCTATTTTTTTCTCGACTTTTTCTTTTATAGCCAATTTTTCCTTAAACAAGAGAAGGTAATTTTTTTAGCTATTCTCGACCTAAAATCACCATTTTACACATATTTCTATAAAAAAAAATTTCAATAAAGTGGTTCTTTCATAAAGATCTATGTTTAATTTATTTTTTTCGTGTTTTAGTCGTTATCTTGCTATGGCGTGTAGTTTTGTATCGTCTTGAGTAAATGGTTGTTTATCGTCGTCTTTATTCTGACGTTTATTTGTTGTATATAGACGATTAAATGCAGTGAGAGCATATTCAATCAGACATAGACAACAAATCAAATCATAGTCATCAATATTCTGCAAAACTGAAATTATAGGTATTTTAGTCTTTATAATATTATCAAATGTGTAGGCTTTAAGTTAATTCATTATGTTATTAACTTGGATGTTGTTTCATCTTTTATGACTTTTAGCGAATTTGATTATGTGTTTTTATCGAATGTATTGTTAATTTAAATCAATAAAAAAAATTTCTTTTAAAAAAATATATATTTGCCTCTAAAAAAGACTTAATATTTTTCTCCCCTCAATTTAAACTTGTCAAAATTAACAAATTCAAATACAACCCTGTTAATAATTAGGTAACACAACATGTCACGTATAACCCGTTTATTAATTTGGTCATTTAAAATAATATGAATTAATATTAACCCATCAATATTTAACACAAATAACCTATTAAACAAGTTAATCTGAGTTAAATATTAATTGACATAATAACTAAACGGGTCAATTTTGTGTTATGTGGATTGACACGAATATAACTGTTGAAAATAAATTATAGAGATAATGGATACTTACGAGAGAAAATTGGTAGATATTAAGATCTCGTTTGCTTCACTGGATCAAATAGCGACAATTACAATGAAATGCCACTTTTCTCCACAATCTAAATTTCTTCCTGTTTTGGTAGAGATGAGAGAGTGCAGAGAGTTTTTTTTTTTTTTTTTGATTATCTTCTTATGAGAGAGATTTTCTTCTTTATTTCTTTTCTTTTTGTTAACTTCCATTTAACTGCTTGTTAATTCAAAAATCAAGTTGGGTAATGGATCATGGGTCGTGGACCATTTGAAGCGACCAGCCCCGAAATCCGACATCTCCGCTCCGCACGAAATGGGATCCATGCTCTCTCTCGATATCTTATGAGAACATCATCTCTTATACTCTCTACCAATTCATACTAGAAAAATAGATCGTGTGACAGTATACTTGAGAGCTCTTTGCTATAAATACATTAGAAATATATGAACATAAACCAAACAGATCATGAAGTAGACTTAAGTATGCGTACCTACATCATTTATCACATTCAAATCTCAAATGATCCCGATCTTATATATCATATATCATTCACAATTATAGACACTCTATAATTAGTATGCATGAGCCTAAACAAAATGTGATACGTTTAATGATCTTTACTCTTTCTCAAATCTCTTAACTTTAATTTAATTTGTTTTCAGTAGTGCCTAGTTGTTTGAATCTCTCATAGTCCTTGTGCTGCACTCTAAAATAGCAAGTATTAAATTAAGTCTTAAGAATGGGAATAGAGTCATAGAGGTATAAATATAAGGCTCTTATTCCTTAAGGTCTCACACATCAAAGTGAGATCCCGAGCTTTGATTACCTATATTGGTCATAATTTGCACATGGTATGAAACACGTGCTACGGTATTTCTCCTTTCCCATGGAGTGTATGTCTTTATGTAATGTATTAATACCGTTACCAGATAATGCTTCAGACATTCTTGTGCTCCGACTTGAGTTCTTGTCTACTTCTTTCATGTTTCATTTAGAACTCATATGCAGTAACATAGATAGATAAAGTGAATTTTTTTTTTTATTAATTCACTTACAAATCCCTTTGGCAGATCTCATCTTGTTAACAAGCGCATTATATTTTAAGCTTGGCTCGATTATCACTTAGATAATAAGCTTAAAATTGTCTCATCTCTATCAACTACTAGAATTAATGAGAGCGATTACCCGTGTGAGAGGCTAATCTCTTTATCTAATCAAACATACTTTTCAATAAATCGAGAGTGTATTACTAAAATTAAACACTCACACATATGTAGGCTTATAACAAACATATTTATTATTTGAACATTAATACAATATGAACATTGTTGGGAAACATTACAATAAGAGTATATCATATTCTCTGTGATCCTTGAGATTTCACATGCTTTATAAATATATCTCGAGGAATCGGTTTGTCGAGGATGCAACCATTCACGTAGGGATATACTTCATGTTCACCTTCTTGTATTTAACCATGTCTTTTACAAAGTTATACTTTATATCTATGTGTTTGGTTTTGCCACGCTGTCTTAGGGTCAGCATTATACTGTCTTTATTATTTATCCACGAGTTCACTAAATTGAATCGGCACTTTTAGCATTTGCTGTGATCAAAAAGCTTTTGAAGCCCTGATATGACGAGGCGGAAAACCACAGTGTATAAAATATCGCTATGCGTAGTGCACATTCGCCCCAGTAGTATAGTGTACTCGTGGTACGAGATGTAGTCCACGAGGACAGGTGTGACTAGAAAGGTTACGCTTTTTAGATAATATACGAAAGATGACTCTAGGAAGGAATTCAAATATGTAAAGATTACCTAAACTATTGATTTAATTAAGGTATTGGTTTTGGAAGCTAGAGGTTCATCTCTGTCCCACGTAAATGGTTAATCTTCTAAATATGTTATTATTCAGTATATTTACAACATGTCAATGGCGAGGTGATCTTTTCTACAGGTATCCTCTCTCGAGGTATATACGCCTATTGTGGCGAATAGAATGCGGGTATATCTCTATCGACTCGGTATTCGAAATGCATTAATGTCTAACCCCAGTACCACCTTCGGGTTGAATATCTCTATTTACCGAATCGTGAAGTCTACTCTACCCCATCCTGAATACCCTCTCATCTCTGAGATCTCGGATCTCGATTAGTAATTATGCCCAATGTTGGCGGACATCAACATACGATTAAATCGCAGAAGCATAGAATAGTTACAGCATATTTGAGAAATAAGCTGAATAATATAAAGTTTAATTTTTAATCCATGAACATATGACAGGTTGATATAACCTAGAAATAGATCTGAACATGTGAATGAAGAAAATGTTGTCGTAAAAACATCATTCTCTATCCGAAAATAACCAAACAATGAGCCGTCAAATCGGGCACTTCCTCGAGTGTGTCACTCTGCTCTGGAATTTCGTGCGCCGTTCAAATGCAGCTTCCCGGAAATACCTTTTACGAGATCGCCGTTTTTGGTATTAAGTGCGGATCTGGTGTGCGGCGTGGAGAGCGTCGCGGCGTGGTTGTGTCGCGGCGGTAGGCGATCGCGGCGTGGATTCGCGTCGACTTGGAAGCGTCGCGGCCGTGGGGCGTCGCGGCGTGACGAGACTTCATCGCTTGTTCCCATTTGCTCCGACATGCATGATTACCGTGCCCTGGTAAGGTGAACTAAATCAACAAAATTTATATACACCTAGTTCCTGTCTTTTGTAGTCAAAGCTCTTCTTGATATAGTGATCTAAGATGGGAGCAGGGATGGGTTTCATCACAGAAATGGTTTGCATGAGTGCCACGAAGGTAAGGCTTTCTATTTGGACTTTGGATTTGTGTTTCAAAAGCAGTGGGAATGGTTTGGCTTGATAATTGCAAGCGAAGTAAAGTGAAAAGAGTTAACTTTGAAGATTTAGGTCACCTAACAGCAGGATTAGGGCAAACAAATGTCTCGGGTTTTATCCTCGCGTTATGACATACGACCTATAGTCCATGGCATAGTAGGATCTATATTAACATGAAGCCTCACCCGTGAAGCAACTCTATTTGAGTCAATACAGGTGGCATGCGAGTTATGGCCCCTTCTTTATTTAAAACCTAACATTTAATATCATCTCGGAGGCTCATCAAGACCATCTAAAGAATCACAGTCCTAAAGCATGGAAGTATTGGCCAAATCAATAACATTAAATGCTATACAACCTAATTTGAGAAACACTGGCACATATAAATATATCATTTTAGAGGCTCGTAAGACCATCTAAAGAATCTGATACCTCTCTCCTTTGAATATACCTTTGGATCCTAAAGCATGGAAGTATTGGCCACATTAATGACATTGATGTTATCAGAAGCCGTGTTTTGAGAATATAAGGGTCATAAATCTAACACATTGGCTTTAATACAAGAGGACAGCATGCACTTATGCCAGCCCACCAAGCTAGCTTCCTTCCTCTTCAAAGAAAGGAGAGCAGCCAAGCATCTCTTGAGTTGTCATCCTCAAGGGGTGTTTGGCAGCCGAGAAAGAAAGGAGAGAGAGAAGAGGAAAGCAAAGCCTCAAATAAAATCTGAGACTTTATTTACAAAATGAAAAACTTACAAAATATCTTCTCCTTCACCAAATTGTTCCCCAAAATTGTTCCTTAGGTTACAAAACAAGAGGGGCTTATAGGCCACCTCAAGGCATGAAAATCACCAAAAACCTATGAAATTGGCTAGAAAGTTATAGGACAGATTAAGTAATACACCAAGTTTGGAGGCGGTTTGGCATTAATTACAAAGCATGTGAGGCGTAATTTTTCGCTAGGCTGAAGGAATTTCGCTAATTAAGCGAAATCAACGAATCTAGCGAAAACAGAAAATTTTGCTAGGTGGGCAATTTAAGCTGGCTAAGCGAAATTTATTTAAGCTAACAGAAATTCCTTGTGAGAAATGAAATCAATTATTTTAAGCTAAGGAGCAGTGCTAGCGGGGTGGAGTGAGTCTAGCGGTGGCATTTTTAAACTTAGGTTGCAAATTTTCGCAATCTTAAGCGAAAATTTTGCTGGCTTAGCGAAAATTCTGCATTGGATCCTTCTTTGCTTTCTTCTCTTTGCATCCAATTTTCTTCACTTTGTGATTTTCTCATTGGTCCCAGAATTTGGTTGATGTTTGAGACTTGAATTCCAGCCATGATTCATCTTCTTATTGAAATTGAACTCGAAAAGTGTGCAAAGCCCCACAAGCAACCAAAAATGCCCTGCAAATGGCATAAGTGTTACTAAGAGGCTAGAACACTTCAATTGGCATAAAATAGCATGATTAGTGCACAGCCCTTTCGAAACCTATCTAATATAGGGGGCTCAAAATAGCACTTTGGGCACTAATCACCCAACGAAACGTTGCTAGTCCTTAGCAATGCAAAACAAAAGAGATGCATGGTGATTTTTCAAAAGGTTATGATTGAGTATATGTACATGTCATGATACATGGCGAAATTGAAATCAAAGTTATGCTTAGATATGAAAGAATCAAAACCATACAAGAACAATTCTAGGTCAATATTGGATCCATAATTCTCAACGATTTCCACCTAAGTCTAATGATTCTTTATAGTAACGATTAAGCTAATAAGCGCAAAGTACCACCTCCTGACTGCCCGACATGGCCTTAAGTTGTTGAGCTGACCTAGATAGGGCTAGTTACACACTTTCTTTTCTTTTCTAAAATTTATAATGGATGCAATGCTTAAAATTCGACTTCACCAAAGTCGGTGTCTTGGGTCCAGGTGACTCCCAACCATAAGGTTTGGGGCATCAAGCGGGGATCAATGACCACTAACTACAGAGCTTCACCGGACTCGAATGACCAGTCAAGCACCTACTATTCGTTAGACTCTACCTATCCACCCATGTAACGAACACAAAATCGATGACTCCCGGTAATTAAGGCTTAGGGCCTTCGAAACTTGCCATACACCCCTCGGGTAGTACTCAGGTTTGAAGCCAAAAAACTTCCGACTTTATTTTCTTTTTCTTATTTTCTTTTTCTTTTCACTAACTTCTTTTCTTTTTCTTTTTTGGAAGGCAACATTGGTCTTCAGCAGCCAATTAACACAAACCTATCCTAGGTTGCCCAGCATACCTAAGTGAAGCACTGCGAAAGAAGGCCGCATGATTCCGACTATTAGACGTTAGGTGCGAGTGTGAATTAGCATACGAAATTTTCAAGTTGAGCATCTTTGGGCGTAAGTGACCAAGAATTGTTTCAAGCATGGAATTTGTCCTGGCATATAAGTGACAAGCAGTGATTCAATTTTCCAACACAAAGTATTCAATTGTCGATTGTAACCCAATTCAATTGTTCGATTAAGAAAAGAAAAACATTACCTATGAGTGAAGAGCCTGAAACATGATATGTACAAAAAGCTATATATATATATAAACTGAATAGCTTTTGATATAGCCAAAATGGCTAGTACATGCATATCAAAGCTAAACATACAAAAGTATCCTTTGCCTCTTGGCTAATACAAAAATCTAATCATTCGATGGTTGATAAATTGGTAACTAAACAAAAATCATAAAGAAACCTAACCACCTCGCTGCATGGTGGTGGTGGAGTCATCAACAACTGCTGCCGACTTGTATATCCAAGGAGAATTTCTTTGGGCAGTGGAGCTTAGAAATCTTAGAGTTCGAGTGCTCGAACCAGGCAGAAGCACCGAACCATCAGCTGTACCATGCGATTGTGTGCGGTTGCCATCTTGTTTGAAGTGGTGGTAAAAATCTGAGCAATATTTTTAGCTCTTAATTTTGCATGAGACAGTAAAGTTGGACTTAGCTTTAGGAGCGGGTTTTGAGTTTCTTTGCGGTGTGGGCGGTATGTACACTTGGTCACTGAGGGTACACTAGCAGTGGGTTGTTTTGGGTTGGGCGGTGGCTGGTAGTGAGCGATGGGGACTCTTCCATTCCTTCCTCTCCATTACCCTCCCCGGTCGACGTGGGGAGGTTTCTTCTTCCTTTTTCCATGGCCATGTTCTACACATAATTGTGGGGCACCGAAGTAGTTCCTCGGGAGATCTTCTGCCCGGTTCCTGCTTTTTCAATTCCTCCTGGGCTACAATTGAGCTGTTCACCATAATAGTGTTAATTGACACTCTTCCTCGGATTCTCCTCCTCTTGATGAATAAAGGCGGTGGTGAGCTTTAAGATGGATTCTCTTTGGATGTCGATTTTGATCAATTTCACTTTGGAACCCATCTAATTCCTTGTTCAAGGGCTCTCATTTATCTCGGTTTCTTGATTGGCACAGACCGATCCCTACCCTTGCTCCTCTAACAAAAATTGTCCGCTTGTTTGCTCAAATTCGGGATGGCTTGTTCAACAAGGGATAAAGGGTGTGGTTGTTCTTCTTTGAGGAAGTTGAGGTAAAATGTGGAGAAGCATAGAGTATATAAGTTGAGGAACATTATAGACAGTGCGCTCCATCATTGGTCTCTATGTTCCCTCCTTAGGCCTATGGGTTTGGATTTCTCTCTACGAGTTCTTTGCCACTTGCCATGGAAGGTTCCTATAGTCCCTCATTGTCATGTAGCTCTAGGGTTACCCTCACGACATATTGTTCTCCATATAGGATTCCATTTTCTGTCTCAATTCAAACCCTTTGGAAAATGCAATCTGCCGGTTGAAATAAGACCACACAAAAACAACACGAAAGCGATCTTACGACGCACATATATATATATATATATATATATATATATATATATATATATATATATATATATATATATATATATATATTTTTATGATGAAATAAAAGCAAAAGAAAGAAAAAAAAAGAAAAGAAAAAAAATGGTATTATGAAAAACAAAAGCGGTGGGATTCTTGTCGAGTTATGAAAACTTGCGTTCTTTACTGACAGGTTACAAAAAGAAATTAAAGGTTACCTTCACTTGTGATGTTGATCACAAATACACTTCAACTTACCATTAGTAGTTTGGCACCATCCCAGACAGGCGCCATTTGATTCGTGCCCGCAGTGGGTGAGCTAAAATCAACAAAATTTATATGCCTAAGTTCCTACTACTGCCGTAGTCGAGCTCTTTGCGATATGGTAGTCCTATGGTCGAACACGAGGATGGGTTTCATCCTGAAATGGTTTGCATAAGTGCACGAAGGAGTAAGGCTTTCTATTTGGACTTTTTGGATTTGTGTTTTAACGGTGGGAATGGGTTAGCGATAATTGCAAAAGCGAAGTAAAAGGTGAAAAAGTTAGCTTTGAAGATTTAGGTCGCCTGGCTTGGCATGTTAGGGCAAACAGAGTGTCCCTCCCGGGTTTTATCCTCGCGTTATGACATGCGACCTATAGTCCATTGGCATAACAGGGATCATCTTTAACTAACCCAAACCTCACCCGTAGAAGCAACTCCTATTTAGTCAATCTGAGGTAACATCTGGAGTTATGGCCCCTTCTTTGTGCAAAACCCTAACATTTAATATCATCTCGGAGGCTCGTAGAGACCATCTAAAGAATCACGATCCTAAAGCATGGAGAGTATTGGCCAAATCGATAACATTAAATGCTATGCAACCCCAATTAGAAACCTAACATATAAATATCATTTAGAGGCTCGTAAAGACCATCTAAGAATCAAGTCTCTCTCCTTTGAATATGCCTTTGGATCACAAGAAGCATGGAGTATTGGCCCGCATTAATGACATTCAATGTTATGCGACCATGTTTTGAGAATATAAGGACCGTAAATACACTACGTGGCTTTTAATACAAGGAACTGACATGCATATGCCCTTTTAAGCTAGCTTCTTCCTCTTCAAAGAAAGGAAACAGCCTTGACTTGCGCATCTCTTGAGTTGTCATCCTCGAGAAGTGTTGGCGTAGAAAGTAAAAAGAAAGAGGAGAGAGAAGAGAGGAAAGCAAAACCTAAATAAAATACGAGACTTTATTTACAAAATGAAAACTTACAAAATATCTTCTCCTTTAAATTAATTTCCCCCAAAATTGTTCCTTAGGTTACAAAACAAGGGGCTTATATAGGCCACCTCAAGGCATGAAAAATACCCAAAAAACCTGAAATTGGCTAAGTTATAGAGACGATTAAGTAATACACCAAGTTTGGAGCGGTTTGGCGTAATTACAAAGCATGGCGGGGCATCGATTTTAAGCTAGGGTGAAAATTTGGCTAATTAGCGAAATCAGTCTAGCGAAAGCAAACTCGCTAAGGGTGGGCAATTTCGCTAGCTAGCGAATTTCGCTAAGCTAGCGAAATTCTTCAATGGCGAAATCAATTATTTTCGCTAGGAACGGTGCTAGCGAGGAATTTGGGTGGTCTAGCGAAATTTGGCATTTTAAAGCTGGGTTGAATTTTCGCTAAGGTTGCGAGAATTTTTCGCAATCTTAGCGAAAATTTCCATGTCTTAGCGAAAATTTTCGCAAACAGCGAAAATTCGCATTGTTGATGTGGCTGCCTTTCTTCTGCATCGATTTTCTTCGCTGCCTTGGTTTTACCATTGATTACAGGGGTGGTTGATGGTTGAGACTTGAATTCCAACTTCATGATTCATCCCTTTGTATTGAAATTGGGCTCCAAAAGTGTGCGAAAGCCTAAAAACAACCAAAAATACCCTCTAAATGGCATAAGTGTTCTTTAGAGGCTAGAACACTTCAATTGGCATAAATGACATGATTAGTGCCTGTAACCAAAACCTAGCTAATATAGAGGGTTCAAATAGCACTTTTTGGGCACTAATCAGCTTCTAGCTCTTTGCTCTTTTTCGCCCCGACACTCTACATTCTACTTGAGACATCAAATCGGTATTCTGATCACCAAAACTATAAAATTACTCTAAAATAAACGGGAAAATGGAAGGTGTGAGTATAATCGAGTGTTTAGAGCGCTCTCCTTTCCCCAAACTTAGTTTCTTGCTTGTCCTCGAGCAGAATGACTTCAACGAGGACACACACGCTAATGCAACTAACACTAAGACAATGTTGCATTTCTTTGAAAAATAGGGGATCAAATTGGACTGACTCACACTCCCCCTGTGTTGCTCGAAGTTCACAAAATGCATCGGATATTTGACTCGAGTGGTCGATTGAGATAGGTGGAAGTGACTGGTACATCAATTCCCATGATATTCAATAGCCTTTCCGAAAACCCACATGTGCCATAATGAATGACCTTGATATATGCCTGGGTTTATTGAACTTAGGCTGACTCACATTTGGAAGAAACTAACTGAAAGGATGAGGCACCCATTTTATTCATGACACAATGCCCGAGGCTTTCCCTCGTACTGAAATAAATGGAAAACCTAGTGCGAAAGTTTTAATGGAGTGTTCTGTAGCGGGGATCCATTGGTGACTCCGCGGTAGTTAAGGGCACCGAGGCATTAAATTCCCTTCAAACTTCACCCAGAACACTCAACCAAACTTCGAGGTCCTAGGTTGCGTGAATGATCCATCTTGTCCCACATGGCGGGCGTGAAGTCAATGACTCCGACCGAGTTGGCTCAGGGCATTAGGCTTTATTGAGGCCCGCGGTATGCGGGATTAGATTGGATGATCTCGCTTATTAACATCACGGATACTATTTTTGTCATTTGTCTTTTTTTTTTCTATTGTTTTTTTTTTTTTGTATTTTTTCTTTTGTTTGGGGCTCGATGGCAATCCTCTTTTTATTAGGTGTCCCATCACTTAAATGGTTCGAGTCTCCCAAGGTTAGTCGAACTACGAGTAGTTGATCCGTGGCCTTTATCATGCTCTGAAGGTCATTAGTGTGTGGTGTGATAGGGTTCTTGAGCGGTGTCATGACTACTCGAGTTGGTTCACTAACCCTTTCGTCCTATTCAACCTAATTGCAGGCATGAACATTGTATGGATTTGAACGCATTCATGTTAATCGTGGTCGATCCCAAAGTGATCCTCGATGTTTAACATAGCACCTGAAACCGCAATTATTACATATAAAGGTTGACCTAACCTGGCTTCAGTAAGCGAAGCTACACATAACTCGGATAAATTTGGACTACCACAAAAGGCAGTCGAAACACAAAAGCTACTACCGGAACAAAATAAAAAGCCTTATAAGAAACCCCAAACAAAACATCTACTAAACAAAATAAGCACGATCCACCCACGCCTCCCCACTTTGAATAAAATAGCGGTGTCGCAGGCGAGAAATAAATAGTAAGAGGTGAGAGGGGACTCCCACACGAGTGATCAGCTGCGGTGGTGGTGGTGGAGGCGATGAAAACGGGTGGGCGTCGAGCTGCAAGGATTTCTTCTTCTTTGCTTGAGATGGTGGCCTAATTGGCGATCACCGTCTGCCCATATCACACACGGATGGCCTCGGAATCCGCAGCGTGAGACGGGGCGCGGTGCTCCAGGTCTCATCCGGAATGTCAGCGCTCGAGTGAGGAAACCGGGTCCAAAGGTGAAGGGCGGAGGGAGGCTGCTTTGGCTCTTGGGGTGGTGGTGAAATTGGTGGGACGGGGGCGACGTGTCTGGTCGCCCGGGGATCCTGCTTGAGCCCCGATGCTCATAAAGCGTCCTCGTCAGGAGCTCGTGAGCCAGAATCGTAGGTCCCCTCGGGTTGCGGGACACAGTGTGTCACGCTTAGCCAATATGGCACGATTGGGTGAAGCGAGTGTCGGTGTCGTCGAGGGCACCAGAGCTTATTTGCCGCGAAGCCAAAGATCGGGAAGGGGTGTCCCAGTTCCTCTTTGCATCCGGTTATGGAGGATGGCATCCTGCGATAACTGCGTTTATCGAAAGGGTATACGTAAGATGGCACCGTTGAATACGGCCGTGGTGATCACTTCACACACGTTCGTCGTCGAATGAGGCGACGTGATGAAGTGGTGCGGACCTTGGGAATGAAGGCGAATGCTTGGCCTTGGAAATTTCTGCATGACCTTTATTGATTCTCCTCACCTGACCATTGGTCGATACACGTATAATCTCGAATTGATCGAGGAGTTGCTCGCGGGTGCGTCGAGGGACGGCTCAGAAGGGACATGTTCTGAAACATACCTATTGATCGACTCATGAAGTCGACCAATACATGCCTCTTGACTTTCTTCAAGACATGGGATGCGAGATTGGCGTAGAACTTCCTTCCCGCTCCTTCATTGCCGGATGAGGTGGTTGGCACAAGGCACGCCATCCCTTAGCCGCAATTGTCTTGCGGAAGAAGTCATCGGGGTGGGTGAGCCCCTTCTCATGATGAAGGATTGGTTTTGACCAATTGCCAATAGATCAAGCGGCACTCGAGATTCACGCCGTGACATCGTGAGTGGGGTCAGGTCTCGCTAAGTAGGCTAAGCAGCGAGGCAATTTCTACCTCTTTAGACATATTGTACTAGGAGACACGTGGTGGGTGGTACGAAGTGGGCCCTCGACTGAGTGAAAACCTGAGCACCTAGTGTGCTAAAGGAAAACTAACTATATTTCAGAGACTCGAGCTCTAAACAATTTTACACACTAGACCTAATAGACCCTAGCGAGCACCTATTAGAGACCACTAGCTTGAGCACCTAATAGACCCTAAACCAGTGATCTGAATGCTCTAGAAAATGTCCCGGAAAATTTGGGAAGCCAGAGCACGACGTGGTGGGAATGCGCGATGACTCGGGTAGGTAAGATTGGGTGACACGTAGGGGCCTGATGGTGGTCATTAGAGCGAGTGTAGGTCCTCAGGCCCGGTGTGGGAAAGACTCCGTGAGATCCGGTGAGAGAAGCGAAGCCTTGGCTGGGGAAATTTAGGGTTTCAAGGAGTTGGTTGTGTGAGGTGAAGCGCCAGAAATGGACTGTTCTTGGGCTTAAAACAGGGCCACGTCATGAGCAATGGGATCGCGTCAGCGACGTGATAAGAAACCGCTAAGCGGCGTGTGACGTTGGAGGCAGCGTCGCGGCGTGTGAGATGGATTGTCAGTCGCGATATTGGAATGTCGCGGCGTGGCGGTATGTAAAAATGACGTCGCGGCGTGGCGAGAGCCTGAAAATGGCGTCGCGGCGTGAAATCCCACGTCGCGGCGTGGCGAGGAGATAGGTAAATTTGGCGTAGCGGCGTGAAATCCGCGTCGCGACTATCTGATAAGGTATTTGGCGATGGCGGCGTAGAAACCTGTCGCGGCGTGAAGGATTTATGAATCGGTGATAATTTTGGAGCGCAGTGATGATCTCTTGTTCGGGGGCACCCTCTCGCTCGTGCCGTGACTTTATGGACTTGTAATGCACCTCTTGCGAATCACACCGAACATTCGCGGGTTCTAAATTAAACAAACAAGAGCAAACACAGGTCTGGAAAGAAATTTAGAAACCACTATATTGCTGAAAATAAATGATAGAAATTGAAACTGAAAAAGGAAAAGTTTAAGAAACACTTGGGTTGCCTCCCGAGCTATATTTCTTGTGATTAGCTCGCTGACCACGAGATCTCAATTTCTGCGACATGATTAGAAGGAAGCTGAGAGTAACTATACATCCCATAATGCTCACGCTCGATGCTGAGGTGGGTGAAATATTCTTACGATCATCCCCTTTTTCATCTCGGTGTCTTTAGCGAGAATAGGCTTATCCTTTTAGGTGTTATCATCTTGCAAACTCTACGTGTAATGAGATTTGCGAGATATCTTCATTTGGATCGTCATCTTGGGTGCTTAGTGGGTTGGAAGACATGGAAAGTGATCGTCTCCTTGGATTCTTAGTTTGAGTTCTTCTTCTTGCATTGATTGGGCTTTTTCCTGTGGCTAGGAAAGGTCTGCCAAGTATGATGGGGATAGAAATTAGTCTTCCTCCATGTCGGAATGGCAAAGTCTCTTTGGAAGGGCGAACTTACAGCACTAGCACATTTCGACTATACCTCGAGGGTGTTGATATGACCTATCATGAGTTGTGGCGATTGTGGTCGGTTCGGTTCTCCTGACTTTAGCCTTTTAAACATCGAGTGGCATCGAGTTGATGCTCGCTCCCGGAATCACATAAGGCTTTTCCGATACTAGATTCCTATAGAGAGCGGTATAGCAAATTTACCGAGGATCTTGAAGTTTCGGAAGCTTCTTTTGCGGGGTCTTGCTTGCATTCCTCGGTTAAGATGATGGTCCCATACTCTTCTGATTTCTTCTTACTTGCTAAGATCTTTTTCATAGATTCCATAACTTGGCATATTCTCTAATGCTTCCAAAAGGGTATGTTAATATGTAGTTTCTTGAAGTGAAACTTTGTGGCGCTTCTCTAACTTACCTTTCTTGATCTTTGAGGATACGGAATATGTTTGGCGAGGTTCGTCCATTTTAAATTTTCTTGGTCTCATCTGACTTTGTTATCCTTGGCCATTGTCGTATCTGGGCTGCTGGGGTTTCCTTCTCACGGTCTTTGGAAATGACACGATCATTATTTATTTTCTAGTTCTCGTATCAGCAGTTTGTGGCCCCGAGTTCATCCCTCTCCTCACAAATGTCACCTGCGATTACTCTTTTCACTTCGCCTCTGGGTTTACCTCGGTTGCTTGGCAATGATCGGCCTTTTGCGCAACGGATTGGCCATTTGCCCCATTTGAACCTCCAAATTTCTCAACTGTGCTGCTTGATTGTTGATTCGGTTACTTTTGTTCTTTGCATATTCGCCTTGGTCTCATTCATGAAGGCCCAGTGGGAGGTCGACATTTGTCACGAGGCTTCTAAGTCCATCTTTTTCTCAGGATGTGGTTCACTATCTCGGGTTGACGGCATATTGTACTGATTATTCCTCCATCCATACCGCGATTGTTATTATTACGATTATTCGCCTGCCAGCGCCCAGTTTTTATTCGATAATTGTTTCCCCATCACGGTCCTTCTTTGTTGTGATTGATTACGATTAAACTGGACACGTATTGGGCGCTCTCTTGTAGGGTTTTTGTGACATTGATCTTCATTGTGCGGTCCGTAGAATTCATAACTCCCATGGGTTGGTTTGGATTGGTTGGTTCCTTCTTTATACATTCTTGTTTGGTCGATTGTGCCACATGATTCGTTCAGTTGTTGAGGACCTCGTTATACATTGCCACCGCGAGTGTTCACCGGTGTAGCCTTCTCTCTAGGCCCGTTGATTAGTGTTGGTTGCGGCATCTTCCCGAGATTTCATAGCTTGATGCATGGTTTCTTCATCAATGCTCCTCGGTGGCTTGTCGATCATTGTCTGTTAGCATTTCTTAGACCATTAGAAGGTGTGGACTTGCATCCATCTAGTCGGTCGGTGGTGTGGGCGCCGCGTAATTCGTCACGTCATGCCTGCGCGGAGTTCTCCCCTTCAAGTTGTCGAAGCGTGTTGATTTCTTGCACCAATTGTGCGATTTTCGACGATTGGGAAGAACTTGGTGAAATTTGCACCAAATCATTCCATGTAGTAATGGAATCAGAGGTGGTTGTTTGGTTAGCCGGTGTTTGGCCCTATCTCAAGTGAAAGTGGGAACAATGGTAACCTCGAGCTTCTTGAGTAACTCAGTTATACTTGATAGTATCCTTGAGCTTCAAGGAAGTTAGTCAAATGCATGTTCGGGTTCTCATGGGGTAGTCATTGGAATAAGATGATACGAAACATGCGCTATTGTGGTGACGATTCGAGTGTTTGTAGCGAATGGGTGAATCGTCGATAGGTATCACGAACAACGATCGGTGGTAACCACGAACTCGTCTAATAACATGAAGGATCATCGGATGTATAAGCGGTCACAGGTGCTTGATTCCTTCCCATGATTCCCATTCAGCCTCACGTAGTTGATCTGTTCAATGCGAGATCTTGTTCTTGATGTTTTCCATGACTTTTGGATTTCTAATGCATTCACATTCTCTGTTCTCGCCTTGTCTGTGCGAAGTGCTCTGGCTCGGGATCAACGAGGTGTTAGTTTATTTTATCTCGATGTCGCATGTACTTCACTGAAACTTATCTTGCAACCACTGCACGAGCAAACAAAACCGATTACAGCCTTGTAAAAATAAACAAAGTAAAAAATTTGAGTAATATCTATTTGCTTAATTCTCTATATCAATTCAATCCACATCCGTGCGAGCGCAAGCTTGTGAGCGGAAGCGGTGTATAAATATACGCTATATGCATGAAGTCTGCGCTTCTCCCAAGTAGTATAGTGTACTCGTGAGTGCAGGATATCGATCACGAGGACGGGTGCATTGACTACAAAGGTTACCTTTTTTAGATAATATCTGAAAGATGACTCTAGGAAGGAATTCAAATATGTAAAGATTACCTAAACTATTGATTCAATTAAGGTATTGGTTTTGAAGCCTAGGGTTATATCTCCCCCTGTCACGTTCAATGGATTAATCTTCTAAATATGTTATTATTCAGTATATTTACAACATGTCAATGGCGAGGTGATCTTTTCTACAAGGTATCCTCTCTCGAGGTATATATCACTTTGTTTCGCGAATAGAATCGGGTTATATCTACATCGGGCTCGGTATTCGAGAAATGCATTAATAATCCTAACCCCAATTGCCACCTTCGGGTTGAATATCTCTATTCTGGGAATCATTGAAGTCTACTCTACCCGAGATCCTTGAATACGCCGTCTCCGAATCTCGGATCTCAGGTGTAATTATCTTGTGTTGGCGGGACATCGGCATACGATTAAATCATAGGCATAGAATAGTTCTGACATATTGAAATGGCCCAGGGTAATATAAAGTTTGAGCTTTAATCCATGAACATATGACAAGGTTGATATAACCTAGAAATAGATCTAGAACATCATGAATGAAAGAAAATGTTTAGTAGTAAAAACATCATTCTCTATCAGAAAGCCAAGAACAATGAAGGCCGTCAAATCCTTGGCACTTCCTCGAAATCTGTGTCACTTTCTGCTCACGGAATTCCGTGCGCCGGTTAAATGCGCTTTCAGATACCCCCTTTACGAGATCAGCCGTACTTTAAATGATAGGGTCGGATCTCGGTGAAAGCGTCGCGGCGTGGTTGTATCCGCGGCGTGGAGCGTCGCGGCGCTCAGACTAGATCCGCGACGTGGAGACGTCGCGACGTGGAGACGTCGCGACGTGACAGAGACTTCATCGCCTTGTTCCCATTTGCTCCAATCTCGCTACTTCTTTGCTCTTTTCGCTGATGCTCCTACATTTACAACGGACATCAAATCGGTGTTCTAGTCCACCAAAACTATAAATTACTCTAAAATAAGCGGGGAAAATGGAAGGTAGAGTATAATCTAAGATAATTTAGGCACTCATCGGCTTCTTATACTGCGATTTAAAGCTAGTCGGCTTCCATTGTGAATGAGCTATGCGAGGATTAGCTTCTTACTACTCCATGATATAGCGCCATTGTTGAGTAGAAGATGTACGGAAGGTAGACTTTCTCTCATCTAAGTCTCCTCTCGATCGACATCAGTGTAGCCTTTCAATTCTTGGTCATTTCCTTAGTAACACAATGAATAAGTTCAGTTCCTTTTAGGTACCTTAGTATCCTTTAATTTGCTTTCAATGTCTTAGTCTGGGTTGGGTGATATCGGCTTACCATGCAGTAAAGTAAAATGCTCCAGTCTTGTACACATCATAGCATACATCGGACTGTAGCACTTGTATAGGGAACTTTCCTCATGTACTCTTCTTCTTGTGGAGTTTTAGGACACATTCTTCGGCTAAGACCTTCACCTTTAGCAATAGGAGTATCGATGGGTTTGGAATGCTGCATTTGGAATCGTTCAAGGATCTTATTGATGTACGACTCTTGTGAGACAATAATTTCTTTGAGCGATCTCGGAGATCTTAACTCGAGAATATAGCGGCTTCACCCATATCTTTCATCTCGAAATTGGATGATAACCATCCTTTAAGTTCATTTACATACTCCTTGCTATTACCAGCTATAAGTATATCATCAACATATAATGACATAATTATAAACTTGTCCTTGGATAACATATACGATGATCTTGATGATCATAGCCAAACCATTTAATATGATCGTATTATGAAATGAATATACCATTGTCTTGAAGGCGCTTTAGGCCATATATGGACTTCAAGGTCTGGAAACTTTATTTTCTTGACCTTCGTTAACAAAACCTGGCCGTGCATGTGATTTCACTCTTAATCACCCATTTAAATCTTGTCTTATCCATTTGATGTAATTCAAGATCCATACTTGCTACAATAGCTAGTATTAAACGAATTGAGGTGAATCTCACAATAGGAGAAAAAGTTTCCTCATAATCTATTCCTTCCTGTTGTGTGTAGCCTTTCACTACTAGTCTAGCCTTATATTTATCAATTGTGTCGGCCTTACGCTTTATTTTGAAGGGAACCCATTTATTCCCAATGGCCTTGCGTCCTTCGGAAGATCAACAAGTTCCCAAACTTGATTTGATCTCATAGACTCCATTTCTTCTTCCATTGCTTTTGTCCAGTTTTCCTTATCAGGGCCCGAGAGAGCCTCTGTGACATTCCTTGGCTCATCTTCATCTTGTGTAATGGCTACAAAGGCTTCACCACCCTCAATGTCAAAATGACGACGGGGAATGCCTTGTCTACCACTACGTCGCAATTTAGGTTCTAGAAGAACAGATTCCTCTATTATCCTCAAATTGCTCCCACTTGGACCAGGATCATTTAATGTTTGAGTACTCCCATTTGGATTACTTCTATTTTGATCAAGATCATTATCATTCGCACTTGGAGTTGGAATGAAGTGAGTCTTAATCACCAAAATCCATGGTCTCATAGAAAGACAAGTCTTTATTGATATCACCTTGTTGAGGAAAATCATTCTCTAAGAATGGCATAAGTGATTCAAATTAAAGTGAGACTCCCCCTTTATTGTGTTCTATAAACATACCACTAGAATGTTAGTATCTTATAAGATACATTTCTTTCCCAGAGCACCTAGTTTACCATGTGGGTGCGAGAATTATTAAAACATAGTCGCACATCCCCAGGTCTTAAACACTTAGGTCGGGTTTTTGTTTGTCCATAACTCATGGAGTAGTGGGAGCCCGACTTGCTAGGCTACGGTTAAGGATAAATGTAGCGGGTTAATGGTGCATCACCCCAGTGATTGACAAATTTGCTTGTGCCATCATAGACTTAACCATTTTCAAGGGCGTTCATTTCTTCTTTCCATGACACCATTTTTTGTGTGGAGTTCTTGTATTAGTCAACTAATGTTGGTGCTTTTCATCACATAGTTGTCTAAGCGTCGAGACAAATATTCACTACCTCACGATCGGTTCATGAAAATGCTTTAATTTTCTATCTAATTGATTCTCAACTAGCTCATATAATTTGGAAGCAACTTATTGCCGATTTATGATTTATCAATATCTGTCTGAAAGTATAATCATGTAAGCATTGATGAAATAATAAGCCCGTGCACCCACTCTCACATTCGTTGGACCACATATGTGAGATAGACCAATTGCAAAGTACGCTCGGTTCCTTTACCGTGGTTTACGGTACTTTTGACGAGGGCGTGCTCCGCAGTAAATAGATCTACTTTGTCATAATTAAGCGTAGCCCTTGTTTAACTAACCTATCTATTCGATTTTGTGATATGGCGAGCGAGCATGCCATAAATTCATCAATCTCATAATTATGTGAAGGCGTTATCATAGAATAACTCAAATTACATGCATAATAATCGGTATCCATATTATTAAAACCATTCAATACATAACGGATCCATAATGAGTAGTTCCTAGAGACAATTCAATATTTTTCTTAGCAGATACATATTAAAACCTAGTTTACTTGGAACCAACACGAAATTAAATTTCGGCAAATCTGCGGGCATAGAACATCAGCCAAATAGTAAAGTTCGGCCACCTCATAAGACTAACTTGCATGTACATTCATGAGCTACTTGGCCCTCTTGCATTTGTTTCTACATACTCCATTTTGCTCCATGTGGTATTTCTTAGAAATTCCACGAAGGTCTCTATCCTTAGCTACATGAGAATTAGATTGCTTACAAGTCTACAATCCACAAAGGATATGTATACGGTAAACGAGAACTAGCTACACAAAGTTTACTAACTTTAGTATAGCGAAATACTTCTATATGGGTTCAAGCGATCGTGCAAAATGCCCTTTGGTATTACAATTGAAGCACTTGATCTTGGCCATGTTTTTCTTCTTGAAAGAACATTTTCCTTTCCCATGTTGGTCATTACCATGTTTCTTGTTGAAATGAGCTTTCTTCTTGTTTTTGTCTTGGAACCCACCTTGATGCGCTTTGTATAAGCTTTTCTTGAGCTAGATTCATCCATATATACATTTGTATTAAGTTTGGAAGATTCAATTCTTTCTTCTTCTAGCTCAAGATGGCGCACCACATCATCTAGTGTTCTGATATTTTCATTGTGGGTCAAATGCATCTTCATATGCTCCCAAGACTGAGGCAAGGAGCGAATTACAGCTTGGACTTGTTGCTCGTCGGTCAATACATGACGGTGTCCTTTGGTCACAAATCATATTTGACATCTCACGTAAATGCTTTTTCATTGGACCGTCGATTTCTTTTGTAGGTGTCAAATTTGATCGTGAGTGATCACGAGGTTTACAGTTCACTTGATGTAGCGCAAATTTATTCTTTAAAGCGGACCATGTCCATTGCCCAGTCGCCAATTCTGAATTCTGCGTGATATCATTTCCATCTTCTTTGACGACGTTATGAAACTAGAGAATTCTTTAGCTTCGAGCCGTAAGCCTCTGATCCCTTTATGTTGGGTTCTGTTCACACTCGGGCTCATCGATTACAATATTGAGTACCTCGAGAGCTTCTTGCTCTTGGCTATATTAGAATCATGCTCGAATTTCATAATTATCACCATTTAGCTTTTAAACTTTGGTAAAGGCTGCGATAATGTTTTAGATCTGAGAAGACATTGTGTTTGTAGAAACACGAAGTTCTACGATGAACTATAAGTACAGATATTAATGTTTCGTCATACACATATATCTACCTAGTCTCTAATTAATCGCATTAGAAATAACTCACATGTAGGTTTTAGAATCAAAGGTACATTTCGTTTCCAATCATCCTCTAAATCACCTAATGTGAGACTATCACTAAACCAAACTAATTAGGCTAAGGTATACAAGACAATTATCAAAACATGCGATTTCAAGTACACAGGTATCGCAAAATTCAATATAAATCATAAATGTGAAAACAAACTCAAAATTGCTAGAAATAAATTGAATATTTATATTATATATATATATATATATATATATATATATATATATATATATATATATATATATATATATATATATATACTACTCTCTATATAGAAATATCAAACAACTACAAGTTAATGAATATTAAGCATCTTAATATTTATGTGGCAAGAAAATCGAATTTTGAATAAAGGGTAAAATAGAAATTTCGGTTGAAAATCTGGAATTTTCTAGATCTCGGATGATGAAGCGAGAACTGCTCTAGTTTGAATTCGTCTCGCGAGGGTAGCTAAACGTCGGAATTTCGGTTGGATTCGAGGTGGTCGGAGTTCACGTTTTTCGGGCGTGGGGTGTCGGATGTGCGTAGCGAATAAGGGGATCTGGCAGCGCGTAAAGATGTGGCCAGCAAGCGAATGAAGTAGTGCGGCTGAATGAATGGGCTCCTGATGTGCATGTATGGAAGAATCGTGAGTGATGAAGAAATGCATTAGGTCGTGATGTCGCAAGAGATTATGAAATAAAGAAAAGAATTGAAAATTAATGGCACTTTGTGAGACTTGAGGAAATGAGGAGGAAATTGCCTCCTTTGACTCATACGTTTAGTAATGATTTGAGGGAGAGAAAATAGCGGGAGAAGAGAGAAAGAAGAGAAAATGAAAAGAGGTGAGATGAGAAATGAGAAAAAGGAATAGAAAGGCAAAAATGAAGGAAAATAAAGGGAGGAGGAGGAAGAAAGAAAAGAATCCGTAGAGAGAAAAGGAAGAAAAAGGAGAAGGAAGGAAAGGGAAAAGGAAGATTTCCCGGGTTTCGGGCGGTCGACGTTCGAAAGTTCGAGGACTAAAGTTGGTCTTGCGATTAGGATCTACGATCACGGACACAGAGTTGGGTTTGATAAGTACAAGGAGTAGAATATTTCTACTTGGTTTCTTTCTTGCTTTAAAAGACATAATGGTAGGGGGTTCTTTGTTGGGAGGCCGCTGAGAGGCGAAGTATAAGGGTGGATTCCAAACCTTGGAATTTGGGGGTATGGATTCATGGCCAGGTTGGGTGTGGGAGTTAGGGTTTTAATTAAGCGAAAGTTTAGGTGTTATCAGTTTGTTGTGTGATAAATGATCGGCAGAGCCGGGATTAAGTTCGTGGTATGAAAGAGACGAGTAAAGTCGCCGCAATTTGAATAAGTCCAAATTTTGAGACCCTAGTTATTAGTAATTAATCTTTATTTGAATAACATCGCGTTAGATTGTAAATGTGATATTGATGCATGTATTTGATGTATTAATATGTTTGCGTGGAAATTAGATTATATGTATAAATTATAATTTTCAATGGAGTGTAAATGTTTAAATGTAGTCTTTCGTTCGTAAGTATAACGTGAGGAAAAATCGTTGGCATCATGCATTTCATATGCCTGATCCCGCGTCAGCGTGGTCGGGTGTGGGTGCGAGGGAAAGGTTTATTCACTTGGTGTAGGTGAATGGGTGTGAACTTCGGGAAAAAAATGGACCAAAGTCAAAGTAGAAATTCCTGAGTGTGTAAATGATCAAATGATAAATTCACGTGTTTTGGCGGAGCAAGTTGGGGTAGATCAGCCCGGTGAAAGTCACGTATGTTATTCACGGTTAGACATGAATCTAAAATGATGTAGGATCGTGAAAATGTTGAAAGAGGCGTGCGTCATACAGTGTAAGCCGTCAGAAGTGGCCTGAAATAAAGGAAAGAAACTTGATAAATAAATTGGAGGGTTGTCGATGGTTTAGTCATGGTGTGTGGCCCAGTTTGAGTCACGCAGCGATCTGAAGTGTGGTAGTCGGTTGGGACTCGAGGTGGTGGCGTGAGGTTGCGTCACAAATGCGTGATAGGCTTGTTTAATTATAGAAACCGTAATTTATGGAATGTGAGTTGATTGTTTATATATCTTGAATTGCGTATGCGTTTAGGTGGGAGTAGGCAGCAGGAAAATTACCTGCTGGGAGCTTTACTAAAGTCGTGGGACCTTTCGGTCACGAGACTATCTAGGGAGACGGTAACCGGTGAAGTGGTTTTTTGAAAAAGCTAGGGAAATGTAGACTTTGAGGTAAATGTTCCCATGAAATATGTATAGCTCTTTTTTGTGACAGATAAAACTATGAAATTATAGTTGAGATATTTATTTTGAGTATTGGTTTGTGGGCCGAAATTTAATTTTACCAGTATGCATCTCGTGATCTGAGATGTATAGATTCCATGAGGTTGTGGTGAGTCAGCGGACCCCGGAGTTTGGGGCGTCATGATTCCTGAATGTGCGAAACTGGCCCGGAGGTAATTTGTGAATCTATTTAGGCTACTCTAGGAAACTTAATCTTGGGCTTATTCTTTCTACGGGAAGATTATGAGGTAATTTTAAGGTAGTAATTTGAATCAGTTCAGCTTCGCGTGGAAACTTTCCGAGTAGGCCGTCTGACATGTGACAATGATTCTTGTTGTTGTTTCTCTTTTATTTTCTTATCTAATAAGAGATAAGTGCTTTTTGTCTGTTGGTAAAAGCGTTTATTAGCGTGATTTAAATGGTCCATTTCATCTTTTAATTCTCATAACACGAATCAATTCTTGAACTTTTTCATAGCTTGATTATATAGTGCAAAGATGTCTGAAGTCTTCGTAAAAGCTAACTTTGGATTGGGTTCAGGTACCCAGGCTCTTGGTAGAGCTAATGACCACAATCTTTGCGCATAAGACCGTATGACTCGCGGTGTCTTGATGAATCTTCGTATGTTTATGGCACATATCTGAAAAAAAACTCAGTGGTACTTTGAAATAATAATTGCGCAAGAGGAATCACGAAATATAATCATTAGCAAATTGTAAAATTAAACACTAATTTTAATTTTAAACAATTATTAGTATATTATTTTATCACTTATTTTGATAAAATAATACTAATTCATTTCTTTACTAAAAATATACAAAAATAAAAAAATTTGTATATTTTATTATATATATATATATATATATATATTTTTTTATATTTTAAATAAAGCGCTGGATATATTAAGGAAAAGCAAATCGATCCCACTTGTCTCGTTGACGCAGGCCAATTTTAAGTAATTTCATGATTTGGAGTCATTGTTCGGTAGATGTAAAACAAGTAATGCAAAAAATAATGCACTGCGAGACAAGTATAAGATAATCTACTCTGGGTACAGTTGCACTCAAGGTTGGTTCTTCACTCCTTGCATGAGTGACCCTAGTTTAAGGGTCTGGATGTAGAGAGTCAGTTACCAGAGAAAGTGATTTATTATGAGGGAGTCCTTTATAAATTATTTCTCCATAGGCATGGATGCCCAAGTTGCTTATGGCTTTCATCATTTAGAATGAAATCCCGACCTTGCGAGTCCGATTTCTTATAAAGATTTCCTACAAGAAAAATTATTTTGCCAAAAAAAAATTTAGTTATTATGCAGGTCAGCCATGTGCATCAAGGATCCTCCCATATTTTCAAGATCAAACAGAACTGAGCTTGACATGTTAGTTTCATCGGTGCAAACATGAAATCCAGAAAGCAAGAAGCGTGAAGAAAGGCTCATACCAATGTTGAAAATAAATTATAGAGATAATGGATCTTCTTAGGAGAACGAAATTTATTGGAGATATTAAGATATGGATTTTGCTTCCTTTTGGATGAAATATGACGATTCTGATGAAATCATGAAACTATATGAATCTAAATTTTCCCATTTGGTAAAGATGAGAGAGAGTGTGGAGAGAGTTTTTATTTTTTTTTATTATCTTGCTATAGAGGAAGATTTTCTTAACTTTATTTAACACTGTTAAACTTACTTGTAAATTCCAGATTTCTTCTTGTGTTAATCGAGTTGGGTGCTGGATCGTGGTGTGGACCCGTTTTGAGTGACAATCCCAAAATCCGACAAATAACACATTTATTAAGCAGATTTATATAGATTATTGCAGATTTGGTAAGCAGTACATCTTTCGTCGAAGCATTGAACTATTATCGAGGTCGGGGTTTGTAGATAAGTATCGGGTTTGCCGTATACAGATTTAGCAATCACTCATTCTTCAATTTTGTGTCTCATTTTAGATCACCAAGAATCTGCTAAGAATGATGATTGTTTTAAGCAATATTTTAAAAATCGAATCAGATCATCTATAGATGATCTTCTCTATCCCAGTTTAATTCGATTCTAAACTGTACACCGAATTTTGAAACATTGGTTCTAAGAAAAGTTGCGTTGAAGTAAGCACAATCAATGTAGACAAAAATCTTTGTGGTGACAAATATGAAATAGTAATAAATGGTCAAGGGGCGACCACCTTGGAAACATGGTCCCTACTCTCTCCTTTGATGAGCAACTTTTTCCTTTTATTTATAAAAAAATTATTTGCATGATTAGCCCAGATTCCAATGTCGTTTTCTCCTCCCTCAATCAATCATGCATATTAATTTATAATTAACGAAAATACTATTTTAACCATTATTAAATCTCCAACTCTCCCTGTCTCCAATGGTAAGGATAGATTACTTTTTCATTAAAGTAAATTACACTAACCTTCTTATTTGTTTTATTTTATTTTTATCATCCTTGATAGGGTTATGTTGTGAGACCACCGACTTTTCCACATAGAAAAAAGTTTGAGCTAATTTTGGCTAGCTTCAATTGAAAAATAAAAAAATTAGTCCAAATATTATGTAATAAATTGATAATTAATTGCAGTAAATTGGATCTATTCGAAAGTATCAAGAAGGGTTTGAAAGATCGAAGAACATGATATATATATATATATATATATATATATATATATATATGAAAAAGCATTATTTGAACGTTCATGAGCATATTTATAAAGGAAATAATGGAGATGTACAATAAAAATGTTTAAACCTAATCATTGAAAGACAGTGGCTTGATATCGAGGGCCGGTCGACGACGGGATATAAAAAGAGCTGGGGAACTTTGAGTACGTTCGAAAAGGCCTGAATTTTAAGCGTTTATAAAATGGCTCGTAATGAAAAGAAACAGCGTCGATTATTTTGGGCGTAATCCCGCGTTCGGCGTTAAATATCTAAAAAAAATGAGCAAATAAAAAAAAAAAGCTGAAAAGTCATGTAGTAGCAAAAAATATCAAAAGTCCAATCGCATTTATGGCGCTGCCTCTGCTATTAATTAATACTTTGCAACTCAGAAAAATTAAATTTAAATAAAAATATTAGCAGTACTTCAATAGAAAGGCATAATTTAGGAAGTATCGGCTTTGAAGTAAAATTGTCTTGAACTACCTGTGATATATGAAAGACTATCAAGTAGATAATGAAAAAAATCACTTTGATAGGTCCCAAAGATCTGTTCCAATGGGATAACACAAGAGCAATCTTCCAATACACCTATTAGGAAGCTGACAAATGATGAAATGCGAAGACGAAGAGCCTAGGGCCTTTGCTTTAATTGTAATGGGCTATTCACATCAGGCTATCATTGTCATCAATCTATGTAATTACTGCTTGAAAGTGAGAAACTTTAATATTTTAATTTTTTATTCCTCATTAATTGTTGCATCTTATCCACATCTTTTAGGCCCACCTCGGGTGGTAAACAAATTGATAGCTTGATCACATGTTTATAGTCTAATAATATTATAAATATAATACAATTTTTGAAATATTATCTCCAAATCATAAATAATAGACAAACCTTAAATAAGCATATGTTTCTACCCATATAATTCATTTGTTAGAAATCGTTAAATATATGGGTTAAATCTTCAAAATTCGATACTCATATATGAGAATGAGGATCGAATTCAAGAACATAATATTATAATATAATATGTGTAATATATAAAGTGAATTTATATAAAATAAAGATAATTAAGTTTTAAAAAATGTTGAAAATAACAGATCGCATGCAGGAGCAAAGATGAAACTTAATTTAAGATTTCACGTGAAAAAAAAATCGAGAAAAGCGTAGACCGGAAGGAGCTATGAAGCCATTATATCAAAGATAGTATAAGAAGAAAAGAAGAGGAGAAGAAAAGTGTGATTTCGATGATCTCATCATCTCATCGTACCGAAAATCCTCAAACACAATATGGTTGTATATAGAAACCACTGAACGAATAAACATAGGGCGTCCGGGATGAGGCAAAAAGGGTTTTGCTAATTGCGATAAGTCGGAAGTTGTGCGTCGAAGATGTCTATCTTTGCAACAAGTCTCTTGTTTGGACTATCTTTTTCTTCATTTTATTTATACATTTCGAATTCCGGGTCACCGACACTAAAAACTAAGATTATTTATGTGTGAAATAATGCGAGTGAGGGGCATGGCCCATGGCTGCGTAAAAGTTTGGTGGAGAAAAAAGTGCATGGGGCCGGTGGGTCTCCCTCCGGAAAGCTATTGCCGTTTTATTGGCTGTCAAAACTTTTATAATTAATTTATTTTTTCGATTTTTATTTCCATGGGTCCGGCCTTTACGTCTTCGTCAAGTCTTATAAGCTACAAAGAAAAAGCCTTTTCAAACTCTACCAAATACAACTTTACCAAAGCAATAATTATATCTTTAATTTTTTTTTCTTTTGTGAAATTATGCACATTATTTTTTATTAATTAAAAAATATTCTTGTTATCTAAACTTAATATTTTTTATGTATTTTTTTTTTTTAAAAGAATCAAATATGTGTACAGTATGTTTTAATTACCAGTATTTTTCGTAACAAAAAGATAATTTTTAAAAATGATATGAAAACGAGGTCTCAATTTTTTCCTTTTTTATTTATAAAATAATTATGCATTATTGGCCAAGATTGGAATAGTTTGTCTCCTTGACCAATCAATCATGCATATTTATAATTGGAAAATAATATTTTAATTTTTAATTCATCCTGTTAAATAATATCCACCATTATTAAATCTCCCACGATTATTAAATCTCCCACTCTCCCTTTATCCAATCATAAGTATACATTACCTTTTCTATTGAAGTAAACTGTACCAATTGTTATTTATTAATTTTATATCCCTTCCTAAGTCATGCTACTTATGTTATGAGACGACAAAAAAGTTTCAGCTAATTTTGTCTAGCGTCTATTAAAAAAAAAAATAGTACAAATATTATATAATAAATTGATAATTACGTTTGACTCAATGTGATGTTGGAATTAAAAAACAAAGTGTTATTATATTATAATATAAAATGAATAGAAATAAAAAAAATTGATAATTAATTTGGAAAACACTTTAAAAATAATATTTAAAAGGTTGTATTTGTGATATTTTATAAAATAAAAGTTTATCAAAAAACATGTGAGCAGTTAGATTTATAAGGATATTTAATATCTTTTAACTGAATATTAAAAAAAAATAAAGGAGGGAAGTAGTTAAATACTTAGATTAAAAAATGATTACTGATATGTGCAGGTCAAGCCTCTTCTACTAATCAGGGATTTTGTTTTTATTTTTGAAACAATCAGAATTTTATTTACAGAATCCAATTTCAAATCCACGACAGATTCTAGGTTTGGGAAAAGAGGGTCACCTTTGGGCATGGTGATGTGACAATACACATTTTCCACAGAGAAAATTTGGCCCCACAACTGGGATATATTCCCCAGCTACACAGCGAAATCCATAATCATTCCAATCTGCTGTGTTCTACGTTGATTGTTGATGCCAGTGGTGAGTGAGTGAGTGAGTTTTTCGATATCTACTATACAGTGAACAATGGGTTTACATCTGTTTTGTTTCTCGGCTTCAAACGAGTGATTATTATTACCTTTCCAATGCTCTTCTTTCTTCTCACCCACATCTGATTTTTTCACTTTTCCAAAGTGGAGTGTTTTTTTCTGGTGTTGGGTTTTGGTTACTTTTGGAGATGCCCTTCTTATCTCTCTCTTGTATGGTAGTTTTTTAACAGTAAAGCCAACATGTGGCCCTCTGTATGCTGTATCTTCTCCCCTGCAAGTTCCATCTGTTAGTTCCATTTTTTCTTTGTTGAAAAATTTCTCTGATAAATTTTATAGAAAATTTTAATGGGTATGTGGAATTAAGTTGGATTCGAAATTTTTCGATTATCTGAAATTCGAATATGAAATTTCGATGTATTACAATCTTTAGTTTTAATTTCGGAAAATCGTTTCGTCTTAGATTTGTTTGAAAATCGTTTCGTTTGTGCGTTTGGTTGAATTTGGTTGAATTTAATTGAAAGCGAGGAAAGCAGCTTTTCGCATTTTAAATTCGTATATAAAATGTTGAAAGCTGATGAATTAATTCTTTGTTTTGAAATTTGTTTTTCGTCTTTGTCACAAGCTAGCGACATGTTTCTTGTTTCGAAAAGTTTGAATAGAAAACGAAATTTTATACACTCTTAAGCAGGCTAGTTTGGTCGCGAAAATTTTATTTCCCCATCACGGTCGAATATGAAAATTTTGATGTATTACAATCTTTAGTTTTTCGTTTCGGAAAATACGTTTTCGTGCTTGAATTTTTGTTGAAAATACGTTTTTCGTTACTGGCCCGTTTGGTTGAATTTAAGGTCGAAAGCGAGAAAACGAACTTCACGCATTTTGATTCGTATATAAAATGTTAGAAAATAGTGGTCGTTTTAACGTTTTGAAATTTGTTTCGTCTTACATTAAGTAAGCTAGCCTTTGTTTCGTATTTGAAAAGTTTGAATCTGAAACTGAGAAAATTTGCCTCTTAAGCGAGCGTAGATTTAGAGTTTATGCTAATTTTGTTTGGGAAATGTAATTTTTCCTTCTTATAGGCATTTTACTCTACCGTTGGAAGGATGACGACTTTGCCCACGATTACTGAAGTTACTACAGTCGTAAAGGTTGAATAGAAATCTTCTCTAATCTAATCAATCATCCTTTTTCTTGCAGATAAATTCATATTCAAGTTTTCTTTTTCTCTCTTTTGAAAGTAATTGAACATGGGTTTCGACCCATTTCTGATTTCATGTGATTGCAGTTGGAAAGTTGCTAATTTTGTTTGGGAAATGTCATTTTTCGTTCTTATTTACTCTACTGTTGGAAGGATGATGACAGTAGCCCACCCAAATTAATAAAGTTATTATAGTCGTAAAAGGTTGGTCTAAATTTTCTCTGTCTGTCCATCCTCTTTATAAAAATTACATGGCAGATAAATTCATGTTCAGATTTCTTTCTCACTTTGGAAGTGGTCTGACATGGGTTTCCACCCATTTGTGATTTCATGTATGATTGCAGTTGAAAAGTTGCTAGTGGGTTTTTCTCTGTCATGGAATTTCAGTAATCTTTCTCTCTCTTGATTTCATTTGTGGGTTGATTTTGAAGAGTTATTAGGGAAGAAATGGAGGCACCAAGTCAGAAGAGTCTCGAGAAAGTTCTTTCTCAGGAAGCTCTCAAATGAGTAGCTCATTTCCATGTCAAATTGTGTGGTGGGTTTGCTCTGTGGCGTTTGTCTCACCAGTTTGTTTCTGGCTGCTCTCACTTCAATTGGTACTTTTGAATTTGGGGTCTTCTCATTTTCTGGATTTTAAACCATGAATTCCACTACACAGATGATCAGTAAGTGGGTTTTTTTTTTTTTTTCCCTTTTTCTTGATTTATATTCTTCAATTATTTGCTAATTTTGCTCTGCAATTTCTATCTTTCAAGGGCAATCAATTCCCTTTTACTCTGTCTGCCTTAGATGCTTATCTGTTTTTCCTATTCTTTCTCTTCATTTATTTTTAATTTTTTTTTGCTCTTGGGGATAACAATGGAAGAGAGAAAGCTGATGATCAGTAAGTGGGTATTTTTTTTTCTTGATTTATATTCTTCAATTATTTGCTAATTTTGCTCTGCAATTTCTATCTTTAATGGGCATTTAATTAATTTAATTTCCTTTTACTCTGCCTGCATTAGATGTTTTTCTGTTTTTCCTCTTCTTTCTCTTTATTTATTTTTTAATTTTTTTGCTCTTGTGGTTAACAATGGAAGAGAGAAAGCTGAGAACATGCTTAGCAAAATTATGGAAAAATACCTTCAAAATATAAAGCCAGCTATCAAATTTTATACTGAAATTTGGAATTTAGGCTATCCTATAAAAGGAAAAGTCATTTCCATGATGGAATTCAGGATTAGAAAGCATGACGAGCTTTGAGGAAAGGGTGTGCTTGAAGCAATTTCAAGCAATTTCCATGGTTTTTTTTTGAGAATTTAGAAGCCATGATATAGCAATTAAAAAGTTATTTACTTTAACAGGACTGATTAATCTGAACTGGGTTGAACCTTTGAGATATCTTTGGAAATATTTGGCAATGATGAAGTCAAAAGTTAATTACTCTCTCTTCCTTAAGGCTTCATTTGGAACCTGAAAAATATTAGGGAAAGGAAAAAAATGCTAAGGAGAATGATTTTTTCATGTTTGGTTTTACGATATAAAATATAAAAGAAAATCGAAATATAGTAATTCTATAAGCCAAAGTAATCACAGAAAAAATGAGATAAGTTGTTGTGTTGAGTTTAAAGTTGCCATAACTAGGTCCATCATGGTTCAGTAATTCATATAATTTTGTATTTGGGTAAATTGAAACTCTATTGACCGTTTGTTAAAATTATTAAATCTTGTGATATTTGTATTAAGCTGAATCTTTACATCTTGAGAACATGGCTTAGAAAATGCAATTTTACGAAAAATGGTAAAATTGTAATTCATTCAATCAGAAATTTTTACAGATGGGATGATCGGCTTGGATTTGGAATGGTTCGCGAAATCTGATTCTGGCGTCAGTTTCGTCGATTAAAGACAGGTTAATTCCCGGCGTTTTTAGGGCCATTTGGGTGTCGGTGTTGTATAACGAACTGTGAAGATATGTGATCTTGTGAAAGTCGCTCTTACGTGCGTGTATTGGCGTGTTGCGTATTTAGTGAGGATGATGGAATGGATGAGCAGATTAAGTCGAGTGTCGAAAGTGACTAAGTCGAATGGTTAAATGGATGTGTGATGAGGTCATTGAAAGAAAGAATAGAGTCGAGCTGTCTTATAGTTGCGCAGCATGGAGTAGGGTGAGAATAAGTTTTAGAGAGAAAGTGTGAGCATCTACAGATTTACCATTGTCGGTAGTCGGTTCGTCGAAGCTTGAAGCGAGAAGTTACCTTGTGAGAAATTCTGTGATGGTAACACTAAGAGGTAGGGATCTTTTTCCTACTTACTTTATTAACTGGCTAAAAATTTATTTTAATGGATGAAGATTTGTTGAGCGCGGATGGCGTAGGTGTTTCGGTTTCAAAATCTTTGGTAAATTGGAAATCCTATTGTGTGGCCATGAGCAATGCGGGCGCTGAGGTTTAGCTGTTCGCGTGATATATTTGTGTGGTTTTGTATTGTTGGATGATTGAAAATGAATTCTTTGGATTGTTATTAGCCCATTGTGAGCTAATTTTTGAGTGTTATTGATTGTGAATTGAATAGCATGAATTATGTGAATTAAATTTTGTTAATATATGCATGTAGCTATATATTAGCATGTCGTTTGGAAATGGCATAATGCATTTAAATATGCGTGGGCGCGCAGATGGTAGGTGTGAGCTGCATGACATGAAAAAATGAAAGAAAATTGAAAGCAGTTTGTGAAAGGAATTTGAGGAAGATTTTCCAAGAATTGCCTTGGAGAGTGGTCGGCAGTTCATATCGGAACTGAGGCCCATGATTAGTCGAAAAAAATTATCGACAATTCGCCTCGGAGGTAGTCACGTATATCGAAACTCGTGTGTTTTCAGAACAAAAGCTTTTATTTTGAAAGCGTATTTTTGTTCGCGTTTGGGGCGGCGTGAGAGTTGGTGAGGACTGAGACATGGGATTGGGTATGTAGACATTCAAAGTAGGATTATGTGTTCTTGAGTGTGATTGTTTGTAGCGTATACTTGACTTGGGTGGGGAGTAACCACGTGTAGGAAATTATCATTTCTTGGGCATTCTTCGTCACAATCAGAGGGATCATTATTTCGAATGCAGGGAGTGTACAAGAAGGCGGTGCTCATTTAGAGGCCGTTTGAGAAAAGCGAGCATGGGGCTTTGGTAGATCTTTTGTATAATGTATTAAATTGTCACGTTTTAATATATGTTTGAATTAAGAGTGACTTATTAACTTTTGAACCATGTAATATAGTTGGTTGGGATATATTTTGGTGAGTAATGATGTATGGGCCAAAGTGGTCATTTTTACTCATGTATTAGGTCTCATAATATGAGACATAGATATTCCGCAGATTGACGGGTGGTTAACGAGACACCATGGGATTTGGGGCGTCTCGGCTTAATTAGAACTGGGTTTATAAATCTTGCAAATTTAGATGTTAGGTATCGTTTACCTAGGACTTGATGGAAGCAGGTTAGATCGTACATCATTGTGCATTTTGATGATATTGTGATGTATGATTGAATTGTGTGCTTGTATACTTGGTGAATAGCATAAGAGAAACTATTGAATACTAGGGTTGAGAAAATAAAAACCTTAGGGGTTTAGTTTGAGAAAAAGTTGTTTGAGAATTTTTGGGTAGAATGGTCCAGAAATAAACGTAAAAAAAATAAAATTTCTGGACAGTTGCTCCAGTTTTTAAACAAGAACAAGTTGGGTTTTGTGAAATTATGGGAAATTATTCCAGTTTTTGCACAAGGAAAGGGGTTAAAATTTAACTCATAAAAATTTTGAGTTGTATGGATAGCAGTGTTCAAGCTATTGCATCTATGGAAGTAATTTGAGAGGCTGCGGAGAAGAAAAAGAAAAAAAAAGAGATTGTGTTAAGGAAAATTTTTTCTGAGGTTTTACAGTGTGTAAAACAGGAAAAAGAAAATTTAAAATAAATATTTTAGGTTCTACTAGAAAATGAAAATATATATATATATATATATATATATATAAGAAAAGTTAGAAAAATGACAATAATATTTATTATCAGAGATTTAGATTCAGATTCAGTTTATATTATGATATATAGATTCAGCATCGCCAGAGAAAACTTAGAAATACAGGAGGAAAACGATTATTTAGAAGATTATGATTGTGAACTTATGGATGTAGACAATTACTATTCGGACCCGGGAATGTAGGTTTGAAGGAGACGATTAAATGGATTTAAAGTATGCTTCAGATAGTGATTTAGAGATTTTTAGTAAAACTTTTGAAAGATTAAATATACCCACATGTAATTTAAAAATGGAAGAAAATCCAATGATTGAGGCAGCAACTGCAACTGACCCTGTAGAAACGGCTACAATGGATATTCCCGAATCTTCCAACGCGGCAAGATTTAGACCTAGGTATTCCCGAACACCAACTGCTAGGGGAACAACCTATGTCCATGAATCCGTAAAACAAGAATATGATTCACCAATGGATCGATTAAGACCAGAAGGTATAAACCCATTTGGAATATACCTAGATTTGGATTGTAACCCAGATATATCTTCCACCCTAGATAGATGAGGCTTATCCACTTCGATTACTTAAGTGTAAATAGGATGTCGCGTGTGGAAAAGATACATAGGAATGACAATGATTAAATCTGCTTCATAGTATTGGCAAAACCTGCGAGCAGAAACAAAAGCTGAAGCCTTATACGGTGAAAACATTAATGACATTGTAACAAAAGTCGTACACCTTTTAAGGATTGAATTCCTAGGAGAAGAATACATCGATAGAGATTCTCCGCAATATGCGGAAAAATATGTTCATGCCTTGTTAAAATTAGAATTAAACGATATCTGTCTACTAGACAAATATATTTGTGTTTTCCAAGATTATTATCATCATATATATGGAAAGATTGGTACAGACACCATGTACCTAAATATGTTTTATTCAAGATTAGGATCGGCCCAGGGATGCTGCTCTAACTAATGATTATCCATTTGTCGGTCGAGACACTTTAGGGAGAAGGATTTCATTTAAGAAAGATTAAGTGAATGAACAATAAGTGACATATTTGATTAAGAAAGCTAAAATGATTAGGAAAGAAAATGTTCTCTGTTGTAGAGGCAATAATTTGATTACTGTAATAGGAGATTTGAAAAAACCTTATGTTCCCAAACAAAAGAAATTAAATAGAAGATTTCCAAATAGATTTCCAAATAGAGGTCTAAACCAATTCCCAAATAGATTTGGTCGAAGAAGATATTTTATAAGAAGACCTAGATATTTTAGGAGAAATTGGAACAATAATCCGATTAGAAGAAGAACGATTTATATTCATGCTATTCGACGAGAATGTAGATGTTATGCTTTGTCCAGTTGTGATGCACCTTGAAATGAATGTCCAAATAAATTTAATAAAAAGAAGATTGAGATAGATAATGATATTGAAAAAATGATTAATCAAGAAGATTTTATTCAAGTTAGAAAACTTGAAGATTTAGATGACCTCTGATATGGTGATTCGATTAATGGCGGTGCAGGAAACAGATTATGATTATTTAGAAGACTTAGATTACTCTGAAGAAGATGAGTGAAATTATTGATAATCAGTTGATTGAAAGTTTAGGAGATTTTTCTCAAGATATTTTGTTTGATAGTCAACTATTTAAAAAGATTAAAAAAGCTGATTACAGTATAACTGAATATTCAGGATTTAACAGAAAATTATGGGAAAAATTTGGATTAAGAAAAAAAATTATGTATTATGGATTAAGCCTAAAAGAAAAAGCTTTAAATATTGAAGTAACCTCAAATAAGATTGAAATTCCTCTATTAGAAAAAAAGGAATTGATTCAAAGGATTTCAAAGATTAATGAAAAAGATCGATGTAAGATTGGATGGATTTATATTGGATCCATACAAATGATTATTAGCGCAACATTCAGAGAAGGAATTGATACCCCAATAGATTTAGCACTCTTAGATAATAGGATTATCAATAAAAAAGAAGCCGTTTAGGAATAATCAGAGGAAACCTTAAATACCATAAATTAATATTCAATATCTATCCAAAAATAGCTTACAACCTTGCAGATAAAGATTTTGAGTAGAAATACTAGTTTGATTCGAAGATTTTAAAAAACCAAAATTTTATGAGAGAAGAAATAAACACTACATAACTTATAAGATTGCGTATGCTTTTTGAATCTGCTGTCATGTGAGTATTTTTAACAAAAAAGATTATATAGATTTACCACTATTATTTCGATGTGGAATGAGTCTATCACGAAGCGTCTGATATCGATTTTGAAAATGATTTTTTACTTGATATAGGAGATAAACCCAAATACCTAGATTATGGACCAGCTTGTTACAGTTACAGGTTACGCTTCTGAATGATCACAATTCGTAGAATAACATTGAAACACTTGAACAAACAAGATTACAAATTACAAGATTGAGGAGAATATTTGAATGGCCATGGCGGCAAGATTGATATTTTGATTGTCTTTTTGGAGCCTCATCCAGGTTATATATCAAAAGTCTAACTTTTATGTTAGAATTAAATGATTTAAATGAACCGATTACTTATATCAATTTTAATGGTGAAAAATTTTGTGTAACAAAATTCTGCGATGTTATACTTCGATTAAATACTCAAGAGATTAAACTACCATTAATGGTTGAAGATGAAGGAAAAAATGATACGATTAGTATAATGCTAGGGATGACTTTCTCCTTGAAAAGTGCAAGCCTTGGCAGATTACATCTGAACACTTAATGATTACACTTAATCAAAATAAGATTATCATTCCTAAATGACCAGTCCTTTCTCTATCTACATACTGATTGGATTAACTTATCCTGATTATAAAGTGAGCCTTTTCTTTGCTACATTGATTCGGATCGGGCATGCATGTTTGCAAAAATCTAGCGCATTTCACGAAGAATATCATCTGCAGTTTTCTGTCCCCAGGGGAAAAGATATTTCAAATCGAAACATTAAACTACGAAAACGTCAGAGCATCATCGTATTTTTGATTCGCAGATATATTGTTAAGTTTACCTCTTCTCTATTTTCTAATGCGGATTTGTGATATACTACTTGAAATAATTTCTTCAACTTTTAAAGTGATTATTCAAAATAACATTTCCTATTCTCTTGATTAAACTCCTTGTGTAATTGGATTATTAACTCTGCGATTAAAATGCCTATTCTTGTAAATTTCCTATTCCTTTTGCCCTATGACGGTAGTAGTGATTACCCAATTCCATTACACATGCCAAAGCAGTTTTCTACCCCACTCCTCAAATTAGAATCTAGATTGCTTAGAAGCCTTGATTTTTGTTCTTAGATTAAAACTCGACTTGAATCTCTTTATGTCGAGAACCCTTTACAATTTTGGGAAAATAATAAGATTTATGCACACCTTGACTTAAAAGATTCAAATAAGATTATTAGGGTAAAACCTATGAGACATAATGAACTTGATGTTAACGAATTATGTCTCATAGGTTTTATACTGGCTGTCTTTATTTGGTCTTTTAAGTCAGGTGTGCAAAAATCTTTATTATTTTCTAAGGCCATAAAGGGGTTCTCGGCGTAAAGAAAGATTCGAAATCAGTTTTAATCTGGGGGCATCGGAAGCTCACAAGCAATCTGGGTAGTGCGAGGTGAAGGTAAAGAAAAATACGTTTTGGCCTGCGGGAACTGAACGGAGTGTCCTTGTATTTGTGCGAAACTGCAAGGAATGGGAGGAATTTGCGGAGATAGGCGTGTGCCCAATCCGGGGGGTGTGGCTCCAGTGAGTTACAAGGAAGTTTTGTCGAAGAGAATAAGAAATGTTATTTGAATAATCACTTTAAAGTTGAAAGAAAGAACATTCACAATCATTATATCATAACTAATGTGTGAAAATAGAAGAGGCTTCGTTTAACAATATATTTGCTAATCAAAAATACGAAGACTGACAACTGAGAAATGACACGATTTAATATGCTTTTGTATGCGAGGCTCAGAATTTGTATGATATTCTTCGGAAAACGGCGGATTTAGAGGCGGTACGATCGGGGCTCGGCAGGCTTCCGACTTTGTAATGCGAGATGGGCCAGCCATCGGTATGTCGATGAAGAAAATTTGATCGGCAGAAACCAATCTTATTTTGATTAAGTGTAATCGTAAGTGACCGGTATATGTCTGCCCGAAGGCTTGCACTTTCAAGAAGTCATCCTAGCGTACTAATCGTATCATTTTCCTTCATCTTGACCATTAATGTTAGTTTATCTCTTGGTATTTAATCGGTACTGTATCAGCGGGAGCTTTGTTACACCAAAATTTTCACCATTAAAAATGATATAAATGTCGATTCATTTAAATCATTTAATTCAACATAAAGTAGACTTTGAATGGCTTTGAGGATGAAGTACCGATGTGATCAGTATCGATGCTAGTAGATCGTGTGCAAATATTCTCGCTAATGCTTTGTGATTTGCTGTCTTTTTGTTTGTTCAAGTGTTTGTGTTGTTCTTGGATTGGTCAGATTTGTGAGGTGTAGGCATCTGGGACTGGGCAGGCTGATCAAATGCAGGTGTTTGAGGTTTATCTGTCGTTTTCAAGCGATACTGACGTTTACGTGGATGAACTGATCAGCTGTCATGAGTAATGGTGTTGAATCTACTCTGTCTTTTGAGGAGCAAGAGTCTCAATATGATATTGTATTTAACAAAAATATACGCAATGCTTATAAGTTATAGAGTAAGGACTGACTCATACTACATCAAAAATATTAACTTAAATGTGAATCAGAAAACAGGATTCTATCAAAATGTATGCAGGTTAGTATTTTGGATAGATATTAGTGTTAATTTATGGTGTTTAGGTTTCTTTCACGATTATTCTAAAATGACTTCTTTTTATTGATAATCCTATTATCACAAGTCTTCAGAGAAAATGTTAGTATCAATTCCCAGGCTATTTGCGCTATGTATGAATCGATACTCGCCATCCAATCTTATCGATGCTTTCGTAATCTTTAATCCTTTAGTCAGTATTTTAATAGAATTTCAATGTATTTGAGTTACTTCAATATTTAAAGCTTTTCTTTGGAAACTTAATCCCATAATACATATAATTTTTTCTTATCAGAGGCCACTGCATAAGAATTTTTGTTAAATGCTGAATATTCGATTATCACTATGTCGAGGGATTTTAATCTTTTTTAAGAAATAGTTGACTATCAACAATATGCTTGAGAAAATATACAAACTTTCAATCAGCGATTATCAATAATTTCATAAATGTGCCGGGAAAGTAATCTAAGTCTTCTAAATAATCATGTGTTTCGAGAATGGGTTTCATAAAAGCTGAATCACTTGGTATGAGTCATCTAAATCTTGGGATTTTAACGAATAAAATCTTTGCTTGAGGTAATCATTTTTTCAGCTATCATTAATATCTCCAGTCTTTTATTAAAAAATTTGACTGGACATTCATTATGTAATGTAAAATCGATACAGCTTACTAACTATCTACATTCTTTGCCTGAAGTTTTACCTCAAATCGTTAGCTAGCTGTCGAACCCATGAGCTAAAATATCCGGTCTTCTTCAGCATAAATATCTTCTTGACAAATCTATTTGAAATGGAACTGGACACTCTGACTGAAATCTTCTATTTATTTCTTTTGTTTGAACATAGATTTTCAAATCCCCTATTACAGTGTCAAGTATTGCCTCTACAACAGAGAGCATTTCTTTTCACATCATTTAGCTTTCTTAATCAAACTATGCTTGATGTTCACTGTCTTTCTTTTTAGAAAATGAGAGTATCACTGCTTCTTTAAGTATACGAAATCCATTTCAAATGTAATCACAGGTAAGCGGTCTGTAGTTCAAGAATCTTTGGAAGCAAAACATATTTAGATGCATGATGTGCAATATATCTTTCAACTATATGATAATAATAATGTAGGGAGAGGCACAAGCTATATTTGTCTGATAGGCTTAGAATGTGTTAATTCTAATTTTAGCAGGCATGAGCATGACACAAGCATATACCTGCTCTGCTCCGTGTAATCCTTCTCACACAGGAGTCAATCCTTAAAGGTATTGCAATACGATGTCGTCTGTGTTTCACTTGAAATATAAACTGGAAAGCTTTGTTTGCTCGCGGAGGTTAACTGTGGCGGTGGCTCATTGCCATTCCCTATGTATCTAAGATCGAAACGACTTGGTACTGTCAGTATTTCCATCACATCCGGTGGAAGCTATATACGAGGTTGCAATACGACATATTCAAATGAGGTTTATACTATACGGTCTCAATAATTGAAGACGGCAATTACAAGACCTTGTAGAAGCCAATTTCACTGAGAGATTGATGATAGAGATCTTCGCGTGAATTTAGACAGCCTAGGTATTCCCCGAACGCAATTGCTGGGGGAACTGGCCTATGTCCATGAATCCAGTAAACCGCGTTGGAGGAATTCGGGGCATCCATTGCGATCGTTTCTACGAATAAATTCGAATAACTATATTCGATGGACCTATTATTTTAAATTACATGTGGGTATATTTAATCTTTCAAAAGTTTTACTAAAAATCTCTAAATCACTATCTGAAACATATTTTAAATCCATTTAATCGTCTCCTTCAAACCAGTATTCCTGGTCCGAATAGTAATTGTCTACATCCATAGGTTCATAATCATAATCTTCTAAATAATCGTTTTCCTCCTGTATTTCTAAGTTTTCTCTATCGATACTGAATCTATATTTCATAATATAAATTGAATACGAATCACAAATCTCACGATAATAAATATTATTGTCATTTACAACTTTTCTTAAAAATTCTACTTATATCTTCTTTTGAAAAGCCTTTACCTTGTTTAAAGGTAGAGTATGATTCTTCTGTTTCTAACAATTTTTTCTTTAAATCTTCTAGACTGATTTGTATTTCCCTAATCATTGATCCATAATACTTTATAGTATTTTGGATAATCTTTAAACTTTTGATTAATTCATTATTACTGTCAAGTAAATCTTCGTTGGGTAGAATTATTTTTGGTTCAATCTTCATGTTCCATCATCTTCATGATTATATATATATATATATATATATATATATATATATATATATATATATATATATATATATATATATATATATATATATATACTCTCTCTCTACTCATATATATATATTTAATTAGTCTTCCATTAGAGTGGAACAAAATGAAAAAAATGAGTGAAGAAAAAAAAAGAGACGAGGAAAGCTGGAATGGAGCTGCCATTTTGGTGATTAGTCACGATATAATGTTTGTATCGTGACGGGGCATAACTGGCGCGGCAATGAGGGTGCGGCACGTCGGTTGGCTCATGAGGCCACGCAGCACGACGACACGCACGTGGGGGGCGGCTTCAGCCAGCGCATGACACAGCGGTTGGTGGGTGTGTCGCGATACAAATAGGTGTATCGGCGGGAGAAGGCGGTGTCAGCGACCACGAGCGAGAACGCGATCTGGCGCGACGGCGCCCTGCGACCGCAGTAGCGAGGAGATCACGGCCATGGCGAGGATTGGTATGATACAATTCCTTGTATGTGGCCGACCCAGCCCAGCGGTGACTGCGACCACAGGCGCCCAGCGTGCGGCGACCGCGCAAGGTGCACATGACCTGGCGTGGCCTGCGCGCCACGGCGCCGCGATGGGTCTACCGACCACGGGCGCCCATGCATTCACATTTTGGCCGGTGCATGCTGCGACCTGCGGCCGATACGGCCGGGGGAGGGGCCATGATACGGCCCGCGTACGCGCGAGACACGGCGCCATGGCGCGGCAGGCGTGCTCGTGCGGTGGCGTATGACACAGGTTCGAGTGTGCACCTGTACGCAAACCGATCTTATTTCGGGATCTTGTTCTAAGTCCCAGCATTGGGGTATTTGTTACGAAGTGGGATGCGAGATGCAGGGCTCTGTCTTCGAATATTATTCGGTCAAAAAGCGATAAATTAGAATGATAATGGAAGCATAGTAGACCCATAATTGTGTATAATTTCTGAATAAAATAGTGATTTTATTTAAATCATAATACGAAAGGCTTGGATATATTAATCATGATATGCATGTTACGGTTATTATTAGTAATTGCTGTGTTTAGATTAATTATTATAATTATTAAAATTTGTTGACTTGATGCGATTCTGCGTCTTTCAAAAAGTGTGGTATCGAAATTTAGATTTAGAATCCAAGACCCAGGATTTGATAGTTGTCAGACCTGTAGAAGATTAGTATTAAGAAGGGATTCCTTAAAACATAGCATGCAACTTTTAGAAGAAAGCATAGAACGAAAACAAAGAAACTTAGAGAGTTTTATAAACCAGAATTTATTAACAGAATGGATTCATCATCAAATAAGACTGATTGAATATAATCAAGTTACTTTGAGTATACTAACTCGAACTTTAGATTATTATCTTTGAATAAAGAAGAAACTGAAATAATTTAATGAGCGATCATGAAGATGGCGGCAGAAAGATTGAACGGAAATAATTTTACCATGAAGATTTACTGTGGGAATAATGAGATTATTAAAAGCTTAAAGATTATACGAACAACGTAAAATATTACGGGTGTAATTGAAATACATATTAGTTTAGAAGATTTAAAGCGAAAATGTTGGAATTAGAAGAACCTTATTCTACCTTTGAACAAGGGAAATGATTTTCCAAAGAAGATATAAGTAGGATTTTTAAGAAAAAAATGACGTAATATTTATAGTGAAGTGGTCGATCTATATTATGATTATTGATCTATATAGATTTAGATTTGACAGAGAAAACGTAGATTGGACACCCAATATAGTTTATTTATATTGTACTAAAATACTTGAAGAAATAGATTATCTAGAAGATTGTTCTGAAGAATGATTATAGACGATGGATATAGATAATTACTATTCGAACCCGGGAATCTTGGTTTGAAGAGGCAATTAGATGGATTTAAAATATACTCGAGATAGTGACCTAGAGATTTTAGTAAAACCTTCGAGAGATTAAACATCCACTAATCTTAATTTAAAATGGAAGAAAACCCGATGATTGAAGTATGACCGTGACCATGGCTAGCGCAATGGACATTCTGAATCCTCAACGGCAAGATTTTAGACAGGTATCTTTAGAACGCATTTGCTAGAGGAACAGCTTATGTCCATGAATCTGTAAAGCAGGAATATGATTCACCATTGGATCGATTAAGATCGGAAGGTATAAACCCGTTTGGAATATATTTAGATTTGGATTGTAATCCAGATATCTCTTCTACCTTAGATAGGTGAGAAACATCACTCAGATTAGCATTAAATGTAAACAGAATGTCTTTAGAAGACGGAAAAAGATATATAGGGATAAAGCGTGATTCATCGCTACCGATTATTGGCAAATTTGAAAGCGAGAGACAAAAGAAGCCCGACTTTGTTGGTGATACTTGTAAATGACATTTATGCTTAGGGTTATCGCTTTTAAGGATTGAATTCCTCGGAGAAGGATACATCGATAGATATTCTCCGCAGTATGCGGAAAAATATGTTCATGCCTTGTTAAAATTAGAATTAAATGATATTTGTCTTTTAGACAAATACATTTGTGTATTTCAGGATTATTATTATCATATATATGGAAAGATTGGTACAGACACTATGTACCTAAATATGTTTTACTCAAAGATTCCAGATCCATGGGGATGCTTTAATTCGAGATTATCCATTTGTCGATTCAATTACCTTAGGAAGAAGAATTTCATTCCTAAAAGAAAGATTAAGCGAATGGTGTCATCAAGCATATTTAATTAAGAAAGCAAAAATGATTAGAAAAGAAAATGTTCTTTGTTGCAAAGGTAATAATCTGATTACTGTGATAGGAGATTTGAAAAAACCTTATATTCCCAAAAAGAAGAAACCAAACAGAAGATTCCCAAATAGATTCCCAAACAGATTTCCAAATAGATTTGGAAGAAGAAGATATTTTGTAAGAAGAAGACCTGGATATTTTAGAAGAAATTGGAATAATAATCCGATTAGAAGAAGAACGATTTATAAGAAAAATCCTAAGCAAGCAAAGGAATGTAGGTGCTATGCTTGCAATCATATTGAACACTATGCAAATGAATGTCCGAATAAATTTAACAAAAAGAAAATTGAGATAGATGATGATATTGAAAAAATGATTAGTCAAGAAGATTTTATTCAAGTCAAAAGATTAGAAGATTTAGATGATCTACAATCTGGCGATTCAGTTTATGAAACTGACTCTGAAACAGATTATGATTATTCCGAAGATTTAGATTACTTTGAAGGAGATGAGTGAAATTATCGATAATCAGGTGATTGAAAGTTTAGGAGATTTTACCGAGATGTTTATTTGATAATTATTATTCAGATTAAAAAAAGGCGTTATAGTATAAGCTGAATCTGCGAGATTTAATAGAAAATTATGGGAAGAATTTGGATTGAGGAAAAACATTATGTATTATGGTCTAAGCATAAAAGAAAAAGCTTTAAACATTGAAGTAACCTCCAATAAGATTGAAATTCCCTTGTTAGAAAAAAGGGAGTTGATTCAAAGGATTTCAAAGATTAATGAAAAAGATCGATGTAAGATTGGATGGATTTATATTGGATCTATACAAATGATTCTTAAGCGCAGCTTAGAAGGAATTGTCTGTAAATAGATTTAGCCTTCTTGAATAATAGGATTGTTAACAAAAAAGAAGTCATTCTAGGAATAATCAGAGGAAACCTTAAATATCAGAAATTGATATTCAATATTTACCCAAAAATAGCTTATAACATTGCAGATAAAGATTTTGATAGAACTCTAAGTTTGATTCAGGATTTTAAGAGAGAAGATTTCATGAGAGAAGGCAATAAACCTTACTCTTATAACCCGTAAGATTTGCGTATGCATTATCAAATACACATCACATTTATTATTTTGCTTAAAAGACTATATAGATTTGCCCTTATTATTTCATATTATTGGACGTGTCTATCCACGAAAGCGTCTGATATCGGTTCCGAATGATTTTTACTTGATATAGGTGATAAAACAATATTTAGATTCTGAACCGTGTTGTTCCTGGTTTAAACGCTTACAAATGATTTAATTCATCCGAGAATAACGTGTAAAACCTTGAACCAACAAAAAGATTACAAATTACAAGATCGAGGAGAATACTTTGATGGACATGGCGGCAAAGATTGATATCTTGATTGATCTTTGGAACCTCCTTCGACTATATATCAAAAAGTTTAACATTTATGTTAGACTTCATGATTGAATGAGCTAGGTCACTTAAATCAATTTTAATGGTGAAAAATTTTGTGTTACAAAATTCTGTAATACATTAATACGATTAAATAATCAAGAGATTAAATTACCATTAATGGTTGAAGATGAAGGAAAAAATGATACAATTAGCATTATGCTAGGAATGACTTTCCTTGAGAAATGCAAACCTTGCGATTACATGCGAAAACTTAATGATTCTGATTAATCAAAATTATATTGTCATACTGGAAATGACTAGTCATTTTCTCTATATATATCTTGAGATTGGTTTAACTTTATCCACGATTATAAAATTTGGAACCTTTTATTTGTATATATTGATTCGGATCATGCATCACATCTTTCAAAATCGGCTTGTTTTTTACGAAGAATACCATCTTGATTCACACAATCTGAGGGAAAAGATATTTCAAATCAAAATATTACCCTTACAAAAGGTATAAAACACCCTCATATTTTGATTAGCAAATATATTGTTAGCTACCTGCTTATACTATTTTTCGTATCTTGGTTGTGATATTTCTTGGAAATAATTTTCTTCAACTTTTTAAGATTATTATTCAAAATAATATTTCCTATTCTCTTCGATTAAAAACACCTTGTAACCATTGGATTACTACCCCTCGATTGAAACATGCTTATTCTCGAAAATTTCCAATTCCTTCTATCCCTCGCAGCCAGCGTGGTGATTACCCTATTCCACTTCCTGTACCAAAAACTGATTTTTCAACACCCTTACTTCGATTAGAATGCAGATTATTAAAAAGCCTTGATTTTTGTTCTCAGATTAAAACTAGACTTGAAACTCTTTATGTTGAAAATCCTTTACAATTTTGGGAAAACAATAAGATTTATGCAACCGCCCAGATTGAAAGACCGCGAAAAGATTAGGAATTAAAACCTATGAGACATAATGAAATAGATGTAAAAGAATTCCATATTCAACTAAAAGAACTGTGTGATTTAAATCTGATTAGGCCCTCAAAAAGCCCACATAGCAGTCCAGCCTTTATGGTTAGGAATAGAAATGAGATTAATAGGAACAAAGCCCGTATGGTTGTCAACTATAAACAATTGAATGACAATACTGTATTCGATGGATATTTCCTACCAAATAAAGAAACATTAATTCATAAAACTAGAAATTGTAACTGGCATTCAAAATTTGATTGTAAATCGAGTTTTATCAGTTAAGATGGCGAGGAATCTAAACCCTTAAGCGCATTTGTTACTCCTCGGGGGACACTATGAATGGAATGTTACGCTTTTGGATTAAAAATACACTTCAGTTTTCACGAGAGAAAGATGGGTGATATATTTAGAGATTATGATTTTATACATGTTTATGTTGATGATATGTTAATATCTTCAAAAACAAAGGAACAACATTTAAAGCATTTAGACACCTTTATAGATTTATGTAAAACACATGGTATTGGATTATCCAAAAAGAAATCCATAATTGGAGAACAAAAGATTGAATTTTTAGGATTAATGATTGATTAAGACGGAATAGAATTACAAAATCATATCTTAGAAAAGATTAAGGATTTCCCTGAAAAACTTATAGACAGAAAACAACTTCAAAGATTTTTAGGAATATTAAATTATCTCTTAGGAAGGATTTAAAAAAAACTAACTGATTTAAGAAAACCATTAAGAAGATTGACAAGTGAAAAGAATAAATTCGTGTTCACTAAAGAGCATGAAGAACAAGTTAGATTTATAAAATCTCAATGTATAAATTTGCCAAAGTTAAAGCTTCCACTTGATAATGATGATTCTTAATGTGGCTTGATTCATCGATAGCACATGAGGTGCGGTACTAAAGGATTCAAATGATCTTTGAGAAGAATTATGCGAGTATACTCTGGAGCGTTTTAAAGAAGAAAGATATCATATAAATGAAAAAGAATTTTTGGCAGTCATCAAAGGATTAAAGAAATTTTCATATTTTTTATTACCTAAAAGATTCTTGCTTAGAACAGATAATACTAAGGTTAAGGCTTTTATAAAAAATAATTTACCTTCAAAACCTAAATACAAACGATTGATTAGATGGCAGACTTATTGTTCTGAATATATTTTTGATATTGATATAATTAGTTCTCGCAAAAATGTTCTTTATGATTCTGTAGGAGATGGAGGAAAGCAATGAATTGATAATTTGTGAAAGTTTATCGAATGTCTAAAACTTTTGATCAACTTATAAGTTTGTTGATTGTCTTGATCGTCTTGTTGAGTCGAATCACTTTGGTGTGTGACGAGACGTAAGATTTATTATTCCATCGATGCTAAACATTCTGCGTGAGTTTCAACCGCATTTAAGATGCATTGATTTGATCGCCTCTTGGGTGGGCGGAATAAGAGTGGGAATCTCATAGCGTGTTGATCATGACGATTGAACCTTGTAAATGTCAAGATTTGAATCTGAAGATTCATGATCCATTGCGTGCGATGGAAGATTAATGGGTTTATCTGATCTAAAATGCAATTAATGATCGTCAATCTAACCTGTTTATTTTTCTGATGTTGAATCAGATTGTATTGCCTTATTTGATGATGGTGCTGTATCTGCTTCCTACCCTTTAGATTTTCAGGAAATTTATAATTTCACAGGGATGGATTAAGAGGGAGTAAAAGACAATTTGAAAATAACTCCTTATAGCGATTAATGTCTGATAGCGGCGATTTTTCGGTGCTAGTCAAATTTTGAATCTGACAGATTTGCACGTAAATGACGTTTGAATGAAAAGTGGTCAGGAAGAATATGATTTCAAACACAGATTTTCAAGCCCTTTAATGAAGAAAATATTCATTATAGAAGGGGACTTGGATTGATTGTCGTAAAACGACAGATGGATAGTGCATTGAAGCGGCCTTTCAGAAGTTATGGCAAGCCAGATCGATTGGGTTCTATCATGATATCGGTGGGTGCGAGCCACCCTTGACTCGTGAGATTTTTATCGAATAAATACGATTTAGACGGGAGAATTGTCGTCTTACCGATATCTTTAGATTATGTTGAGAAAAAGATTGGTAATGAAAACATCATAAGATTAGTCGGCAAACGAGACCAAAAATAGTTAAAGAAGGAAAAAAGATTGATGGCCAAATGAAATGTGATCTCACAAACAGTAAAGATTCTTCCCCGACAAAGGTAAAAGGAGATTTGACAAAAAGAAAAGCAGATTCTTTTCCGACAAGATTTAAAGCAAAAGAAGAAATGATTCCCCCGACAAGATAAAAAGCAAGATTTGATTAAAGGCAAACACCCACAAGAAATTTCAGCCCTGGTTTCAGCACACGGTTTCTTAAAACCAGTACTGCTCAAAGATTCTTTTGCAAGATTGAATTCCGGATTTCAAATCCGAGAATGTCTATAAATATGTAAAGTAAGAGCAAGTTTGAGTAAGCTTGAAAAATCTTAGTTTTCTCCCTCTACTTATGTAAGACAGCGTGTGGAAAGAGCTACTCTGCTATAAAGATTGTAAGTTTGATTTTCTGTTTGTTTATCTGTAAATTTTTAAGTTGTAATGGAAGGCTAGATTTGTCTAGCGTAGTATTATGAAATAAAATCTTATTTTATTGAAAATGTTTGCGAATATTGGTCGAATTAAATTCATGAAGCGTTTTGAATAAAATAAGATTTGACTCTTCTTTAAGGCAGGTCAAATGCAGCCTTCATTACAGCAAGAATTTACGGTGAAACGAACCCATAGCGGTAGCTCTCCACCTTGACTGTCTTACATAGCAGAGGGAAGAAAAACTGGAATTTCAGCTTGCTCCAGACTATGTACGCACACATGACCCATAGACATTCTCGGATTTGAATCGAGGTGTCTTGCAAAGAATCTTTGGCGTGCGGTGCAGAAAGCGATGTGTTGAGGCCGGCGAAAAGAGGCTCTTGTGAAGCACTGCGCAGCTTTGTCGAAATGCGCTTTTGACTATTTCTTTGCTATAAATCTTTGATGGGAAAAGAGCTCACGCTTTTCTTTTTGTCAAATCTCACTTTATTAGGAAAATGCTTTGCTTGTTGTAATCGCCATTTATCGATCATCAATCTTTATGCTGTATTAGCATTAAGACGCGAAACGAACAACTTTCATCCGGTCAATCTTTGCCAGCATAAAGCATATTGAAGGCGAGCAGGCTACTACCAACTGATCGAATTTATGCTTTTGACAAAATCTGCTTTTCTTGAGTCGAGCTCTGCAATCTGCGATAGCTCATGATATTTCGTACAGTATCTTACAGCTGCTTCAATACTAGCTCCATCTGTGGACCTACGGCTAATCCAAGTCACCTTCTACTGGCGAATCAGTACAACTAGAACTACAGAAAATACTTTTGTGGGCCCAATATATTCACTGCGAATCTCACATAAATGGTGTCGAACAGAAAATCTTTGGTTATTCAAAATACAGACCTTTCTTGCAAAATGTATTATATCATTAATGTTATAAGGAGTTATTTCAAAGTATCTTTACTCCCTCTTATCCATCGGTAAATATAAATTTCACGGAAAATACAGGCAATGACAAGTAGATAGTAACAATACTGCCAAAAATGCGTACCGATCACGAATCTCTTAAATCTATGAAGCAAATTCTGGGATTGCATTTACATCAATAATCATATTTTAATATCGAATCAAGCAGGCTGTCTTTCCATCATATGTAATGTATTTGGTTCTTTCGAGATTCTCAATATTTTCAAGGCATGGAAGTTTTGATACAAGACTGAAGGGCATCAATAATAGTTTGTGAGATTCACTGTTCTTTGTTCAGAATAACTGAATATTTATTTTGGAAAATCGTACATCACTTTAAATAAGGAAGTTAAAATCTTTTCATTTAGATAAATGTTTAACAGGCTACCGAAATCGAAACAAATGCTGCGTCTTGTTTTCGCGTTAGTGAAGTGGATACGACTCAACAGGCGATCGAACAATCGATCAAACTATAGGACGATGAAATTTTATGCGATAAGACCTGCGTCAATCTTTGTGTTTCCTCCGTCTCTGAGGCCCAGGAAAATACTGCCGATAACATTTGTGAACAGAAGGCTCCATATCAGCTATCAAGCTGCTATTGTAATAAATACGCTTAATCTAATCAATGGATTTATGTTAGGTTTTGAAGGCCAGAGCCAAACACATAAAAAAACGCAACCTGAGCATTATCTGTTCTAGCTATCTGGAGTAATAAAAAAATATGAAGATTTCTTTGATCACACTGATGGCTGCGAAGATACCATTTACTCTGTGTCTCTTCTTTGTGAAAAAACTAAGTCTCTGCAATTCTTCGAAGCCTCATGCGAATCACTTTATGCTGCGGCTTATATGTAATAGAATTTCAAGCATCTCAATGAAACTTTAACTTTGGCAAGTATACGTGAGCTATAAATGCCTTGTTCTTCATGCTGCTGTGAGCTGCGAGCATTCTTTCACTGTCAGCTCTGTAATAATTTTCTTAAATCGGCAATTTTAATAAATCACCGGCATAATTAATATTCTAAAAAATGCTTTGAAGGTGACACACATCTATAAGATTTTGAGGAAATATCGCAATCTTTTCTAGATCTTTGTTTATGATACATTCGTCTTAATCAATCATTAATCTAAAGTCCTTTTGTTCTCCAATTATATTTCTTTAATGTCAATATATGTGTTTTATAAATCTATAGATGATCTAAGCCTGCTTTAGTTTATTTTGAAAGATATTAACACTATCATCAACATAAGCATGTAAAATCGCCAATCTCTATATATTGTCAATCTTTCTGCAGAAAAATGTGAAACATTCCATTCATAGTGTCCCGGAAAGCGCCATGCGGTGGGTTTAAACAATGCGATAAAATCCCGATTTTACAATCAAGGCCACGAATGCAGGCCACAGCTCTAGTTTATGGTATGTTTCTTTTGACTAGTATGTCCATCGGAAAATACGTATTGTCATTCAGTGACCCATAGTTGACAATACAAACTTTATTCTATTGTCTTTATTCTGTCATAAAAGGCACAGACTATATGTGGCTGAAAGAGAACTAATAGGCCCGGAATCACCGATTCTTTTAGTTAGTATGGAACTCTTTGATCTGTTTCGTATGTCTCATGAACACAACTGTCTTTTAGGTCTTTTCGGTGGTACGTAAATGTATTGTTTTCCCAAATTTTCAGCATAAAGACTCAATCTACGATAGAGAACGAAAATCAGGCTTTGGCAATGCATTCATCAGTAAAGTGATTGAAGGCGGTTTTTAATGCGAAGAGAATGAGCCTGGGGTAATCTGCGGCTATGAGGATTGGAAATTTTCGGCGGAAGTAAGCATTTCAATAGAGTAATGTCCCGATGTTTGTCGAGGAATAGAAAATGTGTGCGAGATAATAATCTTAAAAGTTGAGAAAGAGTATTTCAGTAACTCTCAGCGATGTGTGAAAATGAAAGGTAGTTTGGCAACATGGCGCTGTCAAAATACGGTGTTTTGCCTTTGGAGTATTTTGATTTGTGTCTTTCACGTGCCGAGTAATCGTATGGTATTCTTCGAGCTGGTGATACGAGCCGAAATGCGAGAATCCAAGAGTGTTTATACCTTTTTGTAAGGGTAATATTTTGATTTGAAATATCTTTTTTTGTATTGCGGAGTGAATCGATGTGTGTTCGGGAAAAGCAGTGATTTTGAAGACGAGATGCACATTGGAATCAATATATGCGACAAAAGGTTCGGCTTTATAATCGGGATAGGTTAAACCCAATCGAGTATATATGAAATGACTGGTCATTTGGGTGCGACAACTAGTACGTTGCAGTATGGCGCCAATTAGTTTTGGATGTAATACGCAGTTGCATTTCTCAGGAAGGTCATTCTAGCATATGCTGAGTATCATTTTCCTTCATCTTCGACCGATAATGTTCAATTTAATATAGCGATTATTTAATGCGTGACCAATGTGATGCAGTACATAACGCAGTACTCTGCCATTAAAAACGATATGTCGGTTACCGTGTCGTTGAAGTCTAACATAAATGTTAAAACTTTTGATATATAGCTGGAAAAATCGGTAATCAATCAGATATCAATCTTTTGCCGATCATATCCGTAAAGTATTCTCCCTTTTGATGGCAATTTGTAATCTTTTGTTGGTGTTCCAATGTTTTGAATATGTTATTCTTGGATAATTAAATCATTTGTAGTGTTAGCAGAGCAAGATCAGTCTAAATCACAATATTTAAACTTATCTATATCAAGTAAAAAAATCTTAGCGATAGGCATTTGTGAATATTCAAATCGGCATATGTGAAAATAACTGTGGCAAATCTATATAGTCTTTTGAGCAAAATACTTGAATATGATATTGTGACTGACAATACATACCTTGTATCTTATAGGTGCTCAAGTAAGATTTATTGCCTTCTCTAAATAATCTTGATACTCTTAAAATACGAATCCAAACTTAAATTCTATCAAAACTTATGCAATGTTATAAGCTATTTTAATTAAATATTGAAGATATCGATTTATGATATTTAGGTTTCCTACACAGTATTCTAGAGGCCAACTAACTTTTGATAACAATCTGTCATCTAACGTGCTAAATGTGATATCAGCTCCTTCCTGCAAAGATGCAGCTAATCATTTGTATGAATCTCGATAAGCTCCATCAATCTTTATCGTCTTTAAACCAATCTTGCAATCACTGAATCAGCCTTTTCAACGAGAATTTGTATCTTATTGGAGGCCACCGATGTTTAAAGCTTTTCTTTGAGCTTGAACCATAATACATAATATTTTTCCTCAATCGAAATTTTCCCATGTTACTGGCCAAATGCGACAGTATTCGATTATACTATAATGGAATTTTTGTCTTTTGAAAATAGTTGACTATCAAATAAAGTAACAAGAAATAAACTTCAATCACGTGCTCGATAATTTCCTTTCATCTCCCTTCAAAGCGTCTAAATCTTCGGAATATCGTAATGCAAACTGAGAAGTCGGTTTCTGCGCGAATCGCCAGTGTAGATCATCTAAATGCTGTCTTTGACTTGAGCAAAATCTTCTTGACTGTCATTTTTCAATATCATCATCTATCTGTTTTCTTTGTTAAATTTGTCAGGACATTCATTGCATAGTGCATTGATTGCAGAAGCATAGCACCTACGACCCTTTGCTACTTAGAGATTTTTCTTATAAATAGTTCTTTATGTAATCGGATTATTATTCAGAATTTCTTCACAAATAATCGGGTCTTCTTCTTTTACAAAATATCTTCTTCTTCAAATCTATTTGAAATGTTTGAAATCTGAGAGTCATACAATTTGAACTCTTCTTTGAAGGTAGGTTTTTCAAATCTCTGTCCACGGCTAATCGGTATTACCTTTGCAACAAACGACCTCTTTCTGTCATTACACTTTCTTAATTAAGCCAATAACTGATGACACCGACCAAGCAGTGCACAACAGAGAATGAAATTCTTCTACAAAGTATCAGGTATTTTAAATAGACAATCTCGAATTAAGCAGTCCCATGGACTCTGAGAATCTGGTAAAACATATTTGGAAGTACATGATGTGCAGTACCAATCTTTCCATATATATGATAATAATAATCACCAAAATACAAATAATAGACTGTGCAAAGAGCAGTCATCGACCAATTCTAATTTTAACGAGGCATGAAAACATACTCGCATGCTGTGGGTCTATCGATGTATCTTCTCAGAAAGAACCGATCACTTAAGGTATTATAACACTGAATTTTGTGTCATTTATGTTATCGCAGTAAAGCTACTGTCTGCGGCAAAAATTTTGCGATGCTGAAGGCGGTAATCATTGCCGTATCCTATATATCTTTACGTCTTCTAAGGCTATTATGTTACATGCAATGCAGTGATATTTCCTATCTAAGGTAGAAGGGTATACGAGATTACGAGTCAAACGCAAATATATTTCAGCGAGGTTTACGCTAGGTGTATCGATCAATGATTCATATTCTGCTGCAGTGCATGGACATGTGATTTCCTCCCAGCGTTGATGAACACAGCATGCGATGCAAATGCTGCAGCCAGAATTGAGAGGCTGTCCGACTAACGGCATTTCACAGTCGGGTTGGCACGTGGGTTTTTTCCGTACCAAAAATGCAAAGATCTTCAATCTCTGGAGGCACACTAAAAATCTCTAAAATCTTATCTGAGACATGTTCACAATCATCTATCAAGTCACTCAAGCAAACTGATGACCTGTAATTGTCTATATCCGATGATTCATGTCGCTATTCTTGAGAACTGTCTTGGATATCTATTTCTTCAAAAATATTCACAATATAAAATAAACTTATATTAGTGTCGATCTACGTTTTCTCTGTCAGGAATCTAAGCTCTATATAAAATCGATAATCATGTATAGGCGAATGCGAATTTACGATATATGGTATTGTCATTTTGCCAAAGTACACTTTATATCTTCTTTGGAAAATCCTTTCCCTAGTAGAATAAGGTTCAACTTCTAATTCGGCATTTTTAAACTATTCTAAACTAATACGCTATTTCCCCAACTTTATATCTTCTGATATTCTGTATGCTTAAGCTGTGTCTATTAATACTTATCGAATAAGCTCTTCATATGGTAAAGTAAACTAATTCCAATAACTTTCGCTTTAAATAAATGCTATTAAGATTAGTTAAATATTTCCATGTCGTATAACAGTAGCTAAAGTTGAGGAATTAGTATACTCAAGAAATAACGCAGTATATATTGTCGATCTTATTACAGACGAATCCGATACGACAATAAGTACGATTTTACAAAAAATACTCTAAGTTTTTAACATTTTAAGATTCTATGCTAACTACAAGGACACAAATAGCATGTTTTAAGGGAGCTAACTGTAATATGATACTACCGGGAATGGAGCAACTCAGAAATCTGATTCTTACATTCACAAATCAGCTGCGATACCAATACAACGCGCTGGCGACTCGGCTCAGTCAACGACACGCTGCCTAGTATAATAGTGTCTGGCACTGCGACAGTACTAATAATAACGTAACATGTCATAGTATATATCAAGCACTGTAATATATTAAATAAAATCATATTTTATTCGAGAAAGTATACACAGTACTCAGGTCCCATATGCCAGCCTATCATTCCCATTCTAACCTGACGAATAATATAATATAATATAATATAATATATAATATAATTTAATTTAATTCTCTTATTAATGTAGCTTGATATATTGGAATGGCGGTAATTTACTATTTATATTAGCAATAAGTGTAAATGGGAATGTCTCATGATGATGTAAAAGCATTATATTGGAATGGCAATGATTAAGTCTGCCTCTCAATATTGGCAAAATCTACAAGCGAACGAAAACTTCGAGCTTTGTTGGAGATAACATCAATGAAATAATTACAAAAAGTTGTACACCTATTAGGGTACTGAATTCTTAGGAAGGATATATTGATGGGATTCCCTCTGATACGTAAATATGTTTCATGCTTTGTTGAAACTAGGGATTAAATGATATATGTCTTTAGATAAATATATTTGTGTTTTTAGGTTATTATTACCCTTATATGGAAAGATTAGTTTGAGATACCATGTACTAAATATGTTTTACTTTCAGATTCGGATCCATGGGGATGCGCTTTGTATCTGCAGTGATTATCCTTTGTCGGTCCAGGATACACATTAGGAAGAAGGATTTCCTTTTAAAGAAAGGCGGGGTGAATGGTGTCATCAAGCTTATGTCGATTAAGAATTTAAAATGATAAGGAAAGAAAATGTTCTTTGTTGTAGAGGTAACAATTTGATTCTTTGTAATAGGAGATTTGAAAAACCACTATATCCCAAAAAAACCCAATAGAAGATTCCCAAATAGATTCTCAAATAGATTTGGAAGACGAAGATTTTTTGTAAAAAGAAGACTAGGATACTTTAGGAGAAATTGGAATAATCTGATTCGAAGAAGAACGATCTATAAGAAAAACCCTAAGCAAGCAAAGGAATGTAGATGTTATGCTTGCAATCAAATTGAACATTACGCAAATGAGTGTCCTAATAAGTTAAATAAGAAGAAAATTGAATTAGACGAAGATATTGAAAAAATGATAGAAAAGGAAGAATTTATTCAAGTAAGAAAACTAGAAGATTTAGATGATCTTCATTATGAAGAATCTATCTATGAAACTGATTTCGAAATAGGTGATACTTGTTCTGAAGATTTAGATTATTCTGAAGAAGATGAGTGAAATTATTGATAATCAGGTGATTGAAAGTTTAGGAGATTTCTCTCAAGATGTTTTATTTGATAGTCAACTTTTTAAGAAGATTAAAAAGGCTGATTATAATATAACAGAGTATTTAGGATTTAATAGAAAATTATGGGAAAAGTTTGGATTAAGAAAAAATATTATGTATTATGGCCTAAGTTTAAAAGAAAAAGCATTAAACATAGAAGTAACTTCTAATAAGATTGAAATTCCCTTATTGGAAAAAAGGGAGTTGATTCAAAGAATTCAGAAGATTAATGAAAAAGATCGCGGTAAGATTGGATGAATTATATTGGATCCATACAAATGATTATAAATGCAACATTTAGAGAAGGAATTGATACACCCATAGATTTAACATTATTAGATAATAGGATTATCAACAAGAAAGAAGCTATTCTAGGAATTATTATAGGAAATCTTAAGTACCAAAAATTAATTTTCAATATTTATCCAAAAATAGTTTATAACCTTGCAGATAAGGATTTTGATAGGATTTTAAGTTTAATTCAGGATTTTAAGAGACAAGATTTTATGAGAGAAGGAAACAAGCCCTACTCTATAACCTATAAGATTGCTTATGCATTGTCAAATACACATCATATTGAATATTTTGCTCAAAACGATTACATAGATTTACCCCTCTTATTCCATGATATTGGAAGAGTCTATCCACCAGAAACGTCCAGTATAAGCTTTCAGGATGATTTCCTACTTGATATAGGAGATGAGCCAAAATATTTAGATTCTCGACCTTCTTGTTCCAGTTTAACTCTTACAAATAATACAGTTCATCCTAGTAAGAGAATAACATTTAAAACACTTGAACAAAATAAAAAGATTACAAATTATAAAATCAAAGGAGAATATTTTAATGGCCATGAATGGCAGAAAATTGATATCTTGATTGATACAGGAGCCTCTTCAAGTTATATATCAAAAAGTTTAACCTTTATGTTAGATTTAAATGATTTAGAAGAACCAGTTACTTATATTAATTTTAATGGTGAAAAGTTTTGTGTGATGTAAAGTCTGTGACAATGGTAATTAGATTAATCAATCGAAATAAAACTACATTAATGGTTGGCTTGAAAGGAAAAATGATACTATTAGCAGTATGTTATGAATGGCTCTCGAAAAATGTAAATACGGAAGATTACATCGAACATTTAATGATTACCATTAATCCTGTCCAGTTATCATAAGCAAAAATGACTAGCCATTCTCATAAATATTCTTATTGGTTTAACTTATGCATTTAAGTTGAACCCTTTCTTTGCTATATAGATTAGGATCGGGCTTATGTCTTTCCCGAATCGACTTGCTCACGATGAATATCATCTGATTTACTGCTGTCTGAGGAAAGATGTTTCCAAATCAAAATATTATTCTTACAAAGAATCAAACATCCTAGCATCCATGTTGATAAATATATTGTCAAATTACCTCTTCTTTATTTCCACAATCTTTTGGATGTGATATTCTATAGCAATAATTTTCTTCAGTTTTAAATTATTATTGAAATAACATTTCCTATTATCTTCGTCTCAACTGCATAATCAACGGATCACTACTCCCACGATTAAAACAAGCTTATCTCAGCTTCCTATTACTTTTATCCTCGCGGCCCGGTGTGGTGATTATCCTATTCCTCTCCCTTTACCAAAAACTGATTTTCTACGCCATTACTCAAATTAGAATCTCGATTACTAAAAAGCCTTGATTTTTGTTCTCAGATAAAACTCAAACTTGAATCTCTTTATGTTGAGAATCCCTTACAATTTTGGGATAACAACAAAATTTATGCAACTCTTGAATTAAAAGACCCCGACAAGATTATTAGGGTAAAACCCATGAGACACAATGAGTTAGATGTAAAAAATTTGATTCAATTAAAGAATTACGAAAAATTTTTGCGAAGCTGATCATCTCAAGTCAAAACATTTATAAAATAATTTACCTTCAAAACCCGAATATAAACGTTTGATTAGATGGCAAACATATTGCTCCGAATATATTTTTGATATTGATATAATTCACTCACACCAAAATATTGTTGCAGATTTCCTAACCAGAGATGGAGGAAACACCAAAGTGATGAAGTGTAGCTTTCTTGAAATGTCAAAAAGATTTTTATCAAATCATGATTTTGGTTGATTGCTTGATCGATTAGTCCAAGCCAGAAATACTTTGGGAAAAGTAAAACAAAATGTTAGTAGTTTTATTACGATTTTGAAAATTGGTGAAGATTTTACCTCATGAAATTTGTCTAATAAGCTTATTTAAAAGGAAATATAGATTTGTCAAAAATGGATATTAAAGATGATTCGAGAAAAGATGATGATGTTAAAGGATTTTGAAAGGCGAATCTTCCCGAACTATTTCAGCAATTAACAGGCAGTAAAAAAGCAAAACCTATTTTTGAAAAATGAGAGATTCCCCAAGAGAGAGAAATTCTAAGATTACATTTAGAAACCATGGAAAGATTGTACAGCTTGTTTGACACTAAACATATGATTGTTGATAAATCTGGAATTTATGCTAGGATTTATTTCCTACAAGAATCAAATCCAAAAGAGATTCATGATTGGTATGATTTCGGTAGCATCGCTATGAACCCTAACCACACACGATTTTTCGAAATCCTTGAGTGCAGGGTTGGACCCTTGAAGGTGCTAAGACGAGAAAATTCCAATTTTTCTCGGAACATAAAATCGTAAATTCGGTAAAAATGGGAATTTTCTAGATTTCGGATGGCCAAACGGACTTCTCAGTTGAAATCATTCTGAAATTTAAGCTACGTCAATTTCGTTGGGAGGGTGGTCGGGATTTCGCGTTTTTCGGCGTGGGGTGTCGGATGACATGGCAAAGGTAAGGAGATGCCATATGACGCCCATAGAGGGTGGCGGCAGCGGCGAAGTAATGGTCCTTGAAAGTAATGGGCCGCGATAGTAGTGTGTGGGAAAAGGAATCAGCCCAATGCGTTAGTAATGTGGTTGATGATGTCATAATGGGGGTTTAAGAAAAATAAGGAATAAATATGGAAAAGAGGCCACACCTTGGTTTGAGGAAATGAGAGGCAATTTATAAATTGTGAATGATGATTTCTCCGAAAGGGGAGAAAAGGACGAAAAGGAGAAGAGAAAATGAGGGGAGAAATGAAAGGAAATGAGATGAGAAAGAAAAAGAAAAAGGAAAGAAAAGGCAAAGGAAGAAAAGAAAGGAAGGAAAGAAAAGAAAGGAAAGAATCCGTAGAGAGAAAAGGAAGAAAAATGAGAAGGAAGGAAAGGGAAAAGGAAGATTTCCCGGGTTTCGGGCGGTCGACGTTCGAAAGTTCGAGGACTAAAGTTGGTACCTTGCGATTAGGATCTACGTGTGGACACCAAAAAGTTGGGTTTCAAACTCGAAATTGAGATATTTTTAACACTTGGTTTACTTTTGGCTAAAGGCTTTATAATGGTAGGGGTTCTTTGTGGGGCGCGAGAGGCCACGTAAATTAGTTCAAGCTTTGGAATTAAAGGGTATGGATTTCATGGCCAGGTTTTTCGGACTATATGGGAGTTAGGGTTTGTCTGGCGAAAGTTTCTAGGTGTTGTGGTTTGTTGTTGTGATAATGATGCTTGGAACCGGATTGGTTCATGTTGTGAAGGGACGGTTAAGTGCCCTATTGAATGGTCCTAATTTTGAGACCTAGTTGTGTGTTATGGCTTGCTTGAATAACATGCAGTGTGTGGAAATGTGATGTTGATGCATGCTATTTAATGTATTAACATGGTTTGTAAATGTTTCATGAAGTGCTCATTCATGCATGTAACATGAGGAAAATATATTAATATCATTACATTTCATATGCCGCGGTCACATCGCGTCGGGTGGGTGTGGGTCTCTTGAGGTAAGGTTTATTCATCGGTGTTGGTGAATGGAGTGCGTGAGCTCGGAAAAATGGAATGATCCAGGTAGGGTCGGCGAGTGTGTAAATGTCCAAAAATGATAAATTCGTGTTTTGGGGCGAGCAAGTTGGGGTAGATCCCCACGGGGTGAAAGTCACGGGTTACTCACGGTTAGACATGAATTCAGGCGATGTAAGTTCGTGAAAATGTTGAAAAGGAGTGCGGCGTCCTACGGTGTAAACCCGGAAGTCCGTGGCCCACAAAATAAAGGGAAAATATCAGGTTTTGATAAATAAAATTGGAGGGTTGTCGATGGTTAGTCGTAATTATATCTGCGAGATGAGCTTTGTTTTAGTCGCCAGCGGAGTCAGAGTGTGAAGTCAGTGGGGCTTCGGGTGAGTGGCGTGAGGGTCGCATCATGCATGATATAGACATTTAAATATAATGGTATGAATAATTGTATGGAATGTGATTGATTGTTTATATATGCCATTGCATATGCATTTTAGGTGGGAGCCCTTGTAGGAAGACTTTCTATTGGGCTTTGCTCAGCACGCCGTCAGGACCCACTTTCAGTCTGAAGGTATCGAGAGCCCGACACTTTCATTAGAGGAGTAGTTTTTTGAGAAGAAAGTAGAAATGTGGCTTTAAGTAAATATTTTGTAAAGATGTATAAATCTTTTTGTAGAACAAGCATGAAACTATCGAATGATTGATTAAATATTATTTTGAGTATTGGCTTATGGGCCCGAGGCCCGTTGTTACTCAGACATCGTCTCGTGATACGAGATGTATAGATTTTCCGCGGGTTGACGGGTAGTCAACGGACACCCCGGTTTTGGGGCGTCACGAAGGCGTACAGGATAATTTTGAAAATAACTCTCTCATAAAGATTGATGAAACTCTAAAACTTGATTTTTTCAGTGTTAGCCCTGATTTTGACAATGAACAAAAATTTCCCGTCTAGCACTTCCATTCGACATGAGAAGGCGTCGAAAGGAATATGATTTCAAATACCTCAAAGATTTGCAAACCCTTTACTGAAGATAATATTCATTATCAACGAGGGCTTGGTTTGATTGTCATAAAATGACAGATGAAAAGTGCTTTAAAAAGGCCATTCAAGAGCTATGACAAACCTGAAAGATTGGGATCGGGTGCCAGTTTCTTATAGATTGCGAAGGATTTTGACAGTATGACAACTTCTCTTAGAAATCTGTCGATTGAGGCGGCGAATTATCATCCTCACAATACGCTCTGGATTATGTGGAAAGAAAGTTATTATCAGGAGGAAAGTATCCTGAAAGATTAATTTTACACATCACGGATAAGACCGGTAAAAGAAGAAAGCGGAGTGACTAACAAGAATTTTTCGACCAAAAGACATGATGTGCACGAAAGCGATGGAATTCCTGATAATGAATAAAGCGAAGTTGTTGATCGATTTTGATTTGCGCCCATAGCATGATAGCGCCCATGGTTTTTCAGCCCCTGGTATTGCAAAACCAGGAACTATAAACTATATGTCGAATTAGATTTGGATTTCAAGTCAGGTGCATTGTATAAATATGTAAGTGTGTGATAGTTTAGGAGGCGCGAAATTGTTTTTCTTTCTTCCTTTCATCACATGTAAGATATAATTAATGCGGCTGCTCTTCTTAGAAAAGATTGTAAATCTTATATTTATATTTTGAGTATTATGTCGATTATGATGATAGACTAAAATTTTATTCTAGAGCACATATTATGCATAAACAAGTATGTTTATTCAAAAAACCTTGTCATTATAGTTCACTATACATTAAGATTTTAGTTAAGCGTTTTATGCCACTAAAGGTAGGAAAGCGAATTAGAGTATCTTTGGTAACATCCCGAGTCATCCCCCGGTGAAGGTTATGGAATCTGCTTAGTCGGTGCAGAGTGGGATTACTTGAGAATGCAGACTCTGTCTTTCCGGATGTCGGTGTGAGCCTCGGTTAAATTTGAAAATATTAATGGAAGCAAGGTGGACCCATAGTGATGGGTGTTTTTTTAAATAAAAACAAGGTTATATGCATAATATAAGGCTTAGAAATTCTTGATTCACCAGGTTTTATCTATATCTTTGTCTCTCTTATATTATGCATATAACCTTGTTTTTATTTAAAAAAACACCCATCTATAGGTCACCTTGCTTCCATAAATATTTTAGCTGCGAGGTTTGGCCAAGATAACATCGGCACAGCGTCTGTTATCGGCTGAAGCAGCAGCGGGAGAACTATGGCACACTGGCCGTGAACGTCTTCGGATGTTACCGGCAGCGGCCACTGAATAGACTATACGCAGAAGCGTAAAGCGATTAGCTTAAAAATGTATAGTGGAACTATAATGACAGGTTTTGAATAAACACACATTTATGCATGCAGGCTTTGATCAAGGTACAGTCTATCATCGCCAGCTGATACAATCTTCAAAAAATACAAATATAGTACTATCTTTACAGTAACGATAGCTTCATGGCTATATCTTACATGTGATGGAAAGAAGAAAGAAACAAACCACTCTTGACTCTCTCAACTATCACTTGCCTGCATATTTATACGCGGCATCCGAGACAGCTCCCGAGCTCTAGTCGATATATGCGACCAGTTCTGATTTTTACAATGCCGAGGCTAAACCGCCAGGCGCTACCATGTGGCAAAGTCATGTCGATCAGCAACTTTGCACATATGTGTGTTGAGGGAATCTTTGCATTTTAGTGCAAATCATGTCTTTCGATCGGAGAATTCTTTGTTAATCCTTTGCTGCACAGTGTATCCGGTGTGCGACGAGAGATCTTTGTGAATAACACTACGATAACTTTCTTTCCACATAATGTCGGGCTGTTGAAAGGATGACTGAGCCGCCGATCTCAATCAGATTGATTTTCTTTAAGAAAATGAATTTTGTTAATCGAGGTAACCTGTATTACACCCCACCGCTCGGCGTCTTAGGCCACTCCGCAATCGGCCGTTACCTCTAATGACTAGAAATCCTGTGAAGCGAAGCGCGTGTAACTACTTACGCCCTCCTATAAAAATTTTTTCTTTTATTTTCTAACTTAGGATTTGGTAAAATCTTAGTAGGAAAACGTGACATGGCTTATTTGCACATAGTCTAATTCCAAAATCCACAGTAGCCATCGATTTACACTATATCAAAATATGGCAACGGCATACGACACATTACCATGGCTAACAATAATACGTCACGTATGTTCGAGTGCCTCGTATTCAAAGTATTTTCTTACATAATATTCTTAATTCTGAGAATTGATATAAATGTCGAGAATCTGTCGCTCAGAATCAGTGTACGTACTTGGAAAATAGTTTTTAAAATAGAAAATAATGAAATTTAAACGAGCTCAGTGGGTGTATTCTTTATAAGGTTTGCTTTTAAGGAAAGCTTGTCTGAATGTAAAGCTTCTCTTTTACAAATAGTTTCGAAGCCTTACTTTGCTTTAACTGTAAGCTTTAAAGTTTAAAACTTTTAACGCTTCTTGCTTTATCTTGCTTGCTTTTAAAAGTTTATAAAACTTTTACTACTTGCTTGTGCTTTAATTTGCTTTTCTTTAAAAGCTTATAAAACTCTTATTGCTAACTGCTTTAGAAGTTTATAAAGCTTCTCGTAATTCTCTTTTCTTTTTCACAAAAGTTTCTCAGCTTTTTCATAAAAAAAGCGGGAGGCGCTCGGCCCAGCATGCTTGGAATAAAACGGGAGCTGGGCTTCAATAGTTTCTTCAAATCTCCGGGCACAGGCGTGAGACAAATGGTTGATTTTTTAAAAATTGTATGTTATGCTTATAAAACATCCCGACCAACTTTGGAGCTATTTTCAACTTCTTGTCTGTAGTGAACACGAAAGCACAGGCGGCTGTCTTAGGTGGAAGGACACAGTATGCACATCACGCTTTTAGGTGAATATGGTGGAATTGACACAGGTCGCCATCACCATAATTTAGTTAGAGCTCATAACTTTATATCTTTCTGTACGTCTGCAGTCTCGCTTTAAATGCATGATATATGTCCTACGTTTAGACCAGATGAAACTAAAATCGTGTATGAGATCTAACATACTTAGTGCACGTCTGAATACCCGATAGGTTTTCTTGCTTAGAAGTAGGGAACTGTTTTTTAAACATTCTTTTCTTGCTTGCTTGCTCTTTGAAAAATGGTTTACAATTTAAAACCATTTAACTTGCTTGCTTGAAAAATAGTTTTAATTATTCAAAACCATTTACTTGCTTGCTTGAAAGATGGTTTGAACTCAAAGCGAAAGTAAATCTGGAGTGCAAAGCAGTTTATAATAATAATAATACACTAGTATTTGGAAATGAGTTTAGAGCGCTCGCTGCTGGCATAGAAATGACCTGGAGTTCCACGACTCACCTTGCTAACAGCCTCACACTTGATGTATTAGATCGCTTACGTCAACCTGACAACTGATTTGAACTGGCAGTCTTCTGATTAAAATTTTAGAAAATATGTAGATTTAAATGCGTTCAGGCGTACTTATTTAGATTATAGGCTAAAGGAACTTAAGTATAGTGCAAGCCTTTGAAAACATTTACGAAAATTATGTATGGGGTATCTGAATAAAATCAAAATTTTAGCAAAATTGTGCAGCAGTCTGAAGTCGAGCTGGAATTTGTCAGAAAATAGTCCCAAAATTTCCTAAAATTCCTAAACTCGGTTTAAATTTTGGGATGGGGGTATAACTCAGAATATTAGTAATTATATAGCGCTTTGGGCTCGAAATAGCAGTAGGAAAATTTCCCACCTCTTGAGTTTGTGTGAGATTTTGGTGTGCGCATAGCTCTCGATCGTAGAGTAAGCTTTAAACTTTGGTCAGAAAAATTAATAAATTTTAGAATGATGTAGATATGAAAAACTAAAAATTTGGGTTTTTCGCGTATTTACCTGGTCTCGGTGAAATCACTTGTGTTTTGAGTGCTCACGCGTAGCGTCGTCGCGTAGAGCACTTTTCGTGTTTATCGTGGCCCAATCCGACGGTCGATTTTTCGTAAATCTGAGAAAATAAAGAAAAAGAAAAATATTTTCTCTTCTCATCACCACGCCCCTGCCCGTTGTTCCGGCTGCCTCCATTTGACTTCCTTTTGGTTTTATTTTATTTTATTTATTTTTTCTTTAAATGGGACCCACATGTCCCTTTATTATTCTTGTCCGTTTATTTTGAAAGCAATTTATTTTGTCACGTTGATTTATTTTATCTGATTGAATATTCTTTCGTATTGCCATTTTCAAATTTTTCAAAATCGTTTCGAGTTTCACTTTCCCCAAGTAGGTCGCGCAGAATTTCGTAAAATATTTGATGCCGGAATTGGCCAAACTTTTCTAGGTCACTAGATTCGTGGGGCAGACTTAACGGCGCGGTCAGTTTCGTCATCCGAGATCCCAGAAATTTTCGATATCGCGAACTATTTTGTGATTTATTATTATTATTTTCTTATTTAAACTTAATTAATTATCTTTCGCCTCCATTTTCATGGTACAAATTTGTCCTCAAGCATTTTAAATATTGCAAATCAACTTTTGAAATTCACTCTTATGGCTGTCTACAGCAATTATACTTACGTAATCTTTCTTCATATAATGATTATGCAGATTGTTTTAAGTACCAAATTCGGGTTCCAAAATTTATAATTTCCTAATTTCATCTCAAAATACTACAATGTGACACTTGGTACTCTTATACACCCTACGAGTATCATGTATTGTACCACTCTCTCGGGACGGGTATTTTAGTCATCATCATAGGAACATTTAGTCCTGAATGAATAAAGCTAAACTCAAAGAAAGGAAAGCGAAATTCCTCATCAGGAAAATAAGTGAGGGAATGTGACCAGTAGCATACGAGCCTGCGGCTCCCAGTATTGCCTCCCTCTCATGATTCTTCCATAAGACTTTAACTAATGGAATCCCTTTTATACTCCTTTTTGTTCCTTCAACGATCTACAATGCACTTGCAGTGTCTCCTCATAAGTCAAATTTTCCTTTAAGCTGCCTTGTTTGCTCTCAATACATTTGAAGGATGGGATATATTTCACCGACATCGATACATGGAATGTATCATGAATCCTTGATAACTACTATACGGGGGTAACTTGACTTGTAAGCTCTTTTTGGCCCTACTTTGCTCATAATCTCATAAGGTCCACATATATCTCGGACTAAGCTTCCTCGTTTCCCCAATCTGACACACCTTTCCAAGGGTGAAATCTTCAAAAGACTTGGTCACCTATCCGAGATTGTAAATCTCTCTGACGGTTGTCGCATAACTTTTGCATGCATCTCTTTATCTTCAAGTTATCACGAACCTTTCACTTTCTCTGAAGTGATCTATACTAGCTCAGGGACCTACTAGTCTTCTTTCATAACCACCTCGTCCGTAGCGGCTGGAGTCCTACATTTCTGCCATACAACGCCTCAAATGGAGCCATATCTATACTGGCTTGATAGCTATTGTTGTAGGCAAGCTCGTAGTGCTAAGTGAGTATCCAGGCTTCCTTTAATTCTAGCACACAAGCTCGACATATCCTTTAACGTGCGAATGATTCCTCTACATTGGCCATCACATGCGAGGATGAAATCTTTGTCTTTGAAATAATGAAGCGAGTACCTAAAATTTGTTTTGCAAACTAGGCGAAACCTAGATGTGAACACAGGTTCTCGATACGAAACTATCGGCTTGGAACCCACCGAGTCTCATTATCCTAAGTCATACAATTGGGCTGACTTTTCCAATGAATCCCTCAATATTAGCGGTAGAAAATGATCGGATTCGTCAATCGATCAACTATCACCCATATAGCATCATGTTTCCATACGAGTCGTGGAGAGACATTTACAAAATCCATAGTGATATTTTCCCATTTCCACCTTTGGAGCAGAATGTATGTATCTTCCCAGCGGCCTATACGATGCTCTGCCTTCACTGTTGATAGGTTAGGCTAGAAAGCGAGCTTACGACCTCTTTCTTCATCCCGTTCCACAGTAATGTTCTTTTAAAGTCACGTACATCTGGTACTACTGGATGCATAATACGAGATGAATGTGCTTCTTGCATAATAATGTCTCTTTATTTCGCCCATTACTCACGCGCATTCTACGTCCTTTCCTTTATCATGCCATAAATCTCCTAATCTGAAATTCTGCTTTCTTTCCTTTTTCTATCTCTTCCTTAAGCTTAATCATTTGTGGATCATGCGGCTGGCCTGCTAGAATATGATCCACTAGGAGTGGTCTAACATGAAAGCATTGTGACAAGGCTCTGAATCCTTAACCTCCAATATCACCCCTAAAGGCTCGAGATCCACCAATAGTGGAAGAAGTAACGATCTCATGTGAGACGAAGAACTCTCACGGTCTCTACTCAAGGCATCACGCTACGACATTAGCTTTCCACTGGATGGTACTCGATAGTACGATCGTGATCCTTAATCAGCTGAAGCCATCTTGCCACGCACCGGTTTCCTCTTTGCGGGTGAAATATATTGAAGACTCGCATGATGCATGCCAAAGATCACGCAAGGAACACCATATAAATGTCTCCATATCTTGAGCAAACTACATTTGCTGCTGACTCTAAGTCATGTGTGAGATTATTCTCCTCATGCTTCTTGTTGTCTAGGGCATATCACGATCACCACTGTGCATCAAAACCTGACCAAGGCGCGCGAAGCATCGCGCAAACCCGCGAGCCCATGTCTTCCATTGGGCGAAAGCTAGAGCGGAGGTGAAATCAATCTGCAGTACCGCTCTTGAAACTGTTGGCGGGCATCCACCCGATCATATGACGTATTTCCTTGTCGGCATTGATGGAACACATATCTTGGAAGAACCCCTCAAACAAATTTCTGTAATATCGCTAAACCAAAGAAACCGACCTCGACACATTCTTTGGCGGTTTCTAATTTACCCTTGCTTATTTTTACGAATCCACGCTCACCTATCGGTGCAAATGACGCGACCTAGGAATGCCACCTTGTTGAGCCAAAACGACACTTGCTCGACTTGGCATGCTTGTATCGCTCCATAGAATTCTGCGACACAATCCTCAGTGCTCGGAATGTTCCTACGAACTACTGAATACACTAGGACTATCATCAATAAAAACTATGACGAACCTATCTAAATCTTATTGGAATACTCGGTTCATCGAATCCATAAATATTTCTTTGGAGCATTAGTCAAACAAATAGCATTACAAAAGCTTCATAATGAAGTAGCGTGTCCTGAATGCAGTCTTAGGTACATCACTCTCCTTCACCCTCAACTGATGATACCCCGACCTTAAGTCTATCTAGGAGTATACTTGAGATCCTTGGAGTTGATCAAATAACTCATCGATCCTAGGGAGTGAATGCGATTGCCCGGATGGTAACTTTGTTCGGTTTTGTAATCTATACCTGTGCAAACTCCCATCTTTCTTTTTCACAAAGTGGAGCTTCCATGGGGATATGCTTGGTCGAATGAATCCTTACTTATCGATTATCTTCTAACTAAGCCTTAATCTCTCTCATTTCTGCGGGAGCACGTCTATGGGAGGAATGGAAATGGGCTCAGTCCACGGGATCGAATCAATGGTGAACTCCACCTCTCTTTTCTGGAGGTAATCCTGCTTGATATCATGGGAATACATGCGGGAACTCCCAATATTTGGAATCATCCACGAGTCCTTTTCAGCTCTTTGTTTCCACCACATAAGCTAGATAACCACAATGACCCTTACGTGGCATTCTGCGCTATCATGGCGAGATCATCTTGGAAGATAACTCTCTACATATTCCCGAACTTAACCTCAATTTTCTGGCCTATCTTTTGACTTCTACTTGTTTTATAACAATCTAATGTGGCTACATGAGATAACCAAATCTATGCCCACTGTAAAAATCCCTCATATCTAAGGCCCGCGAGATCTGTTTGGGAACTCCTGTCCCTCGATGAGAACTCTACTATCTGCGACTACTGCAATACGAGAATAGCGGATCTCGGTACGGAAGGGAAACTCTCATACGACCCTCTAATGGCTGGGTCTCTATCTGAAAACGATCTAAGAATGGCTTGGATGCAAATGAATGCGTAGCTCCTGGGTTCACTAATGTATATGCATCATGATCAAGGATAGAAATAATACCAGTGACCACGTAAGATTTTGCATACGCATCTTGTTGAGTCCACGGCATATACTGCGGCTGAGTCTTAGGAGCTGCATGCTGTATCCACAGGGCCTTGCCTCTGCCTCTACCACGGCCGCTCTACTGCGGGCTGTGTTGGCCCCCTCTGCTTGGGACACTCTCCCGAGCGACCTTTGTGTGCTAATTTCTGATGCTTGGGGTACTTGGTGGCTGCGATGTTTACTGCTGTCGGTGAGGACCTCCCCCAATGAAGTGGCCTTGCGGCGCGGTGGAAGCTTTGTCTTGAATCTCTTACTCCCCATGATGTCGCCTCGAGCACATGTGACATACGGGAGGGATACTGCAGGTGCCCTTTGCTAGCAGCCCAGGGACCTCCTTGATCCACGACTAGAGATAGCTCCTCGACACACTTTCGGCCTCTATATCCTCTGCTCTTGCTTTTCTTTTCTGGCATCTTGTCTGAGCTTTGTTGGGAAGTGCACGATGCACTCTTCCTTTCTTGCCTACTCACGATACATAAGCGGAAATCGTGCTTTGCTTAACTCTCAGGCTGCCTCGGTAAGTCCCCCGAATCTATTATGAGGCATGAGACAAATGCACTACGATCTTCTTTGTAGTCTGATAAAACCCTTTTGCACTTGGGACTTCATCGCTTGAATATAGGGAACGATCTAACTAGTGGGGCTTCTTCTCATATTCGACATGACATGTTCTTTTGTTCTAATTTAGAGAACTCATCAATTTTGAATCCTTATGACTGCGAGGAAAGAATCATCGATTGAATTCTAGCAAATTGGTCCATGATATGCCATGGGATGCCTCTCTCTATAGCATCCCACCAATCCTTATACATCTTCCATCGAAAAGCTGGAAAGCAGAGACTCTTGCTACTCATCAGGTCGCGTAGCCTTTCAGTAAACCTTATTTACTCACGGTCTAGCCATAACCGAGGCTACTTCACGGATCTGCTTCTTAGTCATATGGCTTAGCGCCCAGCTTTTGTACTCTCTCTATCGACCTCTCAGGTTCTTCGAGAACATCTCTAGGTGGCGGTGGAGGTTGGCTTTGACCCAATTCGGCTATTGCCACTATCCCGAGCAATCTTGCCACCTTTCTTAGTAACTGATCGGCACTTGGGCTCCCTGCGGTGGCACGGATGGTCGGCGACCCTCTTCTTGGAGGCGTTCATAGAGGCGGTAGTGGAGTCCAACTACGTGCTCATCTCTCACCAGTGCTGCGGGGCTGAAATAGTGGAATAACTCTCTATGACAACCTCATGTCCTCTGCGACATAGTCTTTGTAATTTCAAAATATCAACTATTTAATACTTTGAATTACTTGATATGTATGTACTAAGTTGAACATGCATGGTTACAATACTTGTACGATGCCATGTTAACACACCCCACCCCACTGGCGAGCGTGCGCCCTCCTGAAATCGGCGGGTTACCTCTAACGACTAGAAATCCATGTGAAGCGAAGCCGTATTGCTTGCTTAAACCTACTATAAAAATTTTTCTTTTATTTTCTAACTTAGAATTTGGTAAAATCTTAACATTGGAAACTTGACGACATGGCCAATTTGCACATAGATCCTAATTCAAATCTTGTATACATTCGATTTACATATATCAAATATGGCAACTAGCGAAACTACCAACACATTCTCACAAAACTACTCATGTACATACATATGTTTCCATTATACATATTCAAAGTATTTTCTTACATAATATTCTTAATTACAGACGATATAAATGTCGGGGAGAATCTAATACATGCCTTCGATGTCGGAGTGCATTGCACGAAAAATAGTTTTTAAAATAGAAAATAATGAGCTAAACGAGCTCAGTGAGTGTATTCTTTTATAAAAGGTTTTGCTTTTCCGGAAAACATCTCAAAAATGTAAAACTCTCTTTTACAAATAGTTTCCAGAAGCCTTACTTTGCTTTGCTTGCTTTAAAAGTTTCTAAAACTTTTCTTTCTTTGCTAACTTTTTGTACTAACTTTAACTTAAAAGTTTATAAAACTTTTACTACTTGCTTGTGCTTTAATTTGCTTTTCTTTAAAAACTTGTAAAACTCTTATTGCTTGCTTGCTTGGAAGTTTGTAAAACTTCTCATAATTTCTCTTTTGCTTTAAAAAGTTTCTCAAAGCTTTTCGCAAAAAAAAAAAGGAGCTTGGCTCCAGTAGCATGCTTTGAAAGAAAATAAAAGCGGGAGCTGGGCTCAGCGGGTTTGCTTTAAAACTCTCAGGAGCACAGGCGACCCGGGACAATGGTTGATTTTTAAAAGCTGTATATTATGCTTATAAAACATCAACCCTTTGGGAGGCTATTTTGCTTCTTGTATACTAGTGAACCACCAGGCACAGTGGCCGTCTTGGGTGGAAAGGACACGTGTCAGCATCACCTTTCAGGTGAATATGGTGGAATTATTTTAGTGTATCACCGTAATTTAGTTAGGACTCATAACCTTATATACTCCTGTCGTGCCACGGTCTCCTTTAAATGCATGATGTATGTCCTACGTTTAGACGGGAAAATTAAAATGCATGTATAAGATCCTAACACCGCCCATGCGTGCGGAATACCTCGGCGGTTTTCTTGCTTAAGACTAGGAAGGCACATTTTTTCACAAACATTCTTTGCTTGCTATCTTTGAAAAATGGTTTACAATTTAAAACCATTTTGCTTGCTAGCAGAAAAATGGTTTAATTATTCAAAACCATTTACTTACTTGCTTGCTTGAAAGATGGTTTGAACTTCAAAACCATGAAATACCGGTGCAAAATAGTTTATAATAATAATAATAATACACTTTAGTATTTGGAAAATGAGTTTAAACAGCTCGCTCTTTGCTTGCTAAACTTGA